>VZRZ01002088.1:222030-239639 GCA_013398175.1 Climacteris rufus | reverse complement strand
AGGCTCCAGAGAGATTTTAGAGCTTTTTCAGAACTAAAGGGGCTCCAGGAGAGCTGGAGAGAGGCTTTGGATAAGGGATGGAGTGACAAGACAAGGGGGAAACGTTTCACACTGCCAGAGGGCAGGGTTGGATGGGATATTGGGATGAAATTCCTCCACGTGAGGGTGGGGAGGGGCTGGGATGGAATTCCCAGAGAAGCTGTGGCTGCTCCATCCCTGGAAGTGTCCAAGGCCAGGCTGGACGGGGCTTGGAGCACCCTGGGACAGTGGAAGGGTCCCTGCCCACAGCAGGGGTGGCACTGGATGGGCTTCAAGCTCCCCAACCCAAACCATTCCACGACTTTTGCTAGGAATTGCATTTCTCCTCCCGACTTCCCGCCTGCCAGGTTATATCCCCAGCTGTCAGACTCAGCCCTGAGGCTGCTCATTTTTAACCTGACACGTGTGTGATGCCTTTAAGGAATGACTTGAACTCTCTGTGCTGCAGCTGGAGCCGGGATGGCCACAAACTGGTCAGCGCCTCGACCGACAACATCGTGTCCCAGTGGGATGTTCTGTCCGGGGACTGTGACCAGAGATTCCGCTTCCCCTCGCCCATCCTCAAAGTTCAGTACCACCCTCGGGACCAGTAAGTCCTGTGGGAAGAGGCTGGGATGCTCCCAGTGTGTAGAACCAGCGGTTCTTTGGGGTTTTGAGGGATTTTTCCAAATGTCATCGTTGGTTTCGGGGTTTGGGTTGGGGTTGTTGTGGTTCTGTTGGTTGTGGAAGGATCAGGACGGGAGGAAATCCTTGGAAATTCTTGGGAATGTGTGTAGAAATGTCTCCTTGAGTTTAAAATTGCTGCACAATCATGGAGAAGCTGCTGGAGAACAAAAAGAAATTAAAGCAGACACAAACTTGACATCATTTTGCCGCTTAAGTACCAAAGACAACAAAACCACAGCGAGATCCTGCATTTCTTGCTGCAGATGGATACTTTTTCTGCTCTAAATCCTTTTCCAGAGAAGGAACCCCCAACTTTTGCCCCTCTGCTGTGCAGGAACAGGGTGCTGGTGTGCCCCATGAAGTCAGCCCCGGTGATGCTGACGCTGTCAGACTCCAAACACGTTGTGCTGCCGGTGGATGACGATTCCGACCTCAACGTGGTGGCCTCGTTTGACAGGAGAGGGGAATACATCTACACAGGGAATGCCAAGGGCAAGGTGAGCCTGGCCTGCCTCCCCTGCTCCCTGTCCTCATCAGCATGCTGAGTGTGCCTGGCTGGCACTGCAGTATTTAAGGAATTATTCAATTATTCAAAAATCCAGTGCTGGATTTTCCCAGGAATTCACTTGTGCGCTTCCTAATTTGTTATGGGACCGTGGACCTAAAGGAGGCTTCATTTTTGGTGGTTTTATGGGATTTTGCTTGGGTTTTTTGGTGGTTTTATGGGGTTTTGCTTGGGGTTTTTTTGGTGGTTTTATGGGATTTTGGTTGGACCCTGCAGGAATTCCCAGCAGGAGGAATTTCCCCATGGAAACGTGGGCAGGCTTTGGAAGGAGCTGCCCAGGGAGGTTTGGAATCTCCATCCCTGGAGATGTCCAAGGAATCCCTGGATGTGGCACTCAGTGCTTGGGGTGGGGATGGGGCACAGCTTGGACTCCACGGTCCTGCAGGGATTTTCCAACCTCAGTGATCCTGGGATCTGTGTCTGAGTTAACCCTTTGTGTTGCTGTTGCCTTGGAGACATTTTTGGATCTTTTCCCAGTGTTTGTGTCCCAGCAGATCCTGCAGTGGCAGAACCAGGATCCAGCCCCTGTGTGGGCTCCGAGGGTTCTGTGTCAGGGACTGCTCTGAAGGGCACCAGGAGGGAAATGAATGATGCTGAAGGCACTGATTGCTCTCTGTCTGCTTCATCTTCAGATCTTGGTCTTGAAAACAGACACTCAGGATCTTGTTGCTTCCTTCAGAGTGACCACTGGCACCAGCAACACCACGGCCATTAAATCCATCGAGTTCGCCCGCAAGGGGAGGTGAGGCACCCCAGCTGTCCCTGAAGGTCATCCCAAAGCTGCAGGGCGGGGTGGCAGAGCAGACAAAACCTTCAAAACCTCCCTAATTCCTTCATGGGATGGAATTCTTGGTGTTTTCTCTGGTTTTTAACACTGTCCCTGCTGCCTGCAGCTGCTTCCTGATCAACACGGCCGACCGGATCATCCGCGTGTACGACGGCCGGGAGATCCTGACCTGTGGCCGGGATGGGGAGCCCGAGCCCATGCAGAAGCTGCAGGATTTGGTCAACAGGTGAGGGGCACAGGGCTGCCTGCTCCTTTTCCCTGCAGCACGCTGTGCTCAGGCCCTGGGAAAGGCTGCCCAGGGAATGGGCACGGCCCCCGGGCTGCGGGAGGTTTGGATGATGCTCTGAGGGACACAGAGGGATTTTTGAGGTCTGTGCAGGGCCAGGAGTTGGATTTGATCCTGGAGTTGGATTTGATCCTTGTGAGTGCTTTCCCACTCAGGATATCCCCTGAGCAGCTGAGGCTGTGCCTGGGGGGCGATTCCATCTCATATTCCATGCTGAGCACACAGATCCTCCTTCGGGATCTACCTGCAGCCGTTAAAACTTGAAATATTTGTGGGGGGCAGCGTGTGAGAGCTGAGAAGAACAAAGGCCCAGCCCCACACCCTCCACCCTGGCTGACCCTGGGGGCTCCCTGTGCTGCAGGACTCCCTGGAAGAAGTGCTGCTTCTCCGGGGATGGCGAGTACATCGTGGCGGGCTCGGCGCGGCAGCACGCCCTGTACATCTGGGAGAAAAGCATCGGCAACCTGGTGAAAATCCTGCACGGCACCAGAGGGGAGCTGCTCCTGGATGTGGCAGTAAGGAAACTCCCTGCTGCTGTTACTCCTTGTTTTGCAAATTGAATTTTCACCATTCTTTTTGCTAATGAAGTTTTTTCCTCTTTTTTTTTTTTCTCTTCTGATGGATGCAGTGGCATCCTGTGCGCCCCATCATCGCCTCCATCTCCAGCGGGGTGGTCTCCATTTGGGCTCAGAACCAAGTGGTGAGTGAGGGTTTTGGATAAATCCCTTGGGAACGGGGCCTGGCACAAATTTCCATCCCTGGGAGTGTCCCAAGCCAGCCTGGATTGTCCTTGGAACACCCTGGGCTAGTGGGAAGTGTCCCTGCCCTTTCCAGGGGTGGCACTGGGGGATCTCGAAGTTCTCTTCCCACCCAAACCAGTCTGGCATTCCCTGATTCCCCAGTTGTGGAAATCCTTCCTTCATTCCCATTCCAACGAATTTTTTGGGTTCTCCTGCCTCATTTCTGTTTGTGATCTCCTTGGGTGTGAGGCTCAAACCCCAGCCCAGCTCTGGGTTCAGCCTTGGGCAGCCTCACAGGGACATTTCCCAGGGGAATTTTCCCTTCCCTGGGTGTTCTGGAGTCCGGGAGTTCTGAGTGACCCAGGTGGTTTAGGATGCCCACTGCAATATTTAAGGAATTATCCCAATTATTCAAAAATGCAAAGATGGATTTTCACAGGAATTCACTTGTGCACTTCCTAATTTGTTATGGGACTAAAGGAGCCTTCATTTTTGGGGGTTTTAATGGGATTTTGCTGGATTTTTTTGGTAGTTTTATGGGATTTTGCATGATTTTTATTTGGTAGTTTTATGGGATTTTGGTAATTTTATAGGATTTTGCTGGATTTTTTGGGGTAGTTTTATGCAATTTTGCTCGATTTTTTTGGTGGCTTTATGGGATTTTGCTGGATTTTTTTGGTGCTTTTATAGGATTTTGCTTGATTTTTTGGTGGTTTTATGAGGATTTTGCTGGGTTTTTTTGGTGCTTTTATAGCATTTTGCTTGATTCTTTAGGTAGTTTTCTGTGATTTTACTTGTTTTTTTGCTAGTTTTATGGGATTTTGCTTGGGTTTTTCTGTTTTTCTATGGGATTTTAATGCACAGAATAAGACTGCAGAGTCCCAGAATGATTTAAGTTGGAAAAGCCCTCCTAGATCAGCAATTCCAAGCATTCCCAGCCCTTCCAAGGCCACCCCTGGCTTTTCAATCCCTGTAGGGAATTAATTGGGTTGGAATCCAAGGAATCCAAGGAGCTGCTTGATTTTTTTTTTTTTTGGTGTGAATTCCAACTGCTTTTGCCTTTTTTTTTTGTGGATTTAGGAAAACTGGAGTGCCTTTGCCCCTGACTTCAAGGAGCTGGATGAAAATGTGGAATATGAGGAGAGGGAATCAGAGTTTGACATCGAGGATGAGGACAAGAGTGAGCCAGAGCAGACAGGTACTGCCCAAACCCTTCCCAAAGAATTCCCCAAAAATTCCCAGGGAATTCCCAGCCTGCCTGGGTTTTTTGGGATCTGTGGCCACTGGGTGGTGCCCAAAAACCATGGGAAAAAAAAAAAATCGTGGCATGGGAAAAGCTGTGCTGAAAATCTGGAATTAAAGCTCATTCCCAGCACAGCACCCAGCTCCCCTCATTAGCAGCACTTCCCATCAATTAATTAATTGTTTTTTAGCACTTTTTGTATTCACTGTAGCATTGGTTTGTGGGAATTGAGCATCTAAATTAATTTATTCTGATTTGAGTGAAAAACAACAAAAGATTTTGGAGATTTTAAGTCCTTTCTACCTTAATTCCTGGTGGTTTATAGCAACAGGTCTGTGCTGGACCAGAGAAAAATGAAATTAAACCTCATGGGTGTAAAAGGAATTATTTTAACCTTGTTTTGTGCTTTAATAAGAAATATTTTAGGTTTATTTTGTGCTATGATAGGAAATATTTTAGGTTTATTTTTTCTTCAATAGGAAATAGGCTTGCCTTGTGCTTTTAATTTGAAATATTTTAGGTTTAGTTTGTGCTATAATAGGAAATACTCTAGGTTTGTTTTGTGCTTTAATAGGAAACATTTGAGTTTTGTGCTTTAAGAGGAAATATTTTAGGTTTATTTTGTGCTAGAATAGGAAATACTTTAAGTTTGGTTTGTGCTATAATAGGAAATACTCTGGGGGTTTTTTGTGCTATAACAGGAGATATTTTAGGTTTCTTTTCTGTTTAATAGTAAATACTTTAGACTTGGTTTAATTTGAAATACTTTAGGTTTATTTTATGCTGTAATAGGAAATACTTTAGGTTTCTTTTCTGCTTTAATAGGAAATAGGCTTCCTTTGTACTTTAATAGGAAATAATTTAGGGGTTTTCTGTGCTATAATAGGTGATATTTGAGGTTTGTTTTGTACTTTAATAGGAACAGATTTGTGCTATAATAGGAGATATTTTAGATTTCTGTTTAATAGTAAATACTTTAGATTTGGCTTGTGCTTTAATTTGAAATACTTTGGGTTTTATTTTATGCTATAATAGGAAATATTTTAGGTTCGTTTTCTACTTTCATAGGAAATATTTTGGGTTTTTTTCCCTCCTTTATTAGGAAATATTTTAGGGTTTTTTTGTACTTTAATAAGAAATATTTTAGGTTTGTTTTCTACTTTAATAGGAAATATTTTAGGGGTTTTTCTACTTTAACAGGAAATACTTTAGGGGTTTTTTTTGTGCTGTAATAGGAAATATTTTAGGTTTCTTTTCTGTTTAATAGTAAATACTTTTGATTTGCTTTGTGCTTTAATAGGAGATATTTTAGGTTCATTTTGTGCTTTAAGAGGAAATCTTTTAGGTTTGTTGTGTGCTTTAACAGGATCCTTCAGATTCACTTTGTGCTTTAATAGGAAATATTTTCAATTTTGGTTTCTGCTTTAATTTAATAAAAAATACTTCAGGTTTCTTTTGTGCCTCAGCCTTTCCCTGTATTTCACTCCCTTTTCCTGGCTCCAGGGGCCGATGCTGCCGAGGATGAGGAGGTGGATGTGACCAGCGTGGATCCCATCGCTGCCTTCTGCAGCAGGTACAGCCCCAAGCCCTGGCACCACCCACTTTGGGGCACAGAGAGCTCTCTGCAGATGTTCAGCTTCAAAAATAATCCCAAAAAGCGAGATTGAGAGCAAATGACATGAAATGGTGGTGCCTGAGAGCAAATGACATGAAATGTTAGTGCCAAAAAGAATGGATGGATTTTATTACACTCCAGCCCCTTCCAACCCCTGGCACCACCCAGCTGGAGACACAGAGGGGCACAGAGAACTCTCTGCAGATGTTCAGCTTCAAAAATAATCCCAAAATGCGAGATTGAGAGCAAATGGCATGAAATGGTGGTGCCAAAGAGCAGATGACATGAAGTGTTGGTGCCTGAGAGCAAATGACATGAAATGTTAGTGCCAAAAAGAATGGATGGATTTTCTTGAACAATAAGTGAGAGAAGGAAATAAAGGAAAGAGGGAGAGGACAAGGAGAGGGCAGAGGTGAGGTGGGAGCAGATCCCCCCTCCCTGGGTCCCAGGGATGTCTCGTGGATCCCCCACTTCTGCTCCTCTTGGTCGTGACAGGTCCCTGGCACTGCTGCCAAAAAAACCCCGTGGCCACCAAACAGCATAAAATCTCTGGGATTACCCCCACATCTGCTCCTCTTGGTGCTGAAGGGTCCCTGTGGCCACCAAAGAACATAAAATCTCTGGGATTAATAAACACTTTGGGCCAGGGGGAACCCCCTGAGGGGTCAGCTTGACCCTTCCAAGGCCATGGGGCTGCCTTGTGCAGGGCTCTGGGCCCTTTTGGGGCCTTTGGTGGGATTTTTGATGGGCTGACCCCCCTGAGCTGCCCCTCCATGGGCACATCTTGTATTTGGGGCTTTGCTCTGCACAGCTCAGGGTGAGTGTCCCTCTGAGCAGAAGCTTTTTGCACCACACAGCCCCAAACCCTGGCAGCAGCTCAGCCTGGGGGGCTGAGGCCTCCACCTGGGCCTGATCCTGCTGTGGCAGCATTCTTCTCCCCAGCCCACCCTAAATGGTGTCACTGCCATTTATCCCAAATCCCCTCACACTCCAGGCCCCCATGCAGGCTGGCAGTGCTGGTTTTCTCCTGCTGTGACTCTGTTAGACAGTTCTCCTCTAATCCTTCATCCAAAATGTGTAACCCATCACCCATAACACATCAGCCTCTCACAACATCCACCCCACAACCCAGGAATATCCCTGTTTAACACAACTCTCCATGAAATCCCGTGTTTTCCCCTCACAGTGATGAGGAGCTGGAGGATTCCAAGGCCTTGCTGTACCTGCCCATAGCTCCTGAGGTGGAGGATCCAGAGGAGAATCCCTACGGGCCCCCCCCGGACGCCGTGCAGAGCTCCCTGGCTGATGAGGGGCTGGGCTCGGAGAAGAAGAGACAAAGCTCCTCTGATGGGCCCCAGGCCCCCAAGAAGAAACCCAAAACCACCAACATTGAGCTCCAAGGAGTCCCTAATGATGGTGGGTGGAGCTGGGCCCGTCCTGCAGCTCTGGGGGGTTGGGTTGGGCTCCAGTCCTTGGTTTGCTCCTTCCTTGGAAGTCATTCCTTGCTTTAAATCTGCACATTTGGTGCTGTTCTGCAAGCTGGGATTGAGTAAAGAGTCCTGAAATTGGGATTTTCATACAGTCATGGAATGGTTTGGGGTGGGAGAGACTTTGGAGTTCATCCAGTGCCATCCCTGGGTGCTCCAAACCCTTCCAACCTTGGACGTTTCCAGGGATGGGGCAGCCACAGCTTCTCTGGGAAATCCATTCCAGCCCCTCCCTGTCCTCCCAGGGAAAAATCCATTCCCAATATCCCATCTAAACCAGCAGATGGAATCCTGGAGTGCTTGGGGTTGGCAGGGATCACCTGGACCATGGGCAGGGACATTTTCCACTCTCCAGACCCCATCCAACCTTGGGCACTTCCACAGCTTCTCTGGGAAGCTCAGAGGGAAAAATCCCTTCCCAATATCCCAGTGGGCAGTGTGAACCCATTCCCCTCACCCTGGGACTCCATCCTTTACACAAAACCCCTCTCCAGCCCTCTGGGATCCCCTTTAGGATCTGGAATTTCAGCCACTCTGAGGGATAACCCACTCTGCAATCCCCTTTTTTTACCCCCTCACAGAAGTCCATCCGCTGCTGGGGGTGAAGGGAGATGGTAAATCCAAGAAGAAGCAAGCAGGCAGGCCTAAAGGATCAAAAGGTAAAGACAAAGATTCTCCATTTAAACCGAAACTCTACAAAGGGGACAGAGGTTCTTTACCTCTGGAAGGAGCAGCCAAGGGTAAAGTGCAGGCGGAGCTGGGACAGCCCTTGACAGGTAAGGAACCACTGTCAGTGTCCTTGGCTTGCTTGGTGGCCTTGCTTTGTGCAGCCCTGACTTCCTTAGAGGCATTTTTAGCTTCCCAAATGCTCACTCCATGTCCAGCTGCTGCCAAGGAGAGGCAAAATTGGGCTTTTTTTCCAAGCTCTGTGTCCTGCCCAGGAACCGTGGAGGGGTTTGGTGGAGGTTGGGAGCTGTTCCCAAAGCAAAACTTCCTTTAATCTCTTTAATAATTTCCATCAGCTCGTGTAGAAATCATAAAATATCTGGGTTTGGTTGATTTTTGAGGGGGAAAAATGTGAATAATGAAGGATTCTGAAGCTGCACTTGTTGTGTGCCATCCGTAGCAGGGAGGGGCAAAGAACAGAGAAGCTCTGTAAGGGAGGAGGAAAAGGAGCAGCAAGAATGATAAACATGGATAAAAAACCCTGAGATAAACCCAGCTGCTGGATTTTCTCTTCCCAGCTGTGCAGCAGCCTTGTTTAAATTCCACTGGCTGCAAACCAGGAGTTGGGATGGATTTGCCTCCTTCACAGTTGCTGCAAATCAGGGTGAATTTGGGATTTTCCTCCCTTTTTTTGTCACATTTTGCTGTGTGCTAAAGCAGGACAGCTGCAGTCACCTCTGCTGAGGCCCAGACTGAGTCTCAGAGAGACTCAAATTGTCCAATTTGCTCCTTTTTTGGGAAAAGCTCCCCCAAGCCCAGTGCAGAGAGCACTCTTTTGGCTGCAGTGATGTGCACCCCATTAATTCTTTTTTTTAGATTTTAATCAAGGACTCAGGGTTGAAACACAAACAGCTCCAAAGATGGATTTGATCTCTCAAATTTTGCATTTCCTTGAGCTCAGCAGCTGCTGCTGTGGATTTTAGAGTGTCCAGAAGTGATTTATTCCCCCCTTCCTTCCCTCACTGCTGCTCCTGTGCTGCCCACCCTGCTCCTTGTCCTTCCTGCTCAGCTCCTCGGTGTTGCTTGTACTGATCATTGTTATTTGCAGGGAATGGGATCAAAAACACATGGAAAAATGGGAGGATGTTCTCTGGGTTTCCATTTACCCTTCCAGCTGGCAGTGAAACAGCCCAGGACACCCTTGGGTGCAGCCTGGGAGGGGCTGCTGAGCCTGTGGTGTCAGGTGGAGCTCACAGGGGATTTTTTTTGGGAATTCCCAAGTTTAGGGGACACCCAGCCTGGTTTCAGGGATGCCAGGGATTGTGTGGATCCTCAGGTGTCTCTGCTGGGTGCACTGGGCTGCTTTGGACAGCATAAATTTCCTCAGCAGCCCTGATAATTCCTGCTTTGATCACAGTTAATTACCATGCCAATATAAATGAACGCTCTAAATGAGATAAGGTCATGCCTGGCACCTGAGCATTGTGATTTCCAAAGAGAATTTCAGGGCTTTGCTTCAGGACAGTGCTGGATGCTGTGAATTTCCACGTTCAGGTGGCTGGGGGAGCAGGGAGCTCCCAGAAGAAGGGTTTGGCAGGCAGGGGTTGTGTTTGCTGTCACTTTGGTGTCACCCCTGGTACTACTGGGGGTGGATTGGTGTTTGCAGACAGAGCTTGGTGTTCCTTTCTTGCAGCCTGGTGTGGGCTGGGAGCTGGGAAATCCATTCCCAATCCCATTCCCAGTCCCAATCCCATTCCCAGTCCCATTCCCACCCCCCTGAAGTGTTCCAAGTGCAGCCCCAGAGCAGCCAGGCTCCTTCCCTGCTCCTTCTGGTTGACTCCTCCACCCCAAGCCCTGCTGGGGAGCATTTTGAGGTGGTTTTGCTGTTGTTCTAACCCAGCCTGAGGTGGTGGCACAGCAAACCCTGGGATTTCTCTCCCTGCTGCTGGGTTGGGCTGTGATTCCTGGACACTGCAACTGGGAATTTCCTTCCTCACAAATGGGCTTAGCCCCAAATTCCACTGATTTTCCCCATCTGCTGGAGGTGCCAGAGCTTCCTGAGATCTGCTTTTAGTCTTTGTTGCCTGTGCTTGCTGGAGGTGTTTTCCATGCTGGAGTTCTCTGGTTGGGATGGAGGGAAACGGGAAGAGATTCCTGGCTGGGAGGGCCTGGCACAGGGTGCCCAGAGAAGCTGTGGCTCCCCCAAAGTGTCCCAGGCCAGGCTGGATTGAGCTTGGAACACCCTGGGACAGTGGGAGGTGTCCCTGCCCATGGAATGGGATGGGCTTTAAAGTCCCTTCCCATCCAAACCAGTCTGGGATTCCAGGATAATCAATATTGCTGGGATGGATTTCTGCCCCTCCTTAGCTCCTCCACCCTGGGAGGATCCAGCAGATCCCCAGTGGATCCCAGAGCTGGAATGTCTGCAGGGAAACCATCCCTTGGCTCTTTCCAAACCCACAGAAATCCACAGAATTCACTGTGTCCTTTGTTCTGTTTACACCTTGGACCTAAAATTCCCTTTTTGAGCAGTTTTTCCTTGGGGTTCCACCTCCCCTCCCAATTCCCATGGCTGGGACTGGAGCCAGGCTCCCTTTCCTGGCCCTGGGGTGAATCCTGCAGGTTCTGGATCTGCAGGATGAATGAGGGGCTGAAGCAGCTGCACAGGGAGAATTCCCCCTGGGATGTGCCCTATCACAGTGTCCATGTGGGAGCTGCATGGCTGGGCCTGGGAGCAATCCTGCCATTCTCTGTGCTGGCAGAAATGTCTCATTTTGGTGTTAAAACTGAGCAGTTTGATCATTTTATGATTTTAGAGTAAAATCCTGTGGTCTGATCTCACCCAGACTTAGGTGGGACTTGGTTTCAGTTCTTTTTGCTCTGAAATTTTGGGAATTTTGAGTAATTCTTTTACACCAGGTAAGTTTGGGGATGAAGAGTTTCTGAGCCATGATCTCCAGAAATTCCAGAGCTGTTAGTTAGTCCTGGGCAGTGCCTTGGTGCTGAGATCTCCCTCTGACCAGTGGCTTTGGCTGCACAATCTCGTCCTCTCTCATTTTTTTTCTGGCAAAGCTGCCCCATTTGGTGCTCTCTGCTCTCTGGGAACTCCTGGCTCAGTCTGGTTACTCATTTTTCCCCTGTCTTTGGTCTCTTTAGCAGGTGGTGCAATCTCAGAACTGTTATGAAGACTCTCCCTTATCTCCCTGTATTCTTTCCTCTCTTGGCACCCCAGTGTGGAAGGAGCTGGGATGCTCAGTCAGAGAGGACTGGCTCAGCACAGACTGATTTTTCATGGATTCAGGGAGTGACTTTTGTAAGGAATGACTCTGCAAGAGGAAGCAGCCTTCATTCCTGCTCCTGCCTCTCCAAGGATCAGTGGGGGATGCTGGCTCAGCTGGTGCCCTTGGCCAGGAGAAGGATTGGACTTGTGGGGACAAACCCCTGTCCCAGAGTGAGCTGCTCCCCCTCCCCTGCCACTGCAGAGCTCAAATCTCATCATTCCTGCACTGAAGAACACCCCAAGTGTGTCTTTTCATTCCTGAGGCCTGACTGTGTCCTGCAAAATCCCCTTTTCCTCTCCTGGGAATCCCGGTGAGCTGGGGGGGTCCCATCCCTGCCCAGCTTTCCTGGGGAGCTCAGTGCTCCCTGCTGGGGCAGGGCAGGGGCAGGGCAGTGCTGCTCACCCCAGATCAGCTTTTTGGCATCTCCAGTGGAATGTGAAGAGCTGAGAGCCCCTCTGGAGTCTGCCAAGGAGGAGCCTTCACTGGGTGTTGATTTTTGACACTCTGCTCGTGGGAGAAGGAGCAGCTTTAGATAAAATCCTCATTTTTCAATGTTTTGGTTTTTTTTTTTCCCAGACTGGTGTTCCATAAGCTCTGCTGGGGTTTCTTTCTGTCCTTGCAGGTGGTTTTGCTCTGCCTCTTTCCTGGGAGATGCTCCTCCAGGAATAACAGGGCTCCTCCTGAACTGGGAGCTAAATTAAAACCAGAACGTTTTTCCCTGAACTGAAGCAGAACTTTTCCAAAGGGTTTCTGTTTTTCCCCACTTCTGGGTTCCAAAGGGGTGCTGACAGCTCCTTCCCAGCCACGCTCCAACCTTTTCTTCCTGAAAGCTGGTGGTGATATTTTTCCTTGTAGGAATGGGAAGAGGCACTTTGTCTGTCCAGCACCTCTGGTGCCACACCAACACCCTGGCAAAAGGAATTTGTCATTCCTAAAGCCCCTTTTTTTCACAGACTTTGGAGTTTCCTTGCTCTCAGTTTCCCCCCCAGGTGGAATTATTGGGATTATCACGGCGTATTTAAATTTCCTGAGTATCCTGCAGGCATGAAAAGCAGGGAAGGAGTTGTAAAGAGAGGGATTAATCTGCAGCCAGAACTGTGCAGGAGCTGCCTAAGGTGTAACCATGGCAAGAGAGGAGACACTGGAAACCAGAAGGTTTCTCAGAACTCGATGTTTTCATGTCCAGCTTTGGGACATTTGCTTCATTTAATGACATTTATGACCACGAGTACAAAATCAGCTTTTTTTTTTGTTCTGTCTGCTTGTGGGGTGACTCTCTCACATCAAACCCACCCCGTGGGTGCTGTGCCTGAGCCCCCCAAGCGTTCAAACTGCACAGGCCATGGTTCTGCAGGTTGGTTTGAAGCATTTGATTTTCCCCCAGCCTCAGCTTCCCCTCTGTAAATATGCCCTGGGTTTGCTTTCTTCCAGCTCTTATTTTATTTCCTGGTTTCTTTCCCTCCTTATTTTATTTCCTGGTTACTTTCCATCCTTATTTTTATTTGCTGGTCTCTGTAGTTTTGTACAAAATGGGTCAGGCCCTGGCTGGATGACGGTGCCCAGCAGTGGTGGTAGTTTTGTGTCTGTAAATAAAGAGGTACCTTGCATTTCCTAAAATCCACGGGTCAGTCTTGGCTTTTCCATGCAAAACAGGGGAGGTTTATTTGCTGCTGGTATTTGGGAATCTCTCAAACCCCTCCCAGCTGGGGTGTTGGGGTTTTTTAGGGTGTGTTTGGTTGGTTTTATGGGAGAGAGAGGAGTAAAGCTGGAGTAAAACCAAACCCTGAGTGCTCAGAGCTTTGCACAGAGGCCCTGGCACAGAGGAGCTGTGGCTGCCCCATCCCTGGAAGTGTCCAAGGCCAGGTTGGAGCACCCTGGGATGGTGGAAGGTGTCCCTGCCAGGATGGGATGGGATTGAAGGTCTGGGATTCCCTGATCTCTGGGAGCCAGGCCCGGGAAAGGGGAGCTGAACACGGAGCTGGGAGTGCAGGTCACCTCCAGGGGGGTTGGGGATGGAAAATCCATGGAAAATCCACCTCCTGGAGTTTGGGAATTCTGGAGTTCAAGTGCAGGAGTGTCAGGAAGGGAAATGGGGGTGTTCATTCTGTGTTGAAGAACCTGGCAAAGCAAACCCTTGTGGGAATCCAGAGTTGTGTTGCTGATAAGGAAATTCTGATTCTGGAGTGCCTGGTCAGGAGAGAGCATCATTCCCTAGGACTGTGGGGAATTCCTCCATCCAAAAGCTTGGATTTCTCAGTGAAGAACCCTTCAGTAGTGAATTATTCTTCGGGGATGCTTGAGCACAACGTGGATCCCTCTGGAGTCTCCTCTCCAAGTCTTTTCCTGGGATGGCAGCATGGGAATGATCTCTGCTTGGCTTTGGAACGTGGAGGTTTGGGAGCAGATCCCTTGGGAACGGGGCTGTCCCAGCTCCCATGGCTGAATCCCGAGGCTGGAAATGCTGTCCAGAGCCCTCAGCCCTTAGGATTTGCTCTGCCTTCCCTCGGGGGGAGTTCCTTGCTCTTCCTTGGAATGTTTGGGGCTGTTGTGCCCTGGCTGTGACATCAGAGCTGCTCCCATGGGAGCAGCCCCAGAGCCCTGCGTGGCCGTGGATGTGGCCAGAGCCAAAGCAGAGCTCAGACTGCCCTGGCTTTCCATGGACCAGAGGTGGGAGAGGTGGTTTGGAAGCTGGGAAGTGCTTTAGGCTCAGGGATGTGTGTGTCTAAATCAGGGCTGGACACAGCCTGCATAAGGAATTGGGATTTGGGGATTTCCTTCAGCCCCACAGCATGATATGACAGATTCCCCTAGTAATTCCTGCTATTATTTCGTGGTTTGGTGGGAAAATGAAACGGAGTGCAAATCTTTTCCAGTGCAAATCCATCCAAAACGGTGCAGGAAGTCTTACAGAGAAGGGAGAACTTCATCTCCTTTAAATTGCTAAATATCCCCGAAATGGATGGAATTTGGGTGGATTGGATCCATGGGTAGAATGGAATAGAACTGGAATTCCTGGAATTCCTGGTGGTGGATGCTGTCATGTGTTGCTGTACCTCTTTTAGTTGAGCTTCCAGCCTGGCATCTGGGCGGATGGAAGGATAAGGTCTGATGGGATTTCAAGAATATTCAGGAACATTCAGAAAAATGTGGATTTCAGGAATATTCATAAAAACGTGGACAATTTCCAGGGAGTGACTGTGTGGGGTTTTGACAGCCGGAATCCCAGCAGGAGGCAATGAGGAGCAGCCCCATCCCGGCGCTGCTGCTGTGCGTCCTGTGCGTTCCAGCGGCGCTTCCCTTGGGATCCGCGCTTCCCTCGGCATCCCCACCCATTCCCGAGGAGCTGAGGGCGGCTGTGGCCAGGATCACCGTGAACTCCACGCCCTGCAGCGTCACCTGCGGGCTGGGGGTGAGGGTGGAGCGGCTGTGCGAGGTCACCCCGGCTGGGGAGCGCAGGAATTGCTCCCTGGTTCGCTCCCGCTGCCTCAGCGATTGGATTTGCGGCCTCCGGCACCTCAGCATCCCCGAGGGAGAGCCCCTCCAGCTCAGCTGCCTCGCCCTGGACCCCGCCAGCTTCGGGAAGCAGAGCTATGGCTACACCTGGGGCTTTGCCCGGGCTCTCATCACCACCAACGACCTCCTGTTCCAGCCCCTGGGCCATCCCAGCGCGGCCCTGAGCCTGTCCCCGGCGCGGGAGCGGCACTCGGGCACCTATCGCTGCGATGTGCAGCTGCTCAGCTCCTTCCAGCTCGTCCAGAGGATCTACTTCGGCCTCAGGGTGATCCCCAGGGACCTGGTGGAGCTGGGCTTGCAGAAATCCCTGCTGGAGCAGCAGCTGGCAGCCGGTGGGGCAGGAGCGGGGAATGGCAGCGGGGAGCGGGAGCAGAAGTTTTGGGAGCAGGGATGGTTCTCCGAGGCTCTGCTGGGAACTGGGAGCGGAGTGATCCTGGGGATCCTGCTCAGCCTGGGGCTCTGCTGCCTGGGCAGGGCCTGCAGGAGGAGGAGAGCACAGAAATGAACGGAGCTGGATGCAATTCCCTGTCTTTGTTGGGATTCCTGCAGGAATTCACGGTGGGATCCTCGGAGTCGCCCTGTGCAGGGCCACAGCTGGATTTTCGTGGTCCTTCCCTTCCAATGCAGGACATTCCATTGCTTCCATTTTGTATGACATTTATAATTTATTTTCAACTGACACAATGTCTGACTGAGTATTTCCGGACACTTTGGAGCCTGGAAAGCCAGGACAGGACTGGAGACCCCGAGCTGGAGGCAGAATGGGATTCCAGCAGGTGGCAGTTTGCCTCCAGGGGAGTTCTGGAATGTTCCAGCCAGCATTTGGAGCCCCCTGAGCCACAGCAAACAGTTCCCAGATCCCTAAAGGGCCTTTGTTTCACCTCCAGGTGGGGGGTTTATTTAACCTTATTCCTGCCAAATTTCCTTAAATTTCTCCTGCCTTGCCAAGAATTCTGGGCAGATGGGGCTGCCCCAGGTCAGGAGGGCAGAGGAATAAGGTCATTTTTGAGGTGCCCCTTCCCTCTGATCCAAGGTCTGGTCCCACTTGGGAACAAGGGATGCACCTCTTTCCTCTGGAAGAGTTTCCTTCCATTAGAGCCTGGAAAAAGGATCCTCAAGGATATTCCTTTGTCAGGCAGGGCAGGGAGCACTGGGAAGCAGGAGGAACAGAGCTGAGCTCATCCCTAAAATCCTCAAGGAAGGAGCTCAGTGGGTTTGGGGGAGCATTTGTTTTTCCTGGTGGTTAATGAGGATGAAGCAGCAGCTCTGCAGGGAGTGGAATCCATGGGGGGACCTATTAAATTCCTTCTTTTTCTATTTTCTTTCTCATTTTACAGCCAACAACCACGTTTGCTGTTTGTTTCCTTTCCCCCTGTGAGCTCTAATATTCCCAATTCCAGCTCTAATATTAAAAATTGCAGCATTACTGAGTTTTTACCAGAACGACACAAAAAGGCTTTAATATAAAAATACTTGGATGTGGAGGGAAATTATTTTATTTGCTGATGAAAACTAAAACAGGCACTTTCCTGATTTCCAGAGGTTTTTTTTGCCTCCTGAACGGGAAGAAAGGGGCAATTGGGAATGACCCATCACAGTGGGCTCGGAGTTAATGGTTCCAATCACCCCCGAGCTGCCCCATCTGCAGGACCCCCTCTGCTCTTTGTCATGGAAATTCAGCATCTTGGGGGCAGCTGGGATTTCGAAATGCACCGGGATCCTGCTCTGCTGGGGAGGTCAGAGGCTCCTTCATCTTTTGATGGAGGTTTTTCTTTCTGAGGGGAGCCAGGTGCCCAGAGCAGGGAAGATTAATCCGTAATTTGAATGTTTGTTTGAAGATGAAGGGCTGGGGCGGCCGGTGGGGCTCCAGCTGTCAGACACGGCCTCTTAATGGCATTTTTGGGGTGCTCTTTGATTTTGGAAGCAATATGAAGGGTTGGGTGATGTTTGCCTTCACGGGCTGCAGGGGGAGGAAGGGAGAAGGCAGGAGAAAGGGAACAGCAGAGGTTGGAGGCACAGGGAGGTCAGTGCAAGCTGAACTAGAAAACCTTGGAAAGCATCCTCATCCCTCAGCTTCCCATCTCTCCCAGCAAAGTGACCTTTTCCCAATCACTGCCTGATACTCCCACCATAACTGGCTGAAATTAAGGAGAAAAGTGTCTTTCTGCTCTGAATTGGTGCCTGAACTTCTTGTTCCTGATTTTTCACCATCACTTGGAGGCAAGGACAGCACAGACTCCATGGAAACCCCGCATGCTCCCCATTCCCAGCTCCAGGAATCCTCGTGGCCCGGGCTGGTGCTGCTGGCCCCGAGCTTTGGGAAGCAATTAATGCTTCCAGAGCTGCTCCAGGCAGATGGGGAGAGGGAGGGATCCATCTGCAGCCACCCCGGGGAAGGAGGAGGTGAGAACAGCGGGGTTGGCAGCTCAGGGAATCGCCGGGAGCTGCTCGGGCTTGGCGCAGCTGAGGAGCCACGTCGGGGTAGCTGCTGCTTGGATGGAGGGAACAAAGCCCGGGAGGTGGTGTTGGGCTTTCTGGCTCCTCCGTGCTCTGCTCGTGGAGCTGGGTTATCCTGTTCCCTATTCCTGCAGCAGCTTCGTGATCCAGAGCGATGTAATTCTTGTTCCCACCTTTCCCTCTGGTAGCTGGGCAGGGCCTGGTGGCATCCAAATGGCCCTTCCCTTCCCTTCCCTTCCCTTCCCTTCCCTTCCCTTCCCTTCC
>VZRZ01002088.1:188286-217153 GCA_013398175.1 Climacteris rufus | reverse complement strand
TACATGGCTTCATAAGGCAGAAAACCTACTGGATACAGTGAGGGGGGGCAGTTGGCTGCAGAATTCCCGGAGAATTCTTCGTTTTCCTCGTTTCCTTAAAAAAACTTGAATCGTTTAAAGACCCATGTCTTGTATGAAAGCTTTTGTTCCTCCAAACCAAAAAAAAAAACCAAAACAAAGCTGCTTCTTTCTTCCTCCCTTCCAACAACGTGGTCAAATCCTCTCCCTGTGGTGCTGCCGTGGTACAAATTGGAATTTTCAGCAGCCAAACGTTGAGTTGTTCCCTGCTGGAGTGGGAAGAAGCGTGTCCGGAGCGGTGTCCGTGGCGTGGTCAGAGCTCCAGGGAGCTGATCAGGGCCACCATCAGCAGGGAGTTGGCGGTGACCACCACGCCGTGTGACCCNAGTTGGCGGTGACCACCACGGCGTGTGGCCCTGGCCTCGTCCCCGAGTCCTCCACCATCATGCTGGTCCCTGGAAAACAAGGGAGCTGGGAAGGAGCGGCTGTGGGGGAGCGCAGGCACCACGGAAAATTTGAGGGAAGTGGGTTTTTGTGAGGTTCTGTGTGTTTGTCACTGATAAAACTCCTGGGAATGCTTGTGCTGGGAACAGGAATTGGGGGGTGGGCACTGTGTTCACCCCCTGGGTCGAGGGAAGCTGCTGGAGCTGGGGGCCCCACGGAGCTGGGATTTCACTCTTACTGGAAAATTTATTCTTAATTATTTTTTAGCTCTTAACTCTTGGGAAGCTGGGTGTTGTGGGGTCTTGAGGGCTGCAAATCCTAAAGTGGGTTCAGGCTGGACTGAGTTTGGGAAGAGGAGTGGGGAGGAGGCAAGGAGGAAGGAATTCCTTGGAGTGAACAGCACAAGGGAGCCAAAGGCTGATCCCAGAAGAGACCAATTCCAGAGTCTCAACCTAAAATCCTGCAGGAGGATGTTCTCCCGTGTCCATAGAAGGGAGAGTGGGATTTTAAAACACAATTTATTGGGATCGTGCCATGGCCAGGAGGGGAGGGATGTGACGGAGTCCTTCCTGCTTGGAGGAAGAGGTGGGAAGGGACAGGGGGTGTCCTGCAGGTGAGCTCCGGGGCACTGGAGCACCTTGGAAAGGGGGATTTGGGCATGGAATGGGTGTGGTCAGTGGATCACGTGGAATGGGTGTGGTCAGTGGAGCTCATGGAATGGGTGTGGTCAGTGGATCACATGGAATGGGTGTGGTCAGGGAGCACAGGGATGGGTGTGGCCGGAGGAGGCAGGAGGGTGTGATCAGTGGATCACATGGAATGGGTGTGGCCAGTGGATCACGTGNGTCAGTGGATCATGTGGATGGGTGTGGCCAGTGGATCACGTGGATGGGTGTGGTCAGTGGATCACGTGGATGGGTGTGGTCGGTGGATCACGTGGAATGGGTGTGGTCAGTGGATCACGTGGAATGGGTGTGGTCAGTGGATCATGTGGATGGGTGTGGCCAGTGGATCACGTGGATGGGTGTGGTCAGTGGATCACGTGGATGGGTGTGGTCGGTGGATCACGTGGAATGGGTGTGGTCAGTGGATCACGTGGAATGGGTGTGGTCAGTGGATCATGTGGATGGGTGTGGCCAGTGGATCACGTGGATGGGTGTGGTCAGTGGATCACGTGGATGGGTGTGGTCGGTGGATCACATGGATGGGTGTGGTCAGTGGATCACATGGATGGGTGTGGCCAGTGGATCACGTGGATGGGTGTGGCCGGGGGAGGCAGGAGGGTGTGGCCAGGGGAGCACAGGTACCGCTGTTCCGGAGGATGTGAACCTCTGCGGGGGTCCCGTCCCCCCCGGGCCCCGTCACCCGGATCTGGACAAAGGCGTGGGTGAAATCCTCGGGGACGGGGATGTCGATGCGGCTCTTGCTGGCCAGGTACAGGGTGGGGGCCGAGTGGGAATCCTGCCTGTAGAGCATCTGTGGGAAGAGGGAACGTTGAGTTCGTTGTGATTTCCCTGGAGCACCTCCAAGGGAAGCCCAGCCCTGCCTGTACCTTGTACCCCGTCACTGCCGACTCGTCTGCCTTGGCCACCACCGGGTCCCACTTGATGCTGACTGTAGACCCCGAAAAAGTCCAGGAGATGTTGCCAGGGGGCCTTTTTGGTGCTGAGGGATGCCAAGCAAGACAGGGATTTGGTAAGCCAGGCAGCGAGGAGAAGGCTGTGCTGGTTCCAGCCATCCCCTGAGCCTCAGCAGGGCTGCTGTCCCCGCTGTGGTTGGTTTAAAGGACATCAAACGAGCACCAGGACCAAAAGCTGGGTGATTTTGGGGGATCCTGTGGAGCCCCAGGGAGGAGGATGTGGGAACTGGAGGGCTCGGGGGTCACTCACGTGGTCTCGTGGTGGTGACATTGGTGGAGGGGCTGGGGGGGCCGGTCCCAGCCCG
This sequence comes from Climacteris rufus, assembly GCA_013398175.1. Taxonomy (NCBI): domain Eukaryota; kingdom Metazoa; phylum Chordata; class Aves; order Passeriformes; family Climacteridae; genus Climacteris; species Climacteris rufus. The sequence continues at coordinate 214,747 of VZRZ01002088.1, read as the reverse complement.
GTTGTAGGCTCGGACTGACACGTGGTAGTTGGTGTTGGGGTTCAGGCCCGTGACGTGAGCTGATGGCACCAGCCCTGCTGTCCTCACTCTGTCAGCCGCCTCCTCCTTGTCCCCGTCCTTCCAGTACCGGATCTGGAGGGAAAGGACACGATGGGGTAAGGAAGGAGAGATCTGCAAATCCTAAACTGGTGATTTTTTCCGTGTATTTTTGCTCAGTGCGTGCCCAGGAATGAGGCTACATCCTCCTGGGAAAGGCAAGCAGGACAAATAGGATGTTTCCCTCTTCATCTCTCCTGTGAGAGCAGCGCCAGCCCCATTAGAGCCACATTAATTATTCTCCATCTCTGGAAACAAAATGCTGTTTCCTTTCACCCCACTTAACCTGGGGGAGTGTTACTTGCCGGGCTCTCCGTGTCTCTCATTCCCATGGGAAGTTCCTACCTCGTATCCCAGAAGCACTCCAGTCACATCTCCCTGCTCCACGGGCTCCCAGGACACATCCATCTCCGAGGACAGGACGGACTTGGCCACGACTCTGTAAGGAGCCACTTTGGGTTCTGAAAGACAGGAATAAAATGATTTTCCCGATTCTGGGCACCGTCAGGAACAAAAGGTTTTCCTGCAGCACCATCCCGCAGGCAGACAGCTGGTGTTGTGTCACGGAGCAAGGGGAAGGGATTTAGGGAATTAGGAGGACAAGCAGGGCCACAGCTGTGAGCTCTGGGGATCCGTGTCTGCCCCGAGGCTCCGGGGGAGTCGGGGCTGGGCTCAGGGAGTCGTCTCTCCGTGCGTTTGGAATAGGAGATGAACGCTGTGCTGGAATCCCTGTCAGATGTTCTGGGAGCCAAGGGAACCCCTGAGCTCCCGGATGGACACGGCTCCACAGGGAATGGGCTGAGGGCACCTCGAGGGATTGGACAAAACAGGGAATTCTGAGTCTCTGCACTCCTGGAATGGTTTGGGTTCAAGGGACCTTAAGGTTCATCTTGTGCCACCCCCTGCCATGGGCAGGGACACCTTCCATGGTCCCAGGGTGCTCCAGCCTGGCCTTGGGCATTCCCAGGGATCCAGGGGCAGCCACAGCTCCTCTGGGCACGCTGTGCCAGGGCCTCCCCACCCTCACAAGGAAGCATTTCTTCCCAATATCCCATCCAACCCTGCCCTCTGGCACTGGGAAGCCTTTCCCCCTTGTCCCAAGTCCCTCTCCAGCTCTCCTGGAGCCCCTTTAGACACCGGACGGGACTCCAAGATCTCCCCAGAGCCTTCCCTTCTCCACGCTCGACATTCCCAGCTCTCCGACTCCTCTGTACCTTCCTCTGCCGAGTACACGATGGCCGTGAGGCTCTCGGGACCCTCCCCTTTCCTGTTGTAGGCCTTGATCTTCACCTCGAAGGGGGTGTAGGGCGCGATGCTCTCGTTGCGGTACACGAAGTGCAGCGACTCCGCGTGCGGCACGCGCGCCCTCAGCCAGTCCTGCGTGCCCTTCTTGCGGAAGGACACGATGTACCCAAAGCCATCCCCGTTCTGGTAGTCCCGCAGCGTCGGCTGGGAAGAGAGAGGGAGCCTTGGGCTGTTCCGGCAGCCTTTGGCTCATCCAGGCTGGAACGTCAGCGCGGATTTCCCCAAGGAAACAGCACGTGCTGGTTCAATCCAACCTTTGGCTCAACCCCACATCCAAATGGAATTGGCAGCGCTGATTTCCCCCCAGAAATGCCGTGTGCTCTGCCCTCGGCCCTTTCCCAGTGCCCAACTCACCGTCCAGGTGATGATCAGCTCGTTGGGAGCGCCCCCGCCGCCGCCGAGCCCGGACGGTGCCACGGTCGGTGCTGCGAGGTCCCCAGGCAGAGCAGAGAGCACAGGTTGGGTTAAGGGGATGGGAGAGATGGAGAGGAGCACAGACACGGCTGTCACCAGTGTGTCACCACCTGGGACAGCTCCCAGCAAAGGGCTGGGCTCTGTTTCCAGCCGTGAAAATCCCGTCTGGAATTCTGGCTTGTGCCTGGCTGGCTTCTTTGGGTGCAGGGGACCAGGATTTGGTGTCCGAGGGGACAAGGGTGGAGCTCAAAAGCAGGAATGTGGAGGGGAGTTCTATCAGGAAGGAGCTGGTTTGCAGCTGGTGGATTGGGAGCAGTTTTCCTGCTGTTCTTACATCCCTGCTGTTCAAGCAGCCGGAGATGGAATGAACATTCCCAGCAAGCAGTTTTTGCAACATGAAAGTGCGTTCTCCTTTCTAAGCCTTGCTGCCCAAAAGGTTCTGGGTCTGAAGGTGGGATTTGTCATGGATTCATGGATTGGGGGTAGTGCTGGGAAGTGCAGCTCTAACACTGCTCGTCTTTGACACAGAAATGGGCAAAAAGGCAGAAAATCCCGTGATGGAGCGCTCCAGGAAATTATTCATCCCTTGGGACCAAGGCATGGCACAGTCCAGCCTTTCCTTCCCAGCAGGCAGGGACAGGGAGCCAGGACTGTACCCACACCCACCTGCTTCCTTGGTGCGGATTTTGCTGGAGGGCAGACTCGGCTCCCCCACTCCCAGGATGTTGCTGGCCAAGACCCGGAACTCGTAATCCATCCAGGGGATGAGGTTCACCACCTGCGCTGTCTCCGCGTTGCCCTCGATGTTGATGGGATCTGTAAAATCCAATAACACCAGAGGGGAGGGAATAGAGTAAGGGCAGCACGGAGCGAGGACCGGCCGGTGGCTGGAGGGGCCAGTGCGGGCCGTGTCCCCAGTGCCACCATCGAGACACTCACTGGTGCGCATCTGCTTCCACTGGCTGGACAGGAGGGTCCGGGCCTCGATGAGGTACCTGGCGATGGGGCTGTGGTTGTCGAAGCCGCGGCTCCAGCTCAGCTGGACGCTGGTGTCACCGATGTCCCTCACCACCACCCCCCCGGGCGGGCCTGGAGGTCCTGGGGTGATGGGAAATGCGTTACTGAGGTGGAAGATCCGGAGGTTCATCGCTCTTCGCATTGTGCAAGTCCTAAATTCACACCAAGCCTTTCTTTTCTGGAAGCTGGGAAGCCTCACCTCCAGTTTGAGCCTCCAGGAAAGCTCCTGAGCCTGGCAAGCCTCATAAAAAAGGTTGGAAAAAGCTTCCAGGATGATCGAGCCCAAATTTTGGGTGAAAACAAAACCCACCAAACCATATCACAGGGCTATAGGATGGGAGGGGGTTGCAGGGGAAAAGCAGTTGATCCTTTGGGTTCCTTTGGGTTGTCAGGAGCAGGGAGCGTTCCCACAGGGAATTACCTCTGACGGTGAGCGTGGCCGACTCGGACGCGCTGTCCACCACGGTCTGGGCCGTGCAGGTGTAACGCCCCGAGTGCCGCAGCTGCGCGTTGGAGATGCTGAGGTCCCCGATGGCCTCCTTCTGCATGGGAATGGGAAACACAGCGTTGGGAGGCACCCAGGCACAGTCTGGAATTCACTGTGGTTTGGCTTTGGGTGGCCAGGTTGTGGTGGAGGTGGAGAATGGGGGGATGGAAAAGATTCCCCCATGGCTGATGGAGCCAATCCCAGCTGGCTCTGAGATGGACCCAGCCCTGGCCAAGGCCGAGACTGTGCTGCGTTTGTTTTGTTTGTGATGGTGATCAATGAGTGATCATGGAGTGATCAATGAGTGACCATTGAGTGACTGTTGAGTAATCACTGAGTGACTGTTGAGTCGTCATTGAGTGGAAATTGAATGATCATTAAGCAATCATTGAGCGATCAGTGAGTGACTGTTGAGTGGTCATTGAGTGAACATTGATCATTGAGGGAACATTGAGTGATCATTGAGGGAACATTGAGTGATCATTGAGCAATGATGAAGCGATCATTGAGTGATAGTTGAGTAATTATTGAGTGATCATTGAGTGGTCATTAAGTGGTCATTTAGCAATCACTGAGTGGTCACTGGCTGATCTCTGCCTGCCTTTATCCACGAGCCTTTTCTTCCCCGCTCTGGCTGAGAAGGGGAGTGATCATAGAATCATGGAAGGGTTTGGATTGGGAAGGACCTTAAAGTCCACTCATTCCACCCCCTCCATGGGTAGGGACACCTTCCCCTATCCCAGGTCACTCCAAGCCCCGTCCAAAGTGGCCTTGGACACTCCCAGGGATGTGGAGTTCACAACCACTCTGGGCAAAGTGATGGAGCATCTTTGGTGGCACAAACATGCAAAAAACGAGGCTGGCATTAATTTCCCATCCTTTTGGTTGGGATGATGATTCCCTCCATGATTCCATGGATTCCCTCTGGACTCACCACGCTGGCTCTCCGGTAGTGCCCCTCAGACTTGTCCAAGTCGATGGGGAAATCGTCCAGGGCCCAGGTGAAGGTGAGGTCCATGGTGGGGTCGTGCGAGGCGTGGCACTGCAGCGTGAGGTTCTCGCCCACGTTGATGTCGGCGCTCGACGGCGCCAGCGTGATCTTGGTGGCATCTGCAGAGAAAGAGCAGGGAAGGGCTGTCAGCTGCAAATATCCCTGTCCCAGTATCCAAACCATCCCTTTCCAGCTCCTCATCCCGCTCCAACAGCTGGAATTTCACAGGAGGAAGAGGAGGGATTAGAAAATGGAAGCGCTTTTCTCAAGGGCTGCTTGTTGGTGGATCAGGCAGAAGTTTTGCTGCTCCACAGTTTGAAATTACTTTGATTCCCTGATTATTCCACTGTTTTTTGGGAATATAAGGAGAGGAGAAAGATCACATAGTTCATTCTTAGATGTTTCTTGCTCAACTGACCCCAAATCAAGGCAAATCTGTTGGCTCTACCTCGGACAGAGAGGATTCCAGTGCTGTTGGCTTTGCCCATGTCGTTCTCAGCAAAGCAGGTGTATTTTCCCTCATCGGATTTGCTGATGTTCTGCAGGATCAGGGTCCCGTCTGCCGTGATCGTCACCCTGGAGAGGGAGAGGAGCCACACAGGTTAAAAGATCTGCTCACTCTGGACACCGGAGAATTTCCAGCACTTCCTGATTTTAGAGAAATTGGGGATAAAAACACTGAAAATATTATGAGGAGTTAGCTAAAGAAGAAATTAGAGGAATAACAAAGTTCAAGGTTGCAGCAGCACATTTGGATCATCCAGTCCAGCCTTCTGGGAAGAAAAAATGTGATTTTAGGTACATTTTCTGGGTGGAAGCTGACTCTGCTGCTACCTGCTGCTGTTGACCAGGAGTTCAGTCCCTTTGGTCCAGAGCACGGTGGCTTTTGGTGCTGCTCGTGGTTGGCACGGGATGATGACCTTCCCACTTCGGGCTGCCGGGATCAGTCTCTTCACTGGGTTTAGTCTAAAATCTGGTGCTAAGGCTACAGGGATAAAAAAAGAGGATTAAGGAACTATTAGAAACCCTGCCTGGGGGCATTTTCATTGCCGTGTCGGTGGGAGTTGATTTGTTGTTGGGTGGCTCGGTAAGAGAAGCGAGGCAGAATCTGGTGAGCGGGATGAGGGAGGAATTCCTCGGCTGCCGGGTGGATCCTGACGCCTGCCAGGTGGGAATTACGTGACACACGTGTGGGACGGAGCGATGGGAATGACCCTAACAAGTGCAAGGTCTTTGAGAGACACAACAACAGCTGCTTTGGAACATGTCGAGGATAATCTCTTCAATATCCTGACCAACGCAGACATCCAGCTTGCCTGTAACTCCTCCTGGAATTTTAGATGGAGTTGGGATTTACCTGTTGGCCTCACTGTGTTAATGTTGAGCAGGGCCTTTAATTTATCTGTGGCATCTCCATGAGGAGATAAACTTTTGGACTAATGGGGAACAAGTTTGGCAGCAGTTCAGCTCCAGTCACCATCCATCAAAGCTGGCTGAATGGAGGCTGAACTCTTTTTTTTGGACCTCTTTCCTCCAAAAAAACGGGGAGTTTGTAGTGGAAGAGAGGTTGTAGTGCTGCTGCTGGGTGTCCTGTCCACTCTCTGTGGCTAAACAGACATCCCTGTTCTCTTTCACAGAGAATTTTAATTTTAAAGGTTTGCAGAGAGTCTTGTTGAACCAGCAGGTACATCAGTGGTGAGCGAAGCAGTTTTTGTCTGCATCACAAGCACAGGATATTAGGAAGAGATTTTTCAGTGTCCCATTGGAACCCAGAGCTCTGGGAGATGAGGAATTACCTTGCACTGTTAATTCAGCACTTGCATAAACTGTGCCATGCTTGTTCTCAGCCACACACTGATACATGCCAGAGTCCTCCAGGACTAGCTTGGAAAATCTCAGCTCTCCACCGCTCACTTCGATGCGGTTCTGTGCAAACAAGAGGATGAACCCATTAGATGAGAAAAACAAAAAAATGGAACTCAGCCCTCGGGTGGGTCAGGGTTGAGTTTCACCACAGACTCGCTGAAGCCAGCCTGGTTTTCCATGGGGGAAAACGCAGGGAATGTTTTTATGTCTGTGCAGTCGCTGCCCCACGTCGCTGCGCTCTGTTTGCTGAGACACCTGAGCAGCAACGTGCAGGTCACACCAAGACGGGTGCGAGGTGCTCTTTGTCCTCCCTGCCAACTGGCTGTGAGTCCCTGCAGCTGCACAAAGCAATGGCTGGGATGGCAGCGCCAGGAGAGGGAACTTTGGGATCGTGGCATCGCTTGGCAGCCCAATGGGGGCACATGGAGAGGGATGCGGGGTGAGAACCGGGGCTGGGATGCAGGAGCGAGGCAGGAGGAGGGGCTGGGGCTGGAGGAGCAGGGTCAGCGCTGGCTGGGCCGGTACCTGGGACGTCAGGGGCTGCCCATTCCGCAGCCACCGCACCGTGGGCCGGGGTTTGCCAGCGGCCACGCAGCTCCAGCGCAGGTCGGACCCGATGTCGGCCTCCGTGTCCGCGATCACCTCCAGCCACTCGGGCTGGGCTGCAAGGGGCGAGAGAGAGGTGGCAGAGCCAAGAAGCTCAGCTGAGAGGTGGCGGTGCCAGGCTGGCAGAAGGATGTCCCTGTGCCATTGCCACCAGCACAGTCGTTGGCACAGCGGGATCTGCCACGGGAACAGCCCCGGCCCTCTGTGCAGCCAGGCACAGACGGGTCCTGCTGGGCTCTGGCTGTGGCTCCAAAACCTGGGCTGCACAGCATTAACCCAGAATCCAGCTCTGAACAATCGGTTTCTTTTCTTAAGAGTAAATGCAGCCATTCCTGAATCGTGGAATCATGGAATGGTTGGGGTTGGAAGGGAATTTAAAGGTTACCCAGTGCCACCCCTGCCATGGGGAGGGACACCTTCCACTATCCCAGGATGCTCCAAGCCCCTTCCAACCTGGCCTTGGACACTTCCAGGGATAGGGAGTCTACAGCCCCTCTGCTCAAGCTGTGCTGCCACCCTCACAGGGTGAATTTCTTTCTAATATCCCATCCCAATCTTCCCTCTTTCAGTTCCAGGCCATTCCTGAACTTCAGGAAAAATTGGAATCGGGCTGAGGTAACCAGGTTAAGTTTTGGAGCTTGACTAGGTGTGATTCACAGCTCCAAGCATTAACCCTGCTGGAAGAACCTCAGGCTTGGATTGGATCTGGAGTGCGAGCCAAGTTTGATTTTCACCACTCTCCTTCCTTCCCCTGGTTACCTCCTGTTTGCTGTGATTATTTTAGAGCAAATTAAGAGCTCTGTCTCTCCTTGCCACAGCCCAAACAAGTCCAGAACAAAGGTTTCTCTGATCCCTGCATCTCTTTGTTAGGGCTTTGCAACATCTTTAATTAGGGCTGGTAAGAGGGAGGATTAGAGGTGGTGGCCTTACCGCTGAAGCCTCAGACCATTGCCTGGGACAGCTTGGTGCACTCTGGATGAAGGAAACGTGTTTAAATGTGATCCCTTGGATGAAGGACGCTGTTTAAAGGTGTTTAAATGTGTTCCCTGGATGAAGGACATGAGTTTAAATGTGTTCCCTGGAAAAAGGACACTAAATGTGTTCCCTGGATGAAAGACATGAGTTTAAATGTGTTCTCTGGATGAAGAACACGTGTTAAAATGTGTTCCTTGGATGAAGAACACGTGTTGAAATGTGTTCCTTGGATGAAGGACACGTTTGTGTTCCCTGGATGAAGGGCATAAGTTTAAATATGTTCTCTGGAAAAAGAACACATTTGTGTTCCCTGGGTGAAGGGCACGTGTTTAGCTGTGTTCCCTGGGTGAAGGACATGAGTTTAAACATGTTCTCTGGAAAAATACATGTTTGTGTTCCCTGGGTGAAGGACACATGTTTAGCTGTGTTCCCTGGATGAAGGACACAAGTTTAAATATGTTCTCTGGAAAAAGACGTTTGTGTTCCCTGGGTGAAGGACACATGTTTAGCTGTGTTCCCTGGATGAAGGACAGGAGTTTAAATATGTTCTCTGGAAAAAGGACATGTTTGTGTTCCCTGGGTGAAGGACACATGTTTAGCTGTGTTCCCTGGATGAAGGGCAGGAGTTTAAATATGTTCTCTGGAAAAAGGACTCATGTTTGTGTTCCCTGGGTGAAGGACACGTGCTTAGCTGTGTTACCTTGGATGATGATGCGGCCCTGGTGGGTGTCCCTCCCTTTGGCGTTCTCAGCCTCACACTCGTACGTGCCCTCATCCTCAAAGCCAACGTCCTGGATCTGCAGCAGGGGCTCGCTGCCGATCCACTTGGAGGACTGGGACCCGTCCAGCTTCCTCCACTTGATCCGGGGAACGGGGCTGTGGAGAAGCCAGTCCACAGCCTGAACTCAGTCCCCACGCGGCCACCCAGGTCCTGTCCCAGCCCTGGCCAGCAGGACGGATGGCTTCAGCCAATTCTTCCCTCTTCCCTTTTCCCTCCATCTCTGGGAGAGGGGGTGTGGAAGTTCTGCCATTCCCTCCCCTTCTGCCATTCCCTCCCCATCCCCATCCCAACCCCGAGCCACACGGACGCTGGACTCACTTTCCAAAGGCAAAACATTCCAGCGTCACCACCTGCCCAGCCAGAGCGTAGGTGTCTGCAGGGAACCTGGCCTTGATGCTGGGTGGGTACTGCCTGGCATCTGCCGCAGGGAAAACACCGCTCAGGGGCCCTGGGTGGCTCCAAAATGCCACCCAGGAGATCCCAAAGGGCAGAGGGACCCGCAAGGTGACAGGGCTGTCCAACCCCTTTGTGTGTTTGGGTGAGGGGACAGAGGTTTCTTTTAATTTTTTTTAAAGCAGCTCTTGCGACAGTCTCTAAAAATCTCTTTATAACATCTCAGGGCTCCATAGTTCCCTAGAATCTTGGAATCCTATAATGGTTTGGGTTGGAAGGGACCTTAAAGCTCATCCAGTGCCACCCATGCCATGGACAGGGAATGTTTGGCTCGCCCAGGTTGCTCCAAGCCCTGTCCATCCAGGCCTTCCCAGAAATATCCTTTAAAAACAGAGAAGCCCCACAGATGGGAGGAAGCAGGAAATCCTGCAGAGAGGGTTCCTTCCTTCCCATCCCACCCCATCCTTGCTTTTATAAGCTCTTAAGAGGGGCAGGTGGGTGATTTGGGCAGTGTGGAGCTCAAATGCTTTACAGAGGTTTGTTAATTTGCATTTTTTCCCAAAATAATTGGTATTCTTGGGATAATCCAAGAGCACTGACCCTCAGCAGCGAGGCTGAGCCGGGAGAACTTGCTGAAGACGCTCTTGGTGATGAAGTCGATGTGGCTCGTGGCAAAGCAGGAGTAGTTGCCCAGGTCCGAGGCCTCAGTCTTGGCAATGTAAAGGTTGCCCGTGGTCTGGGAGATGAAACGTCTCCCGTCGGCCGGGATGAAGTTGGGGAATTCATTCAGGAGCCAGCGGTAGGACAGGCCTGGGGGGAAAAAGGGAAAGGAATCAACTGCACAGGTGGTTGTGGGATGGGCTCAGTGGAATTCCAGGCTGGAGTTGATCCTTGCATGGGGGAAAAAGGGAAATGAATCAACTGCACGGGTTGTTTTGTCCTTCCCGGGTGGGATGGGCCCAGTGGGATTCCAGGCTGGAGCTGGTCCTTGCATGGACACTCCAAGTCCTGCCCCTGTTGATTGCTTTACAGAGAATTAACCCCAAGTTTCCTTGCCTAAAATTCCCAAAGTCTGGGAACCCTGTGCCCTGCTGTGTCTCCCTCACCTGGGTAGTGGGGCGGGGGGCTGCAGGCAAACATCACCCCCCAGCCCTCGGTGATCTTCACGGGGTCCCGCTCCTCCGCCGAGAATTCCTGCAAAACTGAACAGGCAGAGAGTGAAACCCGGACAAGGAAAAACAGCTGGAGGAACCTCTGCATTCTCTCTGCCCCTCCTCGGGCTGGTTGTGCAGGGGGACATCCAAAAACATTGCTGTCTTTCTCCATAATCAAATTTCCATGGGGATTCCTCCATGGGTGCCGTGCACAGGGGAGATTCTCTCCAGCCTTTCTCAGGCGAGCAGTGGTGCTCAGTTTAAGCCCAGCCTAAGTGTGGTCGCATTGAATTTACCTGGTGGTGCCAGACTTACAGCCAAAGCGGAGCGAGGCCTCCCTGCTCACCACGGTGCCCCTGGCGTTGGAGGCCACGCACTGGTAGGAGCCGGAATCCTTGGCCTTCACGGGGTTGCTGATGACCAGATCCCCCGCCACCAGCCTGTGGCGCGAGTCCGGCTCCAGCTTTATCTCCGTGCCGTTCATCTTCCACCTGCCAAGGGAAGCGGGAGCGGGGATGGGGGTGAATCCCCATGGCCACACTTTGGGCTGCGCCCGCTGGTTTTGCAGCTGGGTTGGGGTTGGAGGTGGATTTGTGTCTGAGCTGTGCCCAGCGGGGGATGGTGGATCTCAGAATGGTGGGATCACTGAGGTTGGGAAATCCCTCTGGGATCATTAACCTGTGCCCGATCCCCACCTTGTTCCCAGCCTGAGCTCTGAGTGCCACGTCCAGGAATCCCTTGGACACCTCCAGGGGTGGGGACTCCAAACCTCCCTGGGCAGTTCCAAGGCCTGAGCACCCTTTCCATGGGCAAATTCCTGCTGGTGCCCAATCTGAGCCTCCCCTGGCCCAGCCTGAGGCCATCCCCTCTCCTCCTGTCCCTGTTCCCTGGGAGAAAATCCCAAATCCCCCCTGGCTGCCCCTCCTGGCAGGAGCTGTGCAGAGCCAGCAGGGCCCCCTGAGCCTCCTTTGCTCCAGGCTGAGCCCCCCCAGCCCCCTCAGCTCCTCACAGGACCAGCTCATTCCCATGTTATTGCTTTTCTGTATATAAAAATGGAGGAGGGAAAGCGGAATTCTCTGGATTTATCCCATTCCTGGTGTGGGGGGAGCAGCTGAGCTCACCTGTAGGTCGCAGGAGGGTTGGCCCGAGCTCGACAAGCCAGGGTCACTTTTTCTTCTGCTGAGCCCTCGGGGAAGAGGGTGTGGGAAGGCTGCTCCTCAAACACAGGCCCATAGCTCCTCGTGCTGCTCTGGGCATGGCACCAAACTGCGAGAGAGGGAAAACCCGCTCAGCTCCACTCGGCTTTTCCTAAAAATTCTCCTTTTCAGTTTTGTAGGGTGTCCCCGGCGGCGTCGGGACGGCAGCGAGGACGAGGAAGGAGCAATGTGACAATCACACCTCATCTGTCAGCACAGCACAGCACAGCCCAGCCTGGCTGTGGGAGCACCACCTGCAACCCCCACCCAGCCTCTCACACCGTTCCTGCCCTGCCAGAGGGAACAGCATCCCTGGAGACACGTGGAGGAAGGAGAGCACGTGCAGAGGCAGAACTGGAGCTGGGAATGCCTGGATGCCCCCTCATCCCTGAGGATCTGCTGGTTCCTCCTCTGCCTGGGCAACCTTTGCCTTTGTTCCTCCTAAATCCTCTCCAGGACCAGGGAGAACTGGGATCTTCACGGCTCTGAGCACACCCGGCATGTCCCCTCTGTCCCTGCAGCACCACCAGCTCCTCACACCCCAAACCAGTTGGTTATTGGTGTGCAAACCAGAGCCAACCAGTGCCAACGAGAGCCAACCAGTGCCAACCATTCCGTTCCATGGCTGGGCTGAGCCTGAAGCTGCTGTTGGGCTTGAGCCTGGCTTTGGGAGCAGCCCAGGGGAGGCACCAGAGGGACAGAAGGATCCAGCTGCCTCCCCCACACTGTGCCTGGGCCACCCGTGGGTGCCAGCACCCCTCGGGGACGCTGTGTCACTGGGCAGTGCCAGCTGTCCTTGCTGGGGGCCAGACCAGTGGCCAATCCCAGCAGGTCCCCTTCCACACTGGGGAATTCCGGGATCCCAGAATGGGTTGGGTTGGAAGGAACCTTAAAGCTCATCCCACTCCACCCCTGCCGTGGGCAGAGACACCTCCCCTGGCCCGGGGGGCTCCAAACCTGGCCTGGAAGGGACCCTGTAAACAAGAGCAAAGCAGAAGCTTCCTGGGAAGGTGATTATTGCAGGAAGAGCCGGTGGGATAATTGCCAGCACGTCCCTCCTCTCCCTGGCGCCTTGGAAGCGCCTGTCCCTTCCCAGGGAAGGAGCCACCAGCACGGATCAGCTCTGAGAAGCTTCCCAGCTCCAGGATCCTTCCCTGCTCTGTGACTGAGTTCATGAGTGTCTCAAACCCACTGTGCCAACTCCAATCTGTCTCCTCCCCCTGCTCAGCCATTCCTTCAATGAAGTGGCTCCGGTGGGATGTTTTATGCAGGAGTCGCTTCCAGCTGGGAATGGCCGGCTCAGCTCCCTTTTACCTGCAGCTCCAGGGTTTGCCTGGCATCCCAGCTGCTCCGGGGGAGGCTGGGGTGGGAGAGGAGCTGCTCTGTTAATTGGCTCTGGGCGGGAGCAGCTGCTCCCCGTGCCCCAGCTCCGGGCGATTATCCCGGCTCCGGGATGTGCTCTGCAGGGATGCACGCACGGGATGGGCCCCGGCATCATCCAGGGAGAGGCACCAAGCTTGGTTTCTTTGGAATAAAAGAAAATTTAATTTTGGGGTTTGGGGGGTTGGATCCCCTCCCAGCCAGCGCTGTTTTCCTCCTAGGATAGTCCTGTTCCTAAAGGAAAAGCTGGAAATCTTTGCCCAGGCTGAGTCCCAGCTGGACATAACTCTGCTGGCCAGGGGGGGAAACAATCGTGAGTTAATGGGGAATTAATGACGAGGAATTAATTGTGTTCTGATGGATGGCGGTGACTGCATGGAGGTTGAACAGCTTTAACTTTGAGATTAATTAGGGAGCAGAGGGTAAATAATTTCTATTTATTTAACAAATAAAATATATATTATTACCACTCCCACCCACGCCCTTTCCCATGGGATGCTCTTTTCCAATCAAGCCAAATTGGGCTCCTCCTCCCTTCTGATTCCAGCCGGAGTCTGTGTCCCCTTGCTCTCCTCTGCTGTCCCTTTTTCCCTGCCAAGGTTATGGACTGCAAGTGCCAGGCATTGATTTTCCCAAATGAAATCGATGCCAGGAGTTCAGGTGAGTTTTATTCTCCACTTCCAAGGTGTCTGGTTGGGGCTGGGGGTGAAATGCTTGGATTTCACTCATTAAACACAGCAAGGGTCGGATTCAAGGAGTAATTAAATGGTTACAAGGTGGGGAGATGGTTAAAATCAAGAATTGATAAATCCCAGAACCTCTGAGGCTGATCTGGGACAATTCTGCCGCCCCAGAACTCTCGTTTTTAATGTTGCCAACGCAGGTTCTGTCCTGGGGCTCTGACATTTGGATAGCAGGGAGAGGACAGACCCAAAATAAAGGCGTTTAAGCCAAATTTCAAAGGAGCAGAGTGACCTGCTGGGAATTTTCCGTGTTGCCTCCAGCTGGGAGAGCTGGGATGGTGGGAAACAAACCACCACTCCTCTGGAATAACCTTCAGTGTTAGGGAAAAGCAAGGTTAGCAGCAAAATAAAGAGGAATAGGTGAAAGTGGAACACCTGAGAATGAAGATTTGGAAAAGCAGCTGCATGGAGGTGTCTCCAGAGCCTCCCTTTTGCATTATTTTTAGGATATTTTTAGGATATTTTTAGGAATATGCTGAGATCCAGGCCTGGAAGGCCCAGGTGTCCAGGAGGCTGCACACTTTCCCTTTATGCTGAGCCCTGCACCAGCTCTGGAGCCCAGGAAATGATAAATTTCCTCAGTGGGATGTTTTCCAAGCTGAATTCCTGTTCCTGAGGACATCGACAGCAGGGCCGTGGCTCCGGAGCCCCTGGGGCAGGGGAGGGAGCTGGGCAATTAATTGGCTTGATAGGAAATCTGAGCCCAGACTCCAAGTGGGGTTATTTTTGAGAAGCAGCTCCCAGAGGAACAAAGGGTTTATTTTGGGTTTATTTTTAACGAGCAGCTTTCCGAGGAACGAAGGGTCAGACCTTGGCCCAGCCTTGGATTTCCAGTTTTTCCAGAGGTTTTACCAAATGAGCAAAGGCCAGGGAGAGTTTTGGATTTTAGAGAGTCATCAGTGCGCTTCATAAGCTTTAAATATTTCAATCTTGCTCCAGACCTGGAGGCTTTGGCTCTTTTCCAGCTCCATAACGTTTCCTTCAGCCTCATCCATCCCTTTGTTCCCCATCCCTCGCTCGTGTTCCCAGAGAGGATTTCTCCCTGTCCCACATCTGTGGCATCACCAGCCAAATCCACCCTCCCACCCTTCCCAGGGAGGCGTTTTTGGGGGGTTGCCTGAACTCAGGTGGTTAATGGGAGACCCCAACCCCATCTCCACGGCCACATTTGGGTCAGACCCATTTCCAAGCGGGATAATTGCCTCCCCATCCAGGGCAGCCCCCTCCCCCTGCCTCCTTGGGGACAAAGAGAACATTAAAAGGTAATTAGATATTTATAAGGACAGGCCAGCAGGCTGTGCCCGGGATGATGAATTGGCTCGGAGACATTATCCAGGTCTCAGTTGGAAATGAAACATCTCCCTGCGGAAAAGGGACCTGCAGGGAGCAGCCCGAGCCTCCCCGAGACCCAGGAATGGTCCCTGAGAATCAGAAACCCTCCCTGAAATCCAGGAATAGTCCCTGAGACCCAGGGATGGTGCCTGAGATCCGGAAATGGTCCCTGAGAATCAGAAATGCTCCCTGAGGTCCAGGAATGGTCCCTAAGATCCAAAAATGCTCCTTGAGATCCAGAAATGCTCCCTGAGGTCCAGGAATGGTCCCTGAGAATCAGAAATGCTCCCTGAGATCCAGGAATAGTCCCTGAAATCCAGAAATGCACCCTGAGATCCAGGAATAGTCCCTGAGACCCAGGAATGCTCCCCGAGGTCCAGGAGTGGTCCCTAAGATCCGGATATGTTCCCTGAGAACCAGGAATGCTCCCTGAGATCCAGAAATGCTCCATGAGGAGCAGGGGATCTCTGCAGGAAGGGTATGGCCAACAAGGCATCCCTGGAAAAACCGGGAGGTGCCATGGAGTGAGTCCCACTGGCTGGAGGAAATCCCCATGCATCTCCCAAATTTCACCTGAATCTGGGTTTAGAGAGCAGTGGCGTGTGTGTCAGCCCTTCCTGGCACAAAGGGATGTTGGGAATAGCTCAGGCAGCAGAACAGCACATCCCAAACCACTCGGAGAACCGGGATTTGGCACCACTGCAGCCCAAGGAGAGGCAATTCCAGGAGAATCCCAGGTGATGCCCCATCTCTGCCAGCCCCTCCCGCCTGTCCCTCGGGAATCTCTTACCCAGGAAGGCGCCGACAGCCAGGGATGTGTGGAGGAGTCCAGCGGTGCCTCCCATCCTGGGCCGGGTCGTGCGGAGCCTCTACGGGCGCGTGGGGACAGCGGCCCTGTGGGGATGGACAGCGCGGTCAGCCCGGCTTGTGCGGCCCCTCCAGCCCCTGCCATTCCATGGTTCTGCGGTTCCAGAGGCTCCGGAGCCCAGCTGTGCCTCCCCGCTGGCCACGGGCCCGGGGGAGAGTCACTGCAGGGCAAACATCCAGCGGGAGCGGCTCAAGGAGCTCTTGTTTCTCCCCCATGGGACAAATCTGGATGGGGAATTGTTGTCCCTCCTCCCTTGCTCTCTGCTGTTCTCCCTTCCTCCTCCCAAAGTGCTCCTTTCCAAGCGTTTTTATGGAAAACACCAAGCCAGGAGCACACGGGGATATGGGTGGGGGGTGAGGAGGGAGGAATAATTTGGTTTTTTGTGAAGAGAACAAAGATATTGGGAAGAAATTCTTGGCTTCTAAAGGGGGGATGCCCTGGAACAGGATGTTCAGAGGGTTTGGGGACTCTCCATCCCTGGGAGTGTCCAAGGCCAGGTTGAACGGGGTTTGGATCACCTTGGGATAGGGGAAGGTATCCCTGCCCATGGCAGGGGTGGCACTGGATGGGATTTAAGGTTCCTTTCAACCCCAACCGTTCCATGACTCTGGGATTCTATGACAAACTGAAACTCTTTAATCCCAGCCCCAAGTCCCATTTTCTGGAGAATTTGGGGTGTCCCCAGCTCATCCCCACGTGCTGCTCCCCGGCTTGTGGAGCACTGAGCAGGGAACGTGGGAAGGGCTGGGTCCTTCCCTGCCTGTCTGTGAAATTTAATGCATTTGAATCGTTAATTAAGGGATAAGGACAGGCCAAGGCAGTTCCTGGTGCTGTGAGATCCATTAGGAGGTGCAGCAGAGCTTCCCAGTCTCCTCCACAGCCTCCTGTCTTCCCAGATCTCCCAAAAATTAAACCCCCCAACCAAACCCTGAGCTGGTCCCTGAACCCACCATGGGAGCAGCTCCAGCGCACGCCCCTCTTCCCATGGAACTCCAGCAGGGATTTGGGGCTGGTTTACCCCTCTTTGTTAACAAACCCTTTGGAAAGGGCGCGTGGAGCAGTCCCACAGCCCGGCAGAGCCTCAGCTCCCCAAAAACATGCCCAGAGCCGCTGCTGAAGATCCTGCCAGGAGCTCCTGGGCTGCTCCTGCTGCTCATCCCCCTGCTCCAGCTGGTGCTGCTTCCACTCCTCTCCCTGCCCATCTGTCCGCTCCTGAGCCCCTCGGAGCAGAGCAGGGATTAGCTCCTGTCCCGTGGGATGCTTTGCTCCTCTACACCCCCTCAGCCCCCCCTCATTACCAGCAGCCCTTGAACTGCACCTGAGCAAACAGAGATAGCCCAGCTTCGCTCCCCGACCCCTCCAGGGGCCCTGCCAGGGTGCAAAAACCACCTGGCCTCTTTGTGTCCTCGCCCAGAGAGAAGATTTTGCCACCAGCATCCCAAATCCCTGATTTTTGTCTTGCCTGGGCGGCAGGGCTGGGTCTCAGCGAGCCCCCAGCGAGCTCAACCCCTGCTTGAATTTTATTCTCTGACAGGCCCCAAAATAAAGCTGGAGCTTCATTATCCCGCCTGGCCGGGGAGGGAGGGCCCCCTGCCACAGGGAAGTGGCAGCTCCTGGTGGGAGAGGCACGAGCTGTGTCAGGGACAGGGAATTTGGGGCCGGAGCGCAGCAGGGCAGGAGACGCTCCCGCACGGACACCGCTCATTCCAGCGGCCCTGGAGTGAGGCAGTCACATGGAATCACCTGATGTCAATGAGAATCCTGCCCCAAACAGCGCGCTGAGCCCACGGCCTGTCAGCCAACACTGTCCCTTTGTTCCCCTGCCCTCTCCCTGCGCTCTCGGGGACAAGGGGTGGCTTTGAGCCGGGCAGCCATGTGGGACTGCAGGACATGCCAGCCCTGCCCTCGTACGGAGTTGACTTTTCCAAGTCTCTGCAGTTTGATTTCTGCGGGGTTGTGAGAGGCAGAGAGCAGCAAAGCTGTGCCTGCACCGGCAGCACCAAATTAAAGTCAGGGAGTTCTGTTCTGCTGCTTCCAGCCCTGTTTTCCAAGCCTGAATCCTCTGCCTGAGCCCTGGGAGCTGGCTGGGAAGGGTCTGGCTGCAGTTTTGTTTTCTTTGTTCATTTTCCCTCACACTTTTAAAACAAACAGGGAAGAGAGGGGGAAAGCTGAATTGTGTTATTTTTCAGAGTGGTTTGGGTTGAAAGGGACCTTAAATCCCATCCAGTGCCACCCCTGGCATGGGCAGGGACACCTCCCACTGTCCCAGGCTGCTCCAAGCCCCATCCAACCCGGCCTTGGACACTCCCAGGGATCCAGGGACAGCCACAGCTTCTCTGGGCAGCCTGTGCCAGGGCCTCCACACCCTTACTCTCAGGAATTTCTCCCAAATATCCCGTCTAAACCCACCCTCTGTCAGTTTAAATCCCTTCCATAAGGAGGAGGCTGTGAGAGGAGGTCGGGGCTGGGGCCATCCTCCCTCCTGGCTCCTCCAGGCCGCTCCTGCGCCTCTGACATTCGTTGGTTTTGTCAGCACTTGGCACTTTCTGCTTCGAGTGAGAGCAAATTCCATCCTGCCCCTCCCATAGGTCCCGAGGGCTGGGCCGGGATCTGCTCGGGATGAGCGAAGGGAGAGCCGTGGTGCCCTTCCGTGGGAATGCAGCCACCAGCAGCCCCCTCACCCTTCCCCGCAGCCAGGCAGAGCTGGGAGCGAGTACAAATCGAGCTGATTGGAATTATTTCATTATTCGCCGATTCATTATTTATGATGCAAACTGCGGCTCCGAGCCCGGTTCTGCCGCTTCCCTCTGCCCGCCCCGCTCTCCCCATCTGCTCCGAGCCCTTTGAGTCACCGCGTTTTCCCTTCTCGCTCCCTCGTGCCCGTCCCTGCGCCCTGCCAGGATCCCCTTCCCAGGGTTTGTTCCCGGAACACTCAGGGAAGTGGGAACGCCGGGGGTGGGATGTGGAAGTGGGAAAGCAGGGGGTGGGATGCGCTGCGGGGCTCCTGGGGAGGCTCCTGCTGAGGGAGATGCTGCTGCTTTCCTGTTTTCCCGTTCTGAACCCAGCCTCAGCCCGGCCCGTGCTCTAACTTGGTGAAAAATCAGGGATGGGAGAGCCAGGAGCAGCTCTCCGTCTGACAAAGACGTGAGGGAGGAGCAGGAATTTCTGTGAGTGCTGAGGCTGGACTCGCTTGCAACGAGAGCCTGGATGAGATAATCCCCTGGGATCCTGTTTGCCCCGATCCCCATTGCCTTATCACCTAAGTGCCACCACCAGACTGTGCCGGAGGGGCTGCGGCTCCGAGGTCACACCTGCGGCCCTGGGGGGGTCCCCAAAGCCGCGACCCCGAGCTGCGGACCCCGGACCCGACCTCAGCCCCCCCAAGCCTGGGCACAGCCCGTGCGCGGGGCACTTAGAGCTGCTCTCTCCCTAATTAGGGAAGGGCCACAGGGAGCTGTTCTTTCCCTCTTCCCGGGGTATTTTGACAGTCACTCGAGAGCCTTCTGTTGCCCTGAAAGGGGATCTGTCATCCCCGCTAATGGAGGCTGTCACTGATACCTCCGGCAGCGAGGCAGGATGGGCACGGTGGAAAACACCACATTATCCCTTTCCCCCGAGCCCCTGGGGTCTGGGAGCGATCCAAGGCCGGGGAGGCAGAGTTCAGGAGCCACAGGGAGATGCTGAGCCGGGCTGAGCCTCGGGAGAGGCTGCCTGGTCCAGCTCTGGCTGTGGAGCTGCATCCTCTGGAGGAGAGGGCTCCAGCAGGATTTTGGGGAGGCCAGAGGTGGATTTGGCAGGAGATGACACATCCAGCACTGACCATTACCAGGATAAATCAGTGTAATTCCATCTCCTGCCCTCAGCCATGAGAGGAACATTTGGGAATAAGCAGGGCAGCTCCTCCTGCTGCAGCGTTCCTGGGGAAGGATTGTTCCAGAGGGTGGGCCAGGCTGGAATCCCTCCTGTGCTGTGTCCATTTTATTCAGGATTGTGGCTAAAGCTGGAATGGAAGAGGCTTTTGATGTTCCCTGGGTTTTGGCATCCAGAACCTTCCCAAGGTTGGGGACAGCGTGTCCATCCCAGCACAGCGTGGGTCGGTGAGGCACAAACGGGGTCACTGTCACGGGTCTGTCCTCTGGAAAACTTCCCCAGCTCAGGGATGGGTTTAGAGGCAAACTCTGGGTTCAGCCTTCCCAGAGGTGTTTTGGGTCCAGGTCCTGCAGGAATCCTGCCCCTCTCCAAACCCACCCTGAGCAGCGAAGGCTCCAAGGTCAAAGTGAGGACCCAGCAAGGGGTTTGGGGCCTTGTGGTGCAGCTCAGCCCCCCCCAGGATCATCAGTCACCCCATAACAGATTCCAAACCCTGCTGCAGGTGGGTTTGGATTGCTCTTGGAGTCTTGGAAAAATCCCAAAGCATTTTTCTCTGCCTGGATCTCCTCTGCTCTGCTGGATGAGGATGGGGAGCAGTGTGAGCTGCTGTCCCTGGGGAGGCTCCTGGCTGGAAGCAACACCTCCTGTCCCTGTCCCTGTCCCTGTCCCTGTCACTGTCCCTGTCCCTGTCCCTGTCCCTGTCCCTGTCCCTGTCCCTGTCCCTGTCCCTGTCCCCGTCCCTCTCCGTGTCCCTGTCCCACCGTGTCACCCCCTCCCAGGGCAGACCCCAAAGGGGCNCCTGTCCCTGTCCCTGACCCTGTCCCTGTCCCTGTCCCTGCCCCTGCCCCTGTTCCTGTCCCTGACCCCATCCCTGTCCCTGTCCCTGTCCCCATCCCTGTCCCCCTGTCCCTGTCCCTGTCCCCCTGTCCCTGTCCCTGTCCCACCGTGTCACCCCCTCCCAGGGCAGACCCCAAAGGGGCACCTCCTCCTGCTTTGGGGTCGGTGCTCCCTGTCCACGCCCCGAGAGCCGGGCAGGGGATGGAGGGAGGGGACAGAGGGGACAGGGAGGGCCCGGCAGGAGGGGACAGGGATGGCCGGGCAGGAGGGAGCTGTCCCCGGCTGGGAGCGCGGCGGAGCCGGGGCTGCAGGAGCAGATGGTGCTCACAGCCCGGGCTCCTTCCCTGCTGGGGCCGGGATCTGCTCCAATCCACACGGATTTGTTGTTTCCTGGTGGGCTGGGGGCGGCACAAAGAGGGGACTGGCTCTGTGTCCCGCCTGTCCCTGGAAGGGGGGACACCCTGGGCAGGGAGGTTGTGCCCAGGTGGGGTGGATGCACACAGTTCCCTCTGTTCCCTCTGTTCCCTCTGTTCCTGGGCTTCCTGAGATTCCTGGTGCTCCAAGCCCAGAGGCTGCTGCCAGCTTGGGGTGCCCTGTCCCAGCCCAGCCGTGGCCTGTGTGTCCCTGTCCCTCCCCTGCCAGCCTCTGGCAGCTGTGGCCTGAAACATTTCCACTTTTAGGGAGGAATTCGAGCAGCAAAATTCCCCTCCAGGGCTGGGCACCTCCCGACCTGCTCTGCTGCTGTTGGGGGAAAAATCCGCTGCGTTTTTGGGAAACCCCTGGGATTTTCTTTGGGATGGGGTTGGTTTTGTTCGGCTCTGGTGCTTGGTCCTGCCTGGCAGGGCTGGGGTGCTGCAGGTGACACCTGGAGCGAGCCTGAATCACCAAATCCATGGAAACTGAAGAGCTTCTCCCTCTCCGGAGCATCCAGAGCCGTCCCTGTGTGGAGCAGAACCTGTAGGGCCAAGCCCAAGGTGTGTGTACTGCCCCTCATTAATTTTTTCCAGGAATTCAGCAGATTTTAGGGTTTGGTGGGTGGAGAGACAGCCCGATGTGTGTGGGATGGTGCTTAAACCCCCTGGGTGCTGCCTTCCCAGGGGGAAAATGCTGGGAATCCCCTTTCCCAGGGCTGTGAGTCCATCTGGGGATGGGATGGGATGGGATGGGATGGGATGGGATGGGATGGGATGNGTGGGAGGTGTCCCTGCCCAGGGCTGGGATCTGATGGGATGGGATGGGATGGGATGGGATGGGATGGGATGGGATGAGCTGGATCCTCTCCCTGCAGCATCCCCTTGGCTACACGCCAGGGTCTTACACTGATAACCTTAAACTGATCATCATCCATTTATTTAATTGTGATGGGAATGGCTTGATGAGGATCAATATCTGAGGTCTGGCTTCACCCGGGGACACGAGGAGCCCGGCTGCTCCCTCTGCTCCCGGCCTGGGGGGCTCCCAGCGGGATCCGGGCGGCCCCGGGCGCTCCCTGCTTTCCCTGCTCCCGGTCAGAGCTTTTCCCCACAATCGGCCGGAGCACGGGGGTCGCAGCCCCGCTCGGTGCCAGCGCTCGGGGGGAGGTCCCGGTCGGGGCAAACCCTCCCTTTGTGCCGGAGACAAAGCCGGGATCTGCCCGGGGCGGGACACGGGGCGGGGGCAGCGCCCGGGGTGGGCTCGGGGGTGAAATCTGATTGTTAAAATAACAAATTCCTGCTCCTCCGAATTTCAGATCTGAGATTTGCAGTCTGTGGGTTTCCCTTCTTTCTTATTCTTATTCTTATTCTTATTCTTATTCTTATTCTTATTCTTATTCTTATTCTTATTCTCCTTCTTATTCTCATTCTTATTCTTATTCTCATTCTTATTCTTTATTATTCTTATTCACGATTATTTTTATTTATTTATTTATTTATTTATTTATTTATTTATTACTACTGCTACTATTTTATTTTTATTATTATTACGTTTTTCCCCCTCTGAACAAGCCAGACCTCACCTCTCTCCTCGGTGCCCCGGAGTGGTGGGGATCCAACCCGGGCTGCCTGATCCTCTGCTCTGCTGCAAATATCCCTTGGGAAACGCCCAGGGAAGCGGAGCTGGAGCTCCCGGGGGCTGTGCCAGCCCCGGTGGGACCCTGGGACCCCCGGGCAGCGCTGCCGGGGTGGTTCAGCCCTGAGCCAGCGCCCTGGGGTGTCTGAGAAGGGAAAATCCAGCAGAAACTTCCAGGAGACCTTTCCATGGATCCCCAGCCCCGGGGAGGGGCGAAGTTTGGCTGGGGAAGGGAATTCCCCGTGAGATGGGCAGGAGCACGGGGTGTTCACCCAGTCTGAGCTCTAAACTCTCCCTCCAGACTCGAGTTTAACTCCACGGCTCAGCCGGGAGCAGCTGGGATGGTGCTGGGATGGAATCATCGCTCCCTCGAGTGACTCCAGCGGGAGTTCGGGAGGTGCCCGAGCCCCCTCAGTGCTGATTTCGGCTGCTGAAGCTCCCAAAGCTCCTGCAGACACCCCCTGCCCGCCCCCCAGGCACTGCTGAGCCCGGCCTGCCCCTCTTTCCCGGGATTGCCGGGGAGCAGGAGCTGGGCCGGGGGGGTTTCAGGTAGCGCTGACAGCAGGGAGGGGCAACGAGCTGAGATCCCCTCCCCAGAATAAAAATAAATAATCCCCCACGCTCCATCTTCCCCTTGCAGGTTCCCCTTCCTTTTCCAGGCCCGGATCAGGCAGAGCCGAGCTCTGGGGAGCTCAGCCTAAAGCCCGGACTATCCCCAGCTCTGGCAGCCTCCCACTCCTGCTGTCAGCGCTGCGTGGCGTCAGCAGCAGCGCCTTTTGATGTGGCACAGGCAGAAATAGCTCCCTACCTGCTCCGGAGCCGGCCCAGCCCCTCCCCGCAGCTGGAACCGCTCCTGGAGGGGGAAAAACCAGCGGAGAGCTCGGGAACCTCCCGGCAAAGGCAGCCCCGGGAAGATGCTGGAAGGGGGAGCCCAGATCCACCAGGATGCCCTGATCCCCCAGGCGCTGGGGAAGGGCCACACCAGCAGCAGGAGCCTTCCCTTCCCGGGATTTGGGGATCCCTGCCCGGCTCCAGGGATCTGCCCCAGCCCACGGAGCTGCTCAGCCCTCCCAGTGCCCCCCTGGGTTCGTGTACTGGTCATACTGGGGAGGTGCAGCGTCCCCGAGGGGATGGAATTCCAATCCTCTCCCCCCGGGGAAGCGCAAGGTGTTCCCTGCAGGGGTGACAGGTTTGTTTTGCTCCCTGGAGGCTCCGTCCCTGTGTCCAGCCTGCTCTCCTGCCTTTGGCAAAGCGGGTTTGGGATTCCAAACAGTGCCAGGCTGCTCCCAGCTTCTAAAACCAGGCAGGAATCAGCACTGAGCAGATTTCCCTGTTCCTTCCTGGTGTTTACAGCTCTCCGGAGCAGCCCTGACAGCTCTCCTGGCTGTCCAATAAATAATAAATGTCATAATTTAGGATCAGGACTGCTGGGGAGGGCTGGGTTCGGGATTTACAACCAGCTCGGGATGGGAATGTCCCTTGTGCTCCCCGGGACACCTCCCTTGGCTCATCCCTGTGGGATCCTGGATTTTACATTGTGGCAATGGGATCAGGGGTGTTTGCCATGGAAAAGAAAACGGTTTGGGTTCAAGAAAAGGGATTTTGTGCAGCTGGAGAGGCTCTGTTTCCTCGGCTCCGCAGCTCCACAAGCACCCAAGGACACCGAGTGCAGGAAAAGAGAGGAAGTGTCGGGAAAGAGCCAGGTCCGGGCTGCCAGAGCACGTTTGGATCATGGATTTCCCTTCCATCCATGCGGTTTGATTCCTAAGGAAGCTTCCTTAGCTTGGATTCCTTCAGCTTCTCTGGGCTTTAACATCTCTGAAAGCCCTACTCCGTGCTGGGCATTCCTGCCTGGAATGTTCGTGCTGAGCTGGAGCGAAGGGGCTGTGTGAGTGCAGCGAGGTGTTCCCGCTGCCACTGCCCATCCCAAAACATTCCTGGGCTTCCTCACCCCTGGGAAGCAGGGCTGCTTTGGGAAGGAGCGGGGTGTGCCTCCAGCTGGGCTGTGCTGAGCAAACCCCCGGGAGACCAGGAAAGCCCCATCCCAAATTCTGTTAAAACCTCTTCCCAAGCTCCATGAAAAGCCCATCCCAAATTCCATGAAAAGCCTATCCCAGATTCTGGGAAAACCCCATCCCAAATTCCATGAAAAGCCTATCCCAAATTCCATGAAAACCCCACCCCAAATTCCATGAAAACCCTATCCCAAATTCCGGGAAAAGCCCATCCCAAATTCTGTGAAAACCCCATCCCAAATTCCATGAAAAGCCTATCCCAAATTCCATGAAAACCCCACCCCAAATTCCATGAAAACCCTATCCCAAATTCCGGGAAAACCCCATCCCAAATTCCATGAAAACCCTACCCCAAATTCAATGAAAAGCCCATCCCAAATTCCATGAAAACCCTATCCCAAATTCCATGAAAACCCCATCCCAAGCTCCATGAAAAATTCCATGAAAAATTCCATGAAAACCCCATCCCAAATTTAATGAAAACCCCATCCCAAGCTCTGTGAAAACCCCATCCCAAATTCCCTGAAAACCCCATCCCAAACTCTGCAAAAACCCCATCCCAAGCTCCGTGAAACCCCATCCCAAACTCGGGGAAAATCCCATCCCAAGCTCCGGGAAAAGCCCACGCCGAGCTCGGTGCCGGGAACCACCGCTTTCCGCGGCTGCGCTGGGCCGGGCCGGGCGCTGCTGCTCCGGGAGCTGCCGGGAGACTCCCGGGGCCGAGCTGGGGTTTGTGCCAGAGCCTCGCAACCCCATGGACACGGCCAGGGCCGGGGACAAAGCGCCACGGGAGGAGGAACACGGGAGGGCTCTGCCTCTCATCAAACATTCCACGGATAATTGGGATTTTGGACATAAACAAAGCCCTCAGCGTGGCTGAACAGCTTTAATGTGGGCTCAGCTCCACGTGCATTCCCACTTCCATGGGCTGGACATTCCATGTGCCGAGTGCAGGTGGGATGTGTGTGGGAAATCCTAAGCGGCACCGTTGGGTTTTCTGCCATTTGTGGTTTATTTGTGGCAGCTCTACAGAGAAAATCACAACCCAAATCATCGAGCCCTCAGCAAATATTCCAAGGGACAAAAGCGGGCGCTCTGTTTGGGAGGAATCGATCAGGGGGTGGGGAGGAGCACTGGAACCCCTTTGTCTCGATCTACCTGAGCCCCAGGTGCAGCTGGGCTGGACAAGACCCTCCCCTCTCCTGTTTTCTGTGGTTTTGGGCAATTCTGAGCTGTCCTTGGAAAGTTATTTCCAGAAAGTTTGCTGAGCAAAGCCAGAGGTTTCTGGGGCTGTGTTGCTGTGCTCAGTGCCAAACACCCGGCCTTGCGAGGTTCATTTTTGGAGCAAAGCCGCTCCTAAAGCTCAGGCGAGAGCCTGGGCTCCACCTTTGCACCCTCTGAGCTTCTCGTGGCCCTGCCTGGGAGGAGCAGAGCCGTGCTCGGGGTGTGGGTGAAGCCTCGGGATTGCTCCCAGCAGAGGCTGCCGCCTCCCATCCCCAGAGCAACCGGTGTTTCCTTGGAGAGGTGACGATCTCCCGGGAATCCGCCCCAGTCCAGCCGCGCTGGGGGCCGGTGCGAGTGGAGCGAGCCCGGGGTCAGCGCGGGTGGGACGAGGAGGGAGCTCGGGGAGTTCCAAGGCAAGAGAAGGAGCCCCACGAAGCCCCCCCAGCCTTCCCTGCTCCCCCATCCCGCTGCCAGGGGAGGGAGCAGAGGGATGCCCCCAGTGCTGGGTGCCCCCGGCGCAGGCCTGGGGTGGGAATTGATCCCTGGCTCTGCACCGAGCCCCCCTGGATCCCCCACAGCCCTGAGCGACCCCGGCACCAACCCCCAGACACACAAACCCCGTGCGCCCGGATCACCCCCAAACCCCAAATCCCAAACCCGACCTTCCCCCGGGATCTGCCCTCTTGGGGGTGCTCAGGACGGGGAATTGGGGCACCTGGGGCTCCCTCTCCGGAGAGGAAACTCTGGGGCTGCTCGGGCTCTGCCAGCTCATGCTGGGGATGCTGAAATAGTTTTGTGCAGCAGAACCCCCGGCGGACCCCCCAACCTCTCCCCGGCCCCGCGCTGGAGGTGCCCGACCCCA
>VZRZ01002088.1:172363-184778 GCA_013398175.1 Climacteris rufus | reverse complement strand
AATTTCAGGGGCTGGAGCAGTGGGGAATGGGGAATTTCAGGGGCTGGAGCAGTGGGGAATGGGGAATTTCAGGGGTTGGAGCAGTGGGGAATGGGGGATTTCAGGGATTGGAGCAGTGGGGAACGGGGGATTTCAGGGATTGGGAAATCCCTGGGTTCCAGCCAGCTGTAATTCCTGCATCAGGGGCCAAGCGCAACTCCTCAATTCCTCCTCCATCCTTCCATGGGGCACGGACCGGGCGCGGCCGGTGCCCCCGTTGCACTGGGGTTGTCTCCACAGGACAGGAGGTGCTTTTCCCCTCTCTGCTGTTCCTGTAAATGGTGGGGAGGGGGCGGGAGAAGCCCCCGCTGCAGCAGGAAGCACTAAAACCTTCATCCTCTTAGGCAGGGCCGCCGCAATTACATCTTCATTAACCAAATTGCTCCGTCCTCCCCCCTTCCTTCAGCCCCTTCTCGCCAGGGCTTTGCCCCAGGGAGGCTCTGCCGGGAGCACTCCGGGGCCTCGGGGCAGGAAGGGCCGGGAGAGCGGGATGGATCCCGGCGGGAGCTGCCGGGAATGGGGGGCTGGGTCCAATTCTGAGGCTCCCGCATTTTCTGAGCCGTGGGGACTTCTCCCCCCAGTGATTCCCGAGGGTTTGGGGGCTCAAACTGGTGCTGGAGAGGATCCAAAGCGGCCCCAAGCATCCCCCCTCCCTGGGCTGGAGAGGGAGGGAGTTCTGGGAATGCTGAGGGCCAGCACAATCCAGGCAGTGCTTTCACCTCTTGGAATTTGATGGGAATGAGCGGCAGGCTCGGCATGAGTTTTGAACAATGTTTTATTATATGTTTAGTGTTCTCTATACAAAAAAAATCCAGTCTTTTCTTTTTACAGTGATTCCAAAAAAAAAAAAAAAAAAGATATCTGAGTATTTTGGCCTTCTCTCATCTCTCATGCAGTCGGTTTCGAAGTCCTTATATTAAACACTTTTTTTTTCTCATAGTCCATAAATCTCCTCGCTGGAAACTGTTGAATTTTACAGCCCCAGCTTTACATTTCTCATTGGAACAAGTGGGGTTAATGCAAAGATGGTGGTTTTTTTCTCTCTCTCTCTTTTTAATTTTTTTTTGTTTGTTTGTTTAAAAAAAAAGGCAAATAAATACATAGAATACTTTAGACCAGCCAGGAGGTTTTACAGAGAGGATGGACGGATTGCAAGATATTTACAAATTAAATAAAAATAAAACAGTCCCAATACTTTCTGTCTGATGTGAGTGGGAGGAACGGACATTTAAATGATATTTTGAAGGAAGGACTCTGCTCTGGGGGATCGATGTGGGAGTTCAGGGGCTGGATGTGGAATTTCGGGGGCCTGACATGGAATTTTAGGGCTCCGTCATGGAATTTCGTGAGTCTGACACGGAATTTTGGGACTCTGACATGGAATTTTGGGGCTCTGACACGGGGTTTAGACGGTGTGGGACAACCAAAGCCCAATGCCCGATGCAAGGACACAGAGACACAGGCAAGGCGAGCTACTGATGTGGCGTTGTGAGGACCAGAAAAGCATTGTTATTCTCATTAATAAAACTGGTTTTAGTGCAAGAAATAGAACGTGGTCTCTTTTTTTTGTCTTTTTTTTTTTTCTGTGTCTTTTTTTTTTCTTTTTTTGATAAGGTTTGTTTATTGCTGAACTGAAATCCGTTTGCTGCAAGGACACAAAAAGCCTGGGACGAGGAGGTGGCGTTGCCGGTGGAACTCGCAGCTCTGCTGGGACCTGTGCCACGAGGAGAGGTTTTGGGATGTGCCAGGGTGGGTGGTGGCATCGGGATGTGCCCGGTGAGGTGGTGGCGTGGCTGGAGGGAGCCCTGTGTGCCCGGCAGGGCGCGGTGGTGGCCGTGGGTGCCACTGCCCAGCCCTGCCCTCCACCCTCCTGCTGGATCTCCCCGGTGGATCCAGGGTGACGAGTGGAATTGGGATCTGTCACCCATGGAAGGCAATGCTGGCAGGGGGTGCAGCGTGTCCTGGTGTCCGGTTGGGTTGCTCCGAGCAGGATTTCGGGGTTTGTACCAAAATTCTGTTTTTTTCCTACTGCTTTCGTGTTTCCAACTGCGGCATCACCTCAGGGAGAACAGGAGCAGCCTCTGGATCAGGGAATCACCACGGTGTCCTCTTGTATCCCGAATTCCTGGGTGCCAGGGGGGCAGGCTGTGTTCCTGGATTTTTGATGGAGCCTGGAGTTGTCTCCAGGACATGGATGAGGTGTTGGCTCAGGCCGTTGTAGGAACAGGACAAATCTGCACGTTTGGGGTCGAACTCGGCTCCTGGGAGGGCTGGGTTTGGGGTCTGGCTCTTCTATTTTTACTGATTTCAATTTAGCCCTAATTTAAACCCTTTGTGAAAAAATGGTTCTTTCTTCTGGAAAGGAAAAGTGGAAGGGTTCTTTGTCCCAGAGAGGCTGTACAGATCCCAGAGAAGGATGGGAATGGGCCTCCTGGAGCATCCCTGCTGGTCCTGGTGGTCCTTATAGGAAACAGGACAGGAGGTGACAGGGATGTCCCCTCTGGAGAGGGGAGGGAGAAGCAGAGCAGCTCCCAGGGAGGGGAATCAGGGTGGGGAAGGCCCCTCAGCACCACCACTCCTTGTGGGAATTCTCCATCCATCTGCTCCAGGGGTGCTCCCGGGCCATGCTGTGGGTGCATCCCGACCCTGGCTGGTTTTGGGGTCACCCTGTGAGTGCTGTGGAATTTTTGGGATCAGGGCAAGGGCTTTGTTCCCCATGACTGCTCAGGCAAACCTCCACTGAAACTTTACTCAAGGGAGTAAAAGATGGGAAGCTCAGGATTAATTTTTAGCCTGAATTTTCTTTGGAAAACAAAACTCCAGGGCAAAGCTTTGAAGAAATTTCAAAATTTTTGGTACACCTCATAAATATTGAGTGATTTTTACACCGAGCTGACACAGGGCTACAAGTAACTTACACCGAGTTGTTCGTCCACCTCAGCAGGAGTCTCCTTCCTCTTCTGGTTGCTCAGAGTAACCTGGGGGTAGGACTTGAAATGTTTTTATGAGGAAATTTGGGACCGGGCTGGGCTGATTCCAGCTCCTTCCCATTCCTCCATTTCCAAATGGCTGCGGAGAGGTTTCCTCAGGAATGAGGTGGTTCAGGACAGGACAGGAAAATGGGTTTTATTGGGAATGGCACATCAGAGGTACCCGACATGGACCTGCTTCCAGCAATCCTGGCCAAATTCCTTGGGGTCTGGGGGTGTTCTGTGGCAGCCAAGGCCCCTGTGGTCCCTGTTAGCTGCGCCACAACACAGCAAGGACTGGGAGATCTGGGAAGATCCCAGACCCAGAGGCTGGAATTTGTTTCTCTCTTCATTTCCAGTGCTGCTTGGGCAGGAAGCTGCCCAAACTCAACACCAGGGACAGCCATGGGCTGGGAATGGGATTGTCCCCATGCCCAAGGGTTGTGCCACCTTTGGCCTGGGCTGTGTTTGCCTGAGAGCTGGATGGAGTTCTGGGAGCCGCTGTCCCACACGGGATCGGTGGCAGGAGTGGGATGGGTGCACGGACGTGTCCACACCCAGGGTCACAGAGCAAAACGGGGCTGTCCCTCTGTGGGGACACGGCTGGAGGGCCCTGTGGGGTGGTGACAGACAAGGGACATCCCTGGGGTGGCTGCCCCAGCTCTAAGAGGGGGCTCTGCCTCTTGACCCCAACCTAAACCCTGCGTGGCTCAGCAGTGCCTGGAATTCCTTTGTGGAACATTTTGGTTTGGAAAGGACATTTTAAGGTCGCNGGAACTCCTTTGTGGAACATTTTGGGTTGGAAAGGACATTTTAAGGTCATCTAATCCACCTCCCCTGCCACGACCTTGATCTTCACCCCAATGTTCGACCTATCAGAGAAGACAACCAAGATAAATGATAATTATTATTTTAAGGAAGGCATTTGCATTGGATTAATTTGCATCCATCTCTCCTGCTGTCCCTGCATGATCAGCAGGAGGTGCCACACAGGCGTCGCCAGCTCCGGGCTCTCCCCTGGAGCACAGGATCCATCGGGATGTGGCAAAGTCCCTCTCCACAATCCACAGCAGCGGAAATATCCCTGTTCCCAACGTGTCTTCAGAGCCAAAAGAACAACTGCACAAATCCCATTGCATCCCATCCAGAACAACCCCATCCTCCTCGGAAAAAAAAGTAAAGAAAGGGAAATCCATCCTAAAATCCACCTTTTCCGAAGAAACCTGATCTCTCTCAGCGAAGGTACCTTTGGTTTCAAAAGTGCAGGAAGTGGGAGGATCCACATGGCCTTGGCCAGCGAACGCAGTCTGTTGGAAAACTCTGCCTTCTACACTGGGAGAGCTGGGAATGCTCCCAGGCATCCCATTCCTACTGCTCGGGCGGATCCGGGACCGTCGCGGTGGGGGCGCGGAAGCGGAGTTGGGGAGGAGCATCCCTGGAGGAACTCCCCGGGAAGTCCCAAGCTGTGTAAGGCATGTGAGGGAGCGCTCCTGCCCCGCACGGGGCGGTCAGGGGACCGCTGGATTCCGGGGGGGCTCCGGACGGGCTGGGGGTCCCACGGTGGCTGGGCTGAGTGATGGAGGGGGGAAAGGCCACTGTCAGAAAGGAGGAGGGGGTTTAGTGGGAAAAACAGCTTCCATCCGGCTCATCCCGGTGCCTGCGGAGCTGTGGACTCGGGTCCGGCGCTCCCGCCGTATTCCTTATGTTGCATCCCTGAATCCTTCAGGGAATCCTCCACCTGATCCCAATGGGTTCTTCCATCCTCGCCAGCCAGCTTGGATCTCCTTTTATTTTTTTTAAATCAGTTATTTCTGGTCCCCTTATCCTATTTTCATCCCTCTCCTGCTTGCAGTTCCTCTTTGCTACATAAGATTTATGGAGTTGCCTTTAAAAGAAAGCAGGTGTGGTCTGGGGGTGGCTCCCCCCAAATCCTTGCAAAGCAAAGATAAACCCAGAAGGTTTTTCTGCAATGCTGTTACCCTGGGCTCGGCGGGGGAGCGGCTCCTCCCTGTCCTTCCACAAATCCCAAAGGCTCCTCCACAACCTCTTTTCCTCCAAGGATGCTCCGGAGCCTGGAGGGGGTGGGGGGTGAGCTCCCCGTGGGTTTTCCCGGGGGAGGGACCGTGGAACCTCAGCCCCGACGCAAATCCCGGTGCCGAGGGAGGTGCTGGGGACCTGCTCTTCCCTGCATAGGTTTTTCAGGAAGGAGGTTTTTTTTGGGAGGGGTTATGGGCAAGATGATGCCGTGAGGACGGACGGCTCCGGTGATCTGGTGTTGTCACCCCAAAATCCACCCCTTTCCTCCTTCCGTGCCTTTGCTCTGCCCAGGCCACTCTCACCCCTCTTCCTTCCCCCAAACTCTTGGTTTGCTCTCCCCCCTCCCCTCTGATCCAGAACCTTCCTGGAAAACTGAAACCCAAGAATTTGGAGCTCCCTCCCAAAAGAATGAAAAAAGCCTTGGGGAGCCTGGGTGGCCGAGCCCGACACGGGGCCCCTCCGGACTGGCCCTGGGGCAACCCCAAAAACTGGGGAGCAGCCCCAAAGTGGGGTACAGCCCCAAAAACTGGGGAGTAGCCCCAAAATGGGGAGCAGCTCAAGCACCTCCTTCTCCAGCCGCTGTGGCTCAGCCCCAATTCCCGTTCCAGCTCTAACCCCTCCCGCCCCGCGAGTCCTTTGCCGTTGGCTTGTTTGCTAAGGATAAGATGGCATCGGCGGCCGCCTGGGCTGCCTGGTTGCTTGGATTTTGTCTTTTTTTTTTCTTTTTTTTTTTTTTTTTTTTTTTTTTTTTTTTTATTTTTTTTCTTTCTTGCATAGTCAGGTTTTGTATTTGATTAACAAAGATGATGTAATTGAACTTAACCAGTCATAGTGTATATCCCAGCTTCCCTGCAGCTGGAGTTGCTTGGGGCATGGCAAATAGCNTTTTTTTTTTCTCTTTTTTTTTTTTTATTTTGTCCTCGCTTGATTCCCTCCTCACACCTTCCTGTCGGAGGCAGTGGCGGCGGCGGCTGCGGTGGAACCCCCGGCCACTACGAACCCCTCGGGCTGTGGGCGTTTTCCAGGCATTTCTGCTATGCCAGGGAATAAATGGCGTTGACTGGGGACGTGGCTTCCGAGCTCTCGTTGCCTTCGGTCTCCTCCTTGTCCTTCTTCACCGTGTACTGGCCGATGAAGGAGCCGTCCTCGTTAAACTGCCCCTCTCCCCCTTCTCCATAGTCCACCAAACTATCGTCGCTCTCCTGCTGCTTTATCGTCCCGTCCAGCGAGGTCTGGCTGTTGGGAAGAGGTTTGTTGTCTTCATCGCTGGTAGCAGGAGACAGACAGACACAGCAAGGGTTGAGAAATGGGGCTGAAACCCTTCCCCCCGGGGCTGGATGTTCTAAATCGATCCAGAGTGGGAATACGGCAGAGCCCAGGAATGGGGGGGCTGTGCTGGTGCGTTGGAGGGTTGGGAGGGGATGACACCGAGGTGAGGGTGGTTGGGGTCTCTGAACGCCCAGTTTTGCGCTTTGGCAGCTTGGAAATCAGATTTATTAACCCCAATTTCTTAACCTCAATTTCTGAGATTCAATTTCTCAACCTGGACGCCCCACCCCATGTTTGGATCAATGGGACTGGATGCACATCAGGAATATCCTTCCTTTGTCGTTGCTTGGGTTCTTTCTCTCTCTCAGTGTTTTAGCCACCCTTGGGCAACCTGGTTTAGTGGTTTATTCCCAGATTTCCTTGAAAAACACAGTTTTTCTTTGAAAAAACATCGTTTTTCCTGGAAAAAACATCGTTTTTCCCTGAAAAAACTCAGTTTTTCCCTGAAAAACCACTGTTTTTCCTTGAAAAAACCACATGCAAAGGGGAGCACTGCGAGGGGCCACTTTTAGGATGCCAAGTTCTGTGTAGCTTCCAAAACTCCCAGGAATTTACCTTTCCCAGCTCATTTCTGAGCGTTTTTGTTTGCTCAATTTGTGCTTTTCTCCTTTTCACTAAAAAGATGAAGCCAGGTCACTGGAAAAATAAATTGTTTGACCCACAGGAAAAAAAAACGGCACTTTAAAGAAATCCTTTTAGCCAAAAACTAACCAGGGAAAAGTTGTTTTTTTTCTCTGGGGGGCAAGGGCTGGTAGCTCATAAATAGAGATGATGTTTTGGGGAGGATGAGAGTGGATTGCTCTGAATTCATATAAAAAATTAATTTTCGTATCCACTACTGCTTAGTTCATGTTTGATCTCAAGTCCAGCCTGCGAATTCTGTCTTATTCCTGAAGAGATCCCAGAGAGATTTTAAATATTTGTCCTCCCTCCTCCATTCCTGTTATTTTATGGTTGGGTTTTTTTTTCAGCTTGGGATTTGTCAAACTCACTCTTCTCTGCTCCTTTATTTTCCTTAAAACTGGTAAAAATATTGGGGATTTTTTTTGCACTTTGCTTGGGCTGGGGGAGCAAATTGCTCTTGAGCTGGGCAGGGCATTAATTCTGCCTCATTCCATGGAATTAATCAGCTCCCTGTGTGGGAGAGGAATTTGGGATCCCATAGCAGATTTCCAAGGGGTTTCCTTGGATCAGCCTTTTGGGAATGAGGCGATAATACGAACCCAATATTTGAGACTTTCTGGCAACTTGGCATCACAATAAAATAAATGAGTTATTAGCTCTGAAAGCAGCTTTTGTTTCAGGGGAAAGGAGGAAGAATTCAGTCTGCAAGCAGGACTGGTTAGAAAGCCCCAAAAACGCCGAGTAGAGAGTGGCAAAACGCAGATCCGTAATTTCCAACAGCTCTTCCCAAGCTTTGGGGTCAGGTCAAGCTGAATCCAGAGCCGGACCGTCCCTAACAGGGGGGTTTGCAGCTCCAGACCCCCCCCTGGAATGCATTCCCTGGGAATTCCCCCTGGTTTTACCTCTCTCCAGGACTGTTTATCCTGTTAGTGCATTAGGAGGGAGAAGCAGATATCCATCAGCTCCTGATGGGATCTAACCCTGTTAGGATGGATTTCTGGGAGCTGGGCTGATCCGTGCATTACAGAACCAGAGCACCCAGATGGGAGACGTGTCCTGAGTGCCATAAATCGTTGGGAAGAGGGGGAGGCTCCTCAGAGGGAGGATTTTCCGGACTAAGGGTGGGAAGACCAGTCAGGATCCAGCGGCTTTGGCTCACATCCCTTGTCCCCATCCCCTGGGATGCACTGAGGGATCATTCCCAGGTCCAATCCTGCTACACCAGGGGGCCTGGCTGAATCTTGGGGGTACTCCCAGCCCACAGAGCAATTCCAAGCAGGATCTGACTGTCTGGACACGGGGGAAGCCCCAACAGCAGCGGGAATTAGAGGGGTCTTGTTTAATGTGTTAGGCAGGGACATGGGAACAGGGAGGGGGAGGGATGGTTTTGGCTGTGAAGAAATCAATAGGAGGAAGGAAGGAAGGAAAATAAAACAAAAAAAAAAGCTAAATGTGCCGGACTTCTGGCAGCACGAGGTCCTACCTTTCAAGAGACCTTCACGGTCCATGTGGATAGACCAGGTGAAAAGGAGAAGATAAGAATGGGAATAAAACAGAGAGAAGCAGAAAGAGCCTGATCAGAGAGAGATATGAGGAGGTTCTGCATTCACAGGGGCAGTGCTACAACCAAAAAAAAAAAAATCTGCATTCCTCATGGAGTCATTGCCTCGTTATACCAAATGGAGCCGGGATAATTGTTCCGGGCTGGATGAGCCTCCTTGGGATCCCCCAGGAAGTCATCCCAGGCTGGGAAGGGGCTGTCCAAGAAGGGCTGGGGGCGATGTCCAGCCGGGAGCAGCTCTAGGGGACAGTGGTGGCTCTGGGGACCCACATGCAGGAGGACAAGGCCAAGTGAGATGGTGGCTAGGTTTCCCCTCCAGCCTCCTGCTGGGATTCCATGGAAAGGCCATGAGGACAAACCTACACCTGCCCAGGCTGCTTTTCCAGACCTCTCCTCCCTCACGAGGCTCCAGGGACAGTTCTGTGTCCTCCTGCCTCGGTGCCTGCCGAGATGTCCCCTCCTGGTGAATGGCACTGCCTGCAGTTGTCACCTGTGCCACAGCCCTGACCCTGAGCTGGAATCCAGACCCTAAAACCGCTCAGCTTTCCCTTCCCAGCATCCAGAGTTCCCAGCCGACTCCCCCACGTGCAGCACGAAACATTTGGTATAATGAGGCACCGCCACTGGCACAGAACGTTGTCCAAGGATAATGGTCTCCTGCTTGGAAAGGAAGCTGGGGAAGACCATTATCCCGTGAGCGGAACAGAGAGATGTGGCAGGATCTCGTAATTACGGGCTGCAGAGCTCGGAGAGTGGCATGCACGGGGCGCTGAGGGCGTGAGGATGATGAGGGCACACCAGCCATGCCATGTGCGGGTTGGGAGGGGAGCTGGGGGTGAGCTCACATCAGCTCAATTCCTGCCCTTCCTTCCAATCCCAACTGCTCCCCCCTGGAGCCCGGCACCGCACTCAGCCCCGGCCTCAGCTCCAGCCCTCAGCTCCGCCTGCCCTTCTGCCTCCTGGAAGGAGCTTCCCAGGGCTTCTCCCAGGAAATCTACAGCTCCTGAGAAGGAGGGGGCAATGTTTATGTGTTGCTGGGATTTTTTTTGGTTGTTTTTATTTGATTGGGGTATTTTTTCCCTTTATTAATCCATAAAAATCCATGGAGGTTCGTTGTTGTCCTTCCACTGCCTCCTGCCTTCACCTGGCAAATTTTGGGAATGGGGCTGTC
Source organism: Climacteris rufus (assembly GCA_013398175.1). Lineage (NCBI taxonomy): Eukaryota > Metazoa > Chordata > Aves > Passeriformes > Climacteridae > Climacteris > Climacteris rufus. The sequence goes on along the minus strand of VZRZ01002088.1, from coordinate 175,048 downwards.
CATAAAAGTCTGAGGTTCAGCTGAGCAGAAGGATGAGGGATTTACCCCAATCCTTCCCATTGCCTGGAAGGCAACGCCCCTTGGATGGTGCTGGGATGTTGCTGCCAGCCGTTCCAAGAGCTTGGAATTGCTTTGGAGCGAGGCAAGGAGTCCCTGGCAATGGATTTGCCTTGGGAATGCTGGGTGGGGGTGAGGAGGTGCTGGCTGGGCCCCCCTGCATGGACTCTTGAGAAGCAGAGCTGGGAAATCCGCGTGTGCTGCCAGAAGCTCGGCTGGGGACACCTGGCCTGGGGGAACCTCTGGGGGAACGGGGGATTTCAGGCTTCCCACAAACCATCCCACAGATTTGGGAAGCAAGAGGCTCCCTATTCTGTCTGGAATAGTTGTTTTGGGCCAGGATGTGTCCTAGTTATGTCTCATTCCTGTACCAGGAGCACTGGTGAAATCCTGCCTGGGAAGGGAGGGGTTTGATCCCAAAATCTGCCACAGGACCAGGATGGGCTCCTTCCTCCTCTGCTGTTCTCTGTGTCCCAGCAAGGAATCCGAAGGGAACATCCCCAGAAATTTACAGGTGGGATTTTTGCCCCACTGGAAGAGCTGAGCAGCAGGGAGGTGAGGAAGGTGCTGGTCCCAGTGTTGTTTAGGACATCAAGGAATGTCAGCCTCTCCCCAAATCTGCTCATCCCACCTCCTGCCGGGATGTGTTTGTGTGCTGTGTTTTTGGGGAGTCGGGGGAGTTTTGGGCTTAATGGAATCCTTTGGACAAAAATCCCTCTGAAATAGAGTTTCTGTGCTGACAGAATAAATTTGATCACTCGTTCTGTTCCATTTGTGCTGGCAGATTAATTTCCCTTCCCCTAAAGCCTTTGGCAGAACCCGTGTGTCTTGTTCCATCCCCTCCTGCATCCCAAATCGATTCTTCCCACCTCTGCTACCTCAGTTTGCAATGCTGGGAATGACACGGGATTGAAGGAACCCCTGGGTTGAGCCAGGAGGAAAATTCCTGCTGGGCTTCGCATCCAGCTCAGGTGGGAAAAGTGAATTTTAATTCTCCAACGAAAAGCCACACACAGCTCAGGGTGTCCAACATCCCTTCACCTTCCAGGTGAGACTGGAACCTGCTCCTGGGGAATCACGGAGAGTAGCAGAGCTGGGAATGCTTGGGAGACTGCCTGTCCCTTCCTGACCTATCCCAGGAGTTTTCCTGCAGGGAAAAAGGGCTCAGCTGCTCTGTGAGGGTGACATTTGCGTGCGAGCTGCGAACGGAGCCGGGGGAAAGTAGGAAGGTTCCAGTCGAATCCCTGCTGGGCTGTGCTGGAGCCCTCAAAGGAGGTTTTGTTGGAATTATATGGGGCTGGAACGCAGGCAGACCCCAAATCATTCCTCTTTCCTCCTTTCAGGGCTGATCCCACAGAACTTTGGGTGTTTCTCCCCTGGATCGTCCTTTAGGGGTAGGAACAAGGCTGAGCTATGGGGTGAGACTCCAGAAATATCCTCAGGCTGCTACAGAGTTTCTTTTTTTGGGGTGTTTTGGGGGGTTTATTAACAATTTCATCAAGGTTGGTCTGTTTCTGGTGGGATTCCAGAATCCCAGAGCTGCCCGGACTGATCCCAACAGAACTTGGGGCATTTCTCCCCTGGATCCTCCTTTAGGGGAAGGAGAAGGGCTGAGCTATGGGGTGAGACTCCAGAAATTTTCTCAGGCTGCTGCAAAGTTTCTTTATTTGGGGTGTTTTTTGGGGTTTCTGTGTCATGGGTTTCATTAGGGTCGGTTTTCTCCTGGTGGGAGCTGTCCCAGGTAGCTGATTCCAGAATCCCAAATCTGCCTGGACTAATCCCAACAGAACTTTGGGCATTTCTCCCTTGGATCCTCCTTTAGGGGTAGGAGAAGGGCTGAGCTATGGGGTGAGACTCCAGAAATACCCTCACACTACTAGAGTTTGGGGTTTTGGGGTGTTTTTTTGGGTTTTGGGGTGTTTTTTGGGGTTTCTGTGTCATGGGTTTCATTAGGGTCGGTTTTCTCCTGGTGGGAGCTGTCCCAGGTAGCTGATTCCAGAATCCCAGGGAAAGGAGGAGCAGCCTGGCGACTCCTGCCAGCGTTTCAGGAGCTGTTCCCTTGGGGAAGGGCTGGCAGTGGGAAGGAGGCAGGAGGAGGAAGGGGNGTCCGACATTCCGTGGGGTCGTACCTGTAGTCGAAGGAGCCGTCCTCCACGTTCTTGTCCTCGGGGTTGAGGTGCTCGTCTTTGTTGTCCCGCACTGTGAACGAGCACAGCCCCCCCAGTCAGACCAGTAAAGGTTGAAGGATTTGGGGGAGAGGGGGAACTGGGAGGGGTCTCCAGGACATCCCTGAGGGGGAAGCGCTCGGAGAGGTAAAAACTGCACCTGGGAGGGCCTGAAAAGGGTTTGTGAGGGTTTGTGAGGATTTATAAAGGGTTTACAAAGGGTTTGCAAAGGGTTTATAAAGGGTTTTCAAAGGGTTTACAAAGAGTTTGTGAAGGGTTGGCAAATGGTTTGTGAAGGGTTTGCAAGGGCTTTACAAAGGGTTTGTGAAAGGTTGGCAAAGGGTTTGTGAAGGGTTTGAAAAGGGTTTACAAAGGGTTTACAAAGGGTTTGTGAAGGGTTTAAAAAGGGTTTACAAAGGGTTTACAAAGGGTTTACAAAGGGTTTACAAAGGGTTTGCAAAGG
>VZRZ01002088.1:161024-171980 GCA_013398175.1 Climacteris rufus | reverse complement strand
ATTATATTATTTCGATATTGACATTAATATTAATATAATATTAATATATCGTTATATGTTTGTATTTTATATCACTTAAATATAAAATTTATATGTACAAAATAGAGATTTATTTACATATTTATTTATTTAATATATTTATATTAAAATATTTTGATTCATAAATAGAAAATTTATATCTCTATAAATTCACAACTACAAATCCCCACTACAGAGGGATGAAACCCTCTCAATCCCAGCTGGATTAACCCCCAGAATCCCGGATCTGTTTAAACCCCGGGATTGGCCATTCCCAACTCCCACCTGGATATTTCCCGCCGCGGCTCCTCTTGATGAAGCAGACGATGAGCAGGATGAGCACCAGGAGGGCGATGGCGCACATCAGCCCGATGAACCAGCCCTGCGTGGCGATGTCCACCTGGTTCTTGGTGTAAGCTGGGGGGAAAAAGGGAAAAATATCCCTCAGGAACGGAGCAGAGCACGGAGAGAGCGGAGGAAGAGGAATTCAGGTCGCTGCTTTGGGAATTGTCTTTAGTTTGGGTGCATTGGCTGAGGTTGTAGCTCAGGGATTTGTGGGTTTTGGTTTTTTTTGGTATCTTTTGGGTGGTTTTGTTTGGGGTTTTTTTGTGGGTTTTTTGGTGGTTTGTGGAGGGATTTTTGGTCATTTTTTGTGGGTTTTTCTGGTGTTTTTTTTTGTGGGATTTTTGGTGGGTTTTGGTGGGATTTTTGGTGTTTTTTGGTGGGATTTTTGGTGGGGTTTTGGTGGTTTTTCTTGGTGGTTTTTAAGTATTTTTTTCCCTTTCGTGGTAATAAATCAACTCAGCTTTCTCAGGAGCCGCGAACAGCACAGGGGCCCAACAGGGAGGAAAACCCAGGAAAAGGGAACTGCAAACAATGGGGAAAAGAAATTGGGGAAGAGATTTGATGGAATTTGCTGCATCTGAAAACTGCCCTGGCTGTGAGAAGGTCCAAGAGAAACATTCCCAAGAGGATCCAGCCCTGGTGTCCAGCACTGCTGGATCAGGGAATTGTGGAGCCCTGGGGGGTCATTGGAAGCCTTGAATTGGGATGAACTGGGATGGACTGGGATGAACTGGGATGAACTGGAGCTCCCTGCAGAGGTGACAGAGGCTCTGCTGCCACCACCGCCGAGCTCCTGCTGCCTTTGGTGGCCACCAGGGCTGGGAAGGGTCTGGTGGAAGCCCAGCAAGGGTCGGCTGGTGAGTGGGAACAGCTTGGAATGACACAGGGAATGACATCAGGAATGCCACAGGGTCCCAGGTAGAGGCAGCCTGACAGCTCCAAGTGTTTCCTCTCGGAGAAAATTCCTTCTACCACTTCCAGCATCCTCCCGAGGCTCCTGCCTATGAACAGGATGAATTCCAAGCATGGAATTCTTGCTCCCCATCCACCAGCTCCTGTGTCCTGCCTGCCATTCCCTGATTCCTTGTTCACAGCTCTCCCACAGGGACAGACTGATCCATGTCCTATAAATAGCTCCACGCTGCCTTTTCCTGGCTCTCATTGCCGCGCACTTGGAATTCAGCGAGACAGAGCAGAGGAGAAAATAACCTTCAGGGCAGCAGAGGGGCTGGATTTAACCAGGCTGTGGGAAAACTGAGGCATTCCTGGCAGGAATGTGGGAGAATCGGGCTGCCTGGGGTTGGACTGGGAATTGAGAGGGGCAGGAGAGTGCAGGGAGTGTCCTGAAAGTCCGGCAAGAAACAGGATGGATAAAGAAAGCAGGAGACAGCCCTCCCTCGATGTGTTCCGAGTGAAAGGCTCTTGGAAAAGAGGCAGCAACTGGAAAAACAGGTTGGATTGTCAAACTTTCCTACCCCGCACCATTTCAAGGCTCAAACTGTGCTTATTCCATCACCCAAGGGATGGACTGCTTTCCTCAGGGTGAAATCCAGGGAATGGCAGGCACACCATGACCAGGAAATTCGGATAGAAGAGGAGAATGACACGGAGGGGAATCATTTGGTCAAGAAATGATGATAAGCCCTGAATGATTCATGGTTTTGAGCAGCACCAAGGGTGGAAGGAGCTGCCTGATGGTTCCCTGTCTCCTTTGGCCGCTTTTCCTTCGAACAATGCCAAATTCCACATTTCCCTTTAGCCCAACCTGTGGAGTCCTCGAGGATGCACTTTCAGATGGAGAGAATGAGATTATAATGAAGAAATGGATTCAATTATCTGAGTGCTCGGGGAGGGGAAGGAAGCTGTACTGGAAAGCTTTGAGATGGAAAAAGATTACATGAGCAGCAATGGGATGGGATTTTTCCAAGGGAGATACAGGGGGGTCCTAAAGTATGAAATTCCAGAGAAGCCTGAGAGGTAGGGCTGGGTTTGGAGCTGAGTTTTGAAAGGAGGGAGGATTTAAAACCCCACGTCCCCAGGAGGATGCAAGAGGACGGTGGCACTGCTTGTCAACAGGGCAGGGGGATAATAATTTCCATCCTTCCCAAAAAAAGGGGGATAATTGCCATCCTTCCCAAAAAAGCAACACCTGACGACCAAATCAGAGTCCCAGCAAAGGTGGATTTGGAATAAACGAGTGACTGTCATTGCAGCAGTGGGGAAGGGGAGGGTTGAAGTCCGTGGCAGTCCCAGGGGATGCTGTGATTTCCTTTAACGTGAGCCCAGCGTCAGGGGAAAACGGGGCATGATCCAACAGGTCCTGATTGGAAATGCAGGTGCAGTGCCTTTTTTAAAATAATTAACGATAATTTGGTGGCAGAAAACTCATTACTTAAGAGTCATCATTGATATGCCAAGAGCAGAGCTCTGCTCCACCGAGTTGTTATCTTTGATTGCAAAGGTCACTGGATGTGAAAATGGCTGGCTCCAGCCCTATGTGTTTATCTTCCCAGAATCCCAGGATCACTGAGGCTGGAAAATCCCTCTGGGAGCATCGAGTCCAACCTGTGTCTGATCCTCACCTTGTCCCCAGCCCAGAGCTCTGAGTGCCATGTCCAGGAATCCCTTGGACACCTCCAGGGGTGGGGACTCCATTTCCCTGGGCATTTCCAAGGCCTGAGCTCCCTTTCCATGGGGAAATTCCTGCTGCTGTCCAACCTGAGCCTCCCCTGGTCCAGCCTGAGGCCGTTCCCTCTCCTCCTGTCCCTGTTCCCTGGGAGAAAATCCCAAATCCCCCTGGNCTCCCCAGGATTCTCCAGCCCCTTCCCCAGCTCCATTCCCTGCCCTGGCCACTCTTCCCAGTGTTTGTACAAGCTGAGAAAATTATTTATTTATTTAAAATTCAGAAGACCTCCTTATACTCGGCTATTTTTGTCATTTCCAAGTGTCTTTTGCTCCTGGGAGGAATTTTGTTGGGTTAATGAACTGCCAGTTAATCAGGAGTAAAATGAGAGCGCAGCCTCCTGCAGGGGGAACATTTCTTATTTATCTGCCCCAGACTGAAGAAACCTTTAGAACAGTGATTTGCAAGATATAAAAAAAAAAAAAACAAAAAAACCCCAAAACCGAACAGTTCCTTTTCATCCAAAGCATTCCTGATGCCACAGGATTGTCAGCAGGAGCCCAGCACTTGTGTCAGCAGCATCCAGCCAGCAGAGAAATGGATGTGGAGCGTTTATTCCTGCAGGGAAGGCGAGAGCTCCATGCATCCCACAGGGTTCAGGTCACCACCAGCCTCTATCCCAGGGATTAAGGGGGCCCCATCCTTCAGTCTCCGTGAAAATATCAGTAGGAACCTCTCAATTATGGAAAATTTATGCAGAGCCTTCCCAGCAGGAATCAGCCAAGGATCCTGCTTTCCTTCCCCTCCTTTTTTTAATGATTTCCAGCCCCTTGCTGTCCCCTCGCTCCGCCCACTGATCCCAACGTGCGGGAAAAGCAGGGGAGAAAGGAAAAGAGACGGGTCCAGATGAAGAATGGTTATCCAGAAGGATAAAATGGTTATCCAGAGGGGTAAAATCATTATCCAGAGGGATAACTCACATGGCAGGGTGGGAGCTGTCACTGGTGGCGATTTTGGACTCAGGGGAGGGTCCGGAAGCAGGAACAGAATTGGGGATGTAACACAACCACTGGGGTTGTGCTGGGGGGAAACTGAGTCCCAAAATCAGCTCCAGTTTGTGCAATCAGAATGTTCCAGGGGCTGCTGTGCCATGGATTTGATCCATCCCAGGGTGATGGAGCAGCCTGGGGAGGCTCCTCAGGGCTCGGCAGGGCAGACCCAAGGGCAGCACTCGCTGGGGGTTTCCAAGTGTTGGGAGCAGCGTTTGACACTCAAAAGCCACCTGGATGTGGCACTCGGGGCCGTGGGTCAGTGGTGGCCTTGGCAGTGCCAGGGGGATAGTGGGACTCAATGATCACAGAGGTTTTTCCAACCTTAATTATTCCATGGAACACCAGCAGCTGCCATCTGTCCTGCCAGGGAATTGCTCAGCGATATTCCAGCTTTTTGGACAATTTTGGATGTGCATGGGGGGTGTGGGGAGCTCTGCTCCCCAATTCCCACAGCTCTCCCTTGCTGGGAATCCCATTTTCCTTTTGCACTTCCCGGCGGAGCCCAGTGAGTGCCAGAGCTTCCCATCCCACGGCTGGAGCTGAGCAAAACTATTTTAACTCCTTGGAAATCTCCACCTCTACCCACAGCCCCTGTCAGGGAGTCTGCTCGGTGTTTCCTGCTCCATGGATTTCCAGCAGAGGATTTGACAGGAGGTGTTCACACATCCCTATGGAAAAGCCCCAGGTGGATACAACGGGAGTTATGGCTGTTTGGATTTACTGGGAGTCATTGGGAGGGAACGGTGAAGTTTTATAAATGGATAAAGCTCCTGTGGGACAAATGAGGGAGCCTCTGGGAGGCGGGAAATGGAGAAATCCATCACTAGAAAGATGAAGAAACCATGCGGCTGCTAATCCTGGAAAATTCCTTGTCCAATTACAAATGAAGTGCCAGAGGAAACATCCCAGGAGGGTGGAAATCCCTAGGGATACGCTGGTGCCAACACCACGTTCCCACTCCCAATCCTGCATCCCACCACTGACATCTCCCCTCCGGCCCCTCTGGATGGCCCCCGCCAGTCCCAACGCGCGTGAGCAGAGCCTGTGACAACACGAGCGTGTCCTCCTCCCTGTCCTTCATCCCAAGGCATCCCCAACCCTTCCTGGGATCCTCCTCCTCCGTGCAACGCCGAGCAACCCCTGGGCTGAGAAAGGCCGAGAGCTCAGGGGGTGGGATGAGGGTTTTCCATGCAGCCACGGCCAAACCGCCATGGGGACGGGTGGGACATGCCTGGGCCATGCCTGGGCCACGCCGGGGACACGCCGGGGACACGCGGCCGACGCCCGTCTCACCTGAGCTGGTGGTAAAGGTTATGTACGAGTGCTCGCTGGGGTGGGACCATATGGGGAACACCCACAGCTTGTACATCATCCCCGGCGTCAGATCCGCCAGCTGCACTGAGGACGGGCTCTGAGCTTTAACAGGGATTGATTTCTCTGTCTTGTTACCTGAGGAACAGAAACCGCACATCAAACGCCGCCCGGACATCCCCGGGGTGGCACCGCGGGCAGGGCTGTGCTGTGCCTGGGGGCTGGGTGGGAACAACGCGGCTCCGGGGCAAGGAGCTGCTGGTTTGGGGTTGTTACCGAGCCAGGGAGCTGCTGGTTTGGGATCATTATGAGCCATGGAGCTGCTGGTTTGGGGTCGCTGAGAATTAAGGAATTTCTGCCTCAGCCAGGCAGGAATGTGGTGGATGTTGTGCTGCGTCCCTGCTTGCCACACCGGGAAAAAAAATCACTGGGAGCTGTTTAGGTCTCTCCCAACTTTTAAGACTCCATAGGTTCTTGATCTGCCTGGTCTCAGGTCTGGATATTTGGGGTTTTACAATAAATAGGCTGGAATTTGCCTGGTCCTGCCCAGCTGCATGAAGGTGCTGCAGGACTTGGTTCCTGTGCTGTTGGGAGTCATACCTGTGCTCCAGGTGTGCTCCAGGTGTGCTCCAGCTGTGGTCCAGGTGTGCTGGGGGATTAGGGAGGCTTTGGATGAACTGGATGCTTGTTAAACATCCTGTGAATCTGTTTTTGGGGGCAGAGTTTAGCCCTTCAACTCGAGAAGGGATGATCACAGGCTGATTTCTCCCGGGTTCTTTCCAAGGACGATCTGTTTTGCTGGGAATTGTTTGCTCACGAGCTTAATCCTGAGCATTATCCATGGAATTATAGAAAGCCTGCACGGGGACTGGGATTTGTGGCTCAGCAGGGAAGAGAAATATGGCATTGAGGATTTTGTTCCTTCAAATGCCACCAAAAATGGGCGGACAACCATGACTATCTGGGAAGGGCTGAAATCTCCAAGATTTCCTCCCTGATAGGGTTCTGGAGAGGACATCCCAAGGGATTGCTGCTGCTGCAGCACAGGCTCAGCTCCCAGGCTTGTTCCTTGTGCTTCCCAGCGATTGGGAAAAAGTAGGGGGTGGTTTGGGAGCTGGGATATTTGGGATTTAGGGCCTGGCAAGCTCATGCATATCCTGAACTGTGGAAATTGTGGGATGAGACCAGGCACTGGCTACGCACAGGGAATGATTTCAAGGAGATTTCAAGGGAAGTCTAAATGGCCAGGAATGGTTTGGGAATTACAACTGACTGGTTTATTATAAATACTGATTTCCGGGATTTCTGGCACAGCAGTGGATGCGAGGGCTGGAGCAGCTGGGAAATAAAGTCAGGGATAAGCAGCAGCCAGCACTGCCTGTCCAGAAACCCCAAACCAACCAACAACACATAAACATCTTCCTAAACCAGTAGCAAACCCGGAGATCCTGGCTCTGTCTCCAGCCTAGGACGGAGCCTTACAATGTTAAGAGACAACGAGGAGGAGGTTTGGGATCATAGAGGATTCTGCCAACTCCAGGTTCAGGAAGCCCATCTTCCAAGGCATTCAAAGCTGCTCTCCAATTTCCATAAATTTCATATTTATCTATATTTTCATGACTCTTTGTGTCGACCACAGCTCAACATTCCCAAAGATCAAAAACATCCCGCGGCCGTCGGCGCAAGGAGGGGGAACCACTTGAGGACCACCAGGATTAGCTCTGATCTACCCCAAACAGCCACACCACGACCTTTTCCCCTCCAGTTTTTTTCCGCCTGGCCATGGAATTACGGAATTAAACCCGAGGAATAGGCGGGAGCTGGCAGGATCTCTAATGGCACCACCACCCTGTAGAGTCCCCACGCGATCTGATGCTTACTGGTGATATACTTAACCACAAAGTCAGTTCCTGCCGAGTAATTGTGGCTCCAGGTGATGTTTGCCCAGTTACTATTTGCCATAGCTCTTATGTCCCATATGGACGATCCATTGGTGGCTGGTGGACAGGTTAGAACAGGAGTTAGTATTTGGGTTAGACCTGGCTGAGAGCTCACCTAGCAGCTGCTGTTGGAAGAACCTCACAGAAACCTCACAGAAACCTCACAAAAACCTTAAAAACCTCACAAAAACCTCGCAAAAACCTCACAAAAACCTTACAAAATAATCCCTGGAGTGAACACTTTGATCTCAACCTAAGCATGGATTAACCTTAGCCTAAGGATGGATTTGTTCTTTTCAAAATTCTCAACATTTTTGGGAGGAATTCTGGTTGTGTGTTGGTGTTTCAGCCCAACTGCGCTCAGCTTATCCTTGGAGCCTTCTGGGGCACATCCCTGAGGATCTCGGCCAGCAGGGAAATCTCCCGGCTTCAACTCACACCCACAGGGACGCATGGATGCGCTTGGATTCACCGCCACGACCGGAGCGAGGACTGGCAGGGAAAATTGTCACTTTGCTGGGGCCACAGACAGCCAGTGGGGCAATGAAGTCACTCGTTTGCCAGGTTGAAGTTAAGGGTTGTCGACGTTGCTTTGGAGAGCGGATGAACTTCATCCCTGGTGAGGGAGAGCTAATCCTGCACTTCAGTGGGGGTTGGAGGGACAGCAGGGAAGTGACACCTCGGGGGTTTATTACAATTATTTTTCAGGGTGTAGCTCATGTTTTGGTTTGATAAAATCTGGATCAGCAGCCATGATCCCCGGGATGAGGCCAATTGTGGGACTTTTAGGGTGCTGCAAGGACCTGACACTGTGGGGTGACCTGGAATCCCTCATAAACACACCCTGGGCTGCCACCCCTGCCCTGTCTGCCCACATTAGGGCTCAGCCTCGTCCCTCGTGTCCCCAGGCTGGGTGAGGACACGTGAGGTTCCTCTTTTCCTCCCGTCTCCTCTCCCTGCTCTGTGCCTCGCCACTTAATTATCTATTTCCAATTAGTAATGTTTTGCCGTGGAATAGTGGCTGTTGTGGGGGTGATTTCATTTGGTTACTAAACCTGGGGTGTCAGATGAGGGCAAGTCCTCACAGCATGAGGTTTTGGGTTTTTAAAGCATTTTAAACTGTTATTATGCAAGAATATAAAGAAATGACTTTGAATTTAGTCATGGAATCATTCCAGACTGGTTTGGGTTGGGAGGGACTCCACCCAGTCCCACCCCTGCCATGAGCAGGGACACCTTCCACTATCCCAGGTTGCTCCAAACCCCATCCAACGTTTTAATCCTGACTTCCTTCCCTTTTGCTTGATTTAATCTTGAATAACCTGAATGTAACTACCCCTCATTATTTATCAGATTCCATTATCGCAGTGTTTCAAACCCAAGGCTCAGTGAGATAAATCCCTCCAGACCTCTCACTAAAACACACTTAGGAGGGAAGAAGCCTCCACCAGAGCAGACCTGATCATCCTCTCTCAGCTGATTGCATGAGAAGTTTATCCTGACCTGGGAAATACCTGGCACAGGTATTGTGCTGTCAGCCCCACACTTCCCAGCTCTCCTGGGGGCTCTGGCATCGCAGGGAGCAGCGGGATAAACCCAAAGACTGGGATAAATGCTGACAGGTCTCTCAGCTAACAGCTGATGTGCTAAATGGGAAGTGACATCTCCTACAGGAGCACCAGAACCCGTTTTTAGCAGCACTCAACACCAGATAACACTTCGCAGAGTGTTCGTAGGGTTTTCCACCTCCTTCCCAAACACTCATCCAGCATCACGACACCCCCAGGAGAGCTGGGTTATCCCTGAGGCAGGAGGGTGGCACAGAGCCCTCCAAATTCCCAGGAACTGCTTGTGCACCCAGATTCCCAACCCTGAGCCACCTCCAGCTCCTCTCCGAGCCGCTCCCGGGGCGCGCGACGCCTCTGATTTTCCCAAAGGAATCCTCACTGGGAACGAGACGTGGGGAAGGGTCCCAGTAGGGTTAGAGAGGGGTTAGAGGAAAAGGAAAGCTCAGTACCCAACTCCTGCTTTGTGGTGGCTGCCGGAGCCCTCTCGGGAGCCGCGGTGGTGCTGGCGGCGGTGCTGGCGGCTGTGGTGGTGGTGGTGGTTGTAGTGGTGGTTGTTGTGGCTGTGGTGGTGTCGGTGGTGGTGGTGGTTGTGTCGGTGGTGGTTGGGGTGGTTGTAGGACTGGTTGTAGGGCTGATTGTAGGACTGATTGTAGGACTGGTTTCCTCCACTGGAGTTGGAGGCGTCCCAGTTGCCTCTGGGAGAGGGAAACACCGGCTTTGTATGCGAGGTGACGTCCCCCGGGGCTCTGCCCTCCCCGGAGCAGCGTGGCACGGAGCAAATCCCACTGGGAATGCCAGGCTGGACCCCTTTTCCTACCCCTGTCCCCATGCAATGAAGGCCTGAGCCCATCCCAGAGGCTGGGAGAGGTGCTGGAGCAAATCCCACTGGGAACACCGGGCTGAACCCCTTTTCCTACCCCGTGCCCATCCCAGGGGCTGGGGGGTGCTGGAGCCAAAGCAGGGCTGCTCCCAGAAGCTGCTTCCAGTCCCCCCAGTTCGATCCCAATCCCAGGGCTGAACGAGCTGCTTCTCCTCTGCCTTTGCCCTGCCCACCACCTCCCTGGGATAAAGCAGCACGGACAGCCAGGAAAAATGAAGATGAGGGGACGCACAGGTTGTCCTCATCCCATTGTCCCCACCCCATTGTCGCCCTGCACTCAGGGCTCCCAGAAAAGAGAAATGGGATTTAGCACTTAAGGAGCAGGCACTAATCCCATTTGTCGTGGGCCAGGCAAGGCGCAATCACATTAATTCAGCTGCCCCTGGGCTACACCTCCAGCATTTTTGAGCTGCCAGCTCAGCCTGCAGCTTCCTGGCCTTTCCCAGCCTGGTGAAGGAGCAGCTTTGGCATTAAGAAGGATTTTAGCTCGAGGTGCTTTGCCAGCACGGGGGAGTTGGAACACCTCAAGCTGTCCAAGGGGAAAGTGGGAGCGATTTGTTTGCTAAATAGTCTCACTCGTGCTGCATTCCCAAGGAAAAGGGGGAAATGTGTCCTTTAAACCCCACCCTGAGTTTGGGTGAGGGTCCCACGGAAAGGGAGGGCGCTGGCTTGGGGTGAAACCTCCCAGCAGAAAATGCAGCTGAAATGCTGCTCCAAATACCAAAGGTAACGGAGAGGGGATTCACCCTGGGACGCTCAGGTTAAATTATATTTACTCAATATTCCTGCAGATCAAGGGATTCCAAATCCCTGCGTGGAGCAAACGAAACCACCCACCATCAATATCACCCACAGACAAGAATAGCTCTAGGAAAGCATTTTAAAATGAATCCCAGAACCAAGCCAGGCTTTTCTTTCTCACCAAGTCCATCCCCAAGGAGACCCAAGCCCTAAAGGCTCAGCCTTGCCCAGGATCCAAAAGCAGAGAAGAGCAGTAGCTCGCTCAGTCCATCTGAGGTGCAGTAAAACTACAGTGACAGCACATCTGAAAACCCCAGCCCTGCCCAGGCGTGCCCTGAGACCTGCCACAGTCACCTAAAAACCCCAGCCCAGCCCCAGGAGCACCCCCAGGTACTCAAAAACCCCAGCCCAGCTCTAAATGTGCCCCAGGAGCAGCCACAGTCACCCCAAAAGTCCCAGCCAAGCTCCGACTGGACCC
>VZRZ01002088.1:146174-160886 GCA_013398175.1 Climacteris rufus | reverse complement strand
GCCCCCCAGGACCACCCCCAGTCACCACAAAAGCCTTGCCCAGCTCCAGCTGTGCCCCAGGAGCAGCCACAGTCACCCCAAAAGCCTCGCCCAGCTCCAGATGTGCCCCAGGAGCAGCCACAGTCACCCCAAAAGCCTCGCCCAGCTCCAGCTGTGCCTCAGGAGCAGCCACAGTCACCCCAAACCCCGTCCAGCCCCCGGAGCACATCCCCTCCGCCGCGGTCCCGCAGCACCCCCGTCTCATGCAGCACCACAACGAAGCCCCCGCCGTGCACAGCCCGTCCCTGCCCCAGCAGAGGGGGGTGTCCAGCCCAGTTTGGGGGTGACAGGGAGGGGACACAGCCAGAGGCTCGGCTTTGCCCTCAGGTGTTGGTGGTGCAGCAGAAAAGGGGCGTTGGAGTTTTGCCTTTCTGGGTTTGTTCCACGCGGGTGTGGCTGAAGGACTTTGCTGTGTCCTGAGGCCACTAAAAGCCTGTGGAGGGCTGGGATGTGTCCCCATCCATCTCTGCTGATTCATGGCGGGTTTGGGGGGGGTTAAGAGATTGGTGTCACCGGGTTAATGTCCCCATTACCGGGATGGAGCCGCGCACACAATCCAGACCCCAGTGATCAGCTAATGCAGGCTCAGCACTCCCCTGCCAATCCCTGCCTCCCCTCGGAGGAAAAGAAGACCCCAAAAGGCACAAAGTGACTTTGTGAAAGGCAGGAAAACCTGGAACAACCTTCCAGCTTCCATTCCCTGCCTCTTGCAGCACTTTCCAGGCCTGTTTGCTCTGCCCAGCGCTGCTGGAATGGCTGGAGCAGGAGAAATTCAGCTTTAATGCTCCTCTAGGCCTTAGATGGGAAGAGATTATCTGGGATAAGTCCAAGCCTGGCTGTCCCTGGTGCAGGATCTCCTCTCTGTGCCTCACATGCAGCTCCTCACCCACACAGGTGAAGCTGCAGCACCAAAATCCTCCTGGATGCTGCCCTGCCTGGAGCACCAGGCTGAGCTGGCAGTGATTCCGGGCAGGATTTGCCCACCCTGCTCCAGTCCTGGCTCTGGGGGAAGTGATCCCCTGAGAGCAGAGCCATCACTTTGCATCAGGATAACGCAGGTTTGCTCCTGAGCGAGATCCAGGGGGGGATGCTGAGGATAAAAATCATCCTGGCAGGACCAGGAGCAGGTGCAGAGCAGGGTTGGGTGAGCTGGAAAGCAGCAGCTCTGGGAGGGGAGGATGGGAAGGCAGCTCCCACAGAGAGGGGGGCTGGATTTAGTCCTAAGCTGCCCCGGGATGCAAAGCTCCGGCCTCATTAGTGTTTAAATATGAAGTGGATGCGGGAGAAAAGCTCAGCTGGGAGATTTGGGGCCGGGAAGATCAGGGCATTTGCTGGGCTTTGAAATCCATCCCCTAATGAGGGCTGGGCTCAGGCTGGGGGCAGATCAAGGGGGATCTCTGTGGCAGAGATCAGAGGGATCCGATGTCCCCCGAAGAAAAGGACACTTGGTCACAGGAGAATCCCTTCCCCGGGGTCCCCTCTGCTGCCACTGCCTCGGGGCTGATTCCAGAGTGACAGATCCCAAAGGGAAATGGGAGACCCAGGCTGGCATTCCCAGCACTGCTCCTTTGGAAAGCCTGGAAATCACATCCATCCTCCTAAAAACGGCTGCGATGCTCCGGCCACAACATTCCTGGGCTTGGCAGAAGGGCTGGAGCTGCTTTCCAGCATTCCCAGCACAAGGAACACTCCAGGGCTTGGACAGCAACTTTAGGAACGGGAATGGAGCTTCTGGAATTTGTGGGATGAGAGAAAATCCCGCCTTGCTGAAAGAGGGCTGCCACTTTCCCCATCCCAGGGCAGGGCAGCACCCTGGAAAAGTGCTCTAAGCAGGAAGAAATCACCCAGGAAAGTCAGACTAAAACCATCACCTGCAATTCCCAGTCTCCTTATCCCATTTCAGCCAAGCCCATCTTCCTGGAAGGAGCTAAACGACCACTCAGCTCTTTAATTGCCTCCCTCTCAAGGCTGAGATGCTTTTTCTGTCTGCAAGATCCATTATTCCCTCTCAGGGCAGGATGGGGGGAGACAGGCTCTGATGATGGACGGGGGAGGCAGCAATTAATAATTTCACTAATGAGAGATGCTGAGCTCTTTGCTGCCTCTTGGCTCCCCCAGCCAGGAGCGGAGCAGTAAAAAGGAGACCAAACCTCACACAAAAAAACCTGTTTGAAGATCGGATTAGGAAAAAAACCCAAGAGGAAGGACCCTAAAAGCAAAAAGGGGAATTTTTTAAGGGGAATCGCTAAGGAGAGGACACAAATCCTGCTCAGAGTAGGAAAGCTGAGCCAGGAGTGACACTTTTTTTTGGCAAAATACAGGAAACAATCCCAATCTATGCTGCTTTTTAATTATTTAAAGGTGCTTTTAATGTGTTGTTAGGCTGCAGTAACAGCTTTCCCTGGGGTGTGTCTACAAAATAATTAGGCTTGGAGAAATTGGATTAATTTTTCATGATTTTTGATGATGGGCCAAATACATTTGCGGAGATTTTTTTTTCTTCTCCCAGTTTTTAGCAACAGGACAGAATTGCAAAGTCTTGGCCGTGAAATGTGGCAGATTTGATGTGAAAAGATAAGAGATTGGAGCAGAAAGGGGGTGATTGAGCAGCCTCTGAAAGAAAGAGGGATCTCAGCAGTTCCCTCTGTTTCTAAAATGAACAATGGGATCTTTCTCCTCCAATTCCCAATTATGGAGCAGCAAGAAGGGAACAGAGAAAAATTGATTCTTTTTTCCTCAGAGTCTAAACCCAAACTCTTTATGATCCTCGAAGATGTTTTTCCATACAGGTGGAAAATCAAAAATCCAGTTTTGATTTTTTTTTTTCTCACTCATAAATAAAAGCCCTTTTTAGAGTCTCCTCCTTTCCCAAATCACCTTTCCCTGCATCCAGGTCTGTCTTAGGAAAGGTAAAGCCTTTCCTAAGGGAAAGTCCCTGCACTTCACTTTGATTTCATCAACAGGGCCAATTCCTCCCTCCCCACAGCCCAGCTCTGACCCCGCCTGTGCCAGGTTACCCTGGAAAATGGACCTTTTAATCTCCTTTCAGTGCCAGCAGCCCGTGGCAAGGGGAGGTTTCCTGCCATTTAAGACAACTTTGGCTGCAAATCCATAAAAATCCACCCGATCTGGGTCAGCACGCGGAGCTGGGAAAGGTCAGGGAGCATTTCAGTGGGGTTGTTGGGAAGAGAAACATCCTCGTGAGGCAGACACCACTCACTTTGTGGCCTGAGGAGAAATCCAGCTCTGGAGCCAGACAGAGATGGGAGATGGATTTTCCAAGCCTTGACTCCTCTCCTGGAGCCTGGCATGAGGAGGAAGCTGAGGCAGCACTTCCTGACCTACTGCTTCACTTCCTGACTCTCAGGCTCCTTCCTGCTCTTTCCAACACATTATTTCTCGTTTCAGAAAGGGAAAAATCAAGGGATGGGCTCTGGACTTGGAGAATTATCCCTCAAATAGCAAAGAATTCATCGGCTTTGAGTGGGGTAAGAAATAAAGCCGGGAATGATTCGATGCTGGGAGGATAAAGAGATCACACCGAGGTTTCGAAGTTCAGCAAGATCTACTGGGAGTAGAAAAAGATGATCCTGATCCACAAAGAAAATCCGGATTCTTGTGGATGAGCTGAACCCTGGATGGACAAGGAGCTGGAGGAGCCCTCCCAGACTTGGAGGATAAAGATCCTCAAAGCCCAAAAGTTCTTAATGTGCATTTTTAGGTTCCCACCTCCCAAAGCAGACCAATCTGTTATCCTCCTTTTTTCTTTTATTTTTTTTTTTTGGGTGGCGGAGGGAGAGAGGAAGAGAAAAAAATAGGAAGGAAAGAGATTGGCATCTATTGAGGAAGGAAAATACAGCAAAATTATATCAGGTAGAGACATCGCTGCAACAAAATAAAAGGAGGAGAAACACCCATGAGGCAGGAAAGCAAAACCTACAGGTGCAGAGAGCAGGTCCTGCACTTG
Source organism: Climacteris rufus (assembly GCA_013398175.1). Lineage (NCBI taxonomy): Eukaryota > Metazoa > Chordata > Aves > Passeriformes > Climacteridae > Climacteris > Climacteris rufus. The sequence goes on along the minus strand of VZRZ01002088.1, from coordinate 156,880 downwards.
TATCCCTCGGGAAGAGCCTTCCCTGGGAAGCTGTTCCTCCTTGGGCTGTGCCAGCAAAGGCAAAGCAGAACCTCTTGGAGAGCCCTTGGTGCAGGGAATCGGGAGCTGCTGCTGCTCCAGACAGACCAAAAGCTTTCCTGAAGCATTTTGGGGGCTGTTTGGGGCCTGGCTCTGCCATTCCCCCCTTCCCGAGCTGGGAACAGCCTGTCCCATTGCTGGAATGTGGCTCCAGGTGTGTGCTGGGTGTGGAAAAACCTTTGCAAGGGGTGGGAATCCTTCCCTGGGCAACCTGGATTGTGCTGTGGGCTCTGTGGGGTGGCACTGGGATCACTGGGATGGGATTTTCCATGGAAGCAGTGGAGATGCTGTCCCTGGTGCTGGGAAAGGTCCCTGGGATTGGGTTTTCCATGGAAGCAGGAGGAGCTGCTGTTCCTGGTGCTGGGAAAGGTCCCTGGGATTGGGTTTTCCATGGAAGCAGGAGGAGCTGCTGTTCCTGGTGCTGGGAAAGGTCCCTGGGATTGGGTTTTCCATGGAAGCAGGAGGAGCTGCTGTTCCTGGTGCTGGGAAAGGTCCCTGGGATTGGGTTTTCCATGGAAGCAGGAGGAGCTGCTGTTCCTGGTGCTGGGAAAGGTCCCTGGGATTGGGTTTTCCATGGAAGCAGGAGGAGCTGCTGTTCCTGGTGCTGGGAAAGGTCCCTGGGATTGTGTTTTCCATGGAAGCAGGCCGAAGTGCTGTCCCTGGAGCTGGAAAAGGTCTCTCCCTGCTCCCAGGCCGCTGCAGGAATCGCGGTGAGGGCAAAGCCAGCGGGAGGCTCCATGCAGACATGCACAGCTGTGGCACCAAATGCCCCCTTAACCCTTTCAGTGGCCACCGGGAATTGCAGGAATCTCCTGAAAAAAAAGCCCCAAAAGAGCCACTGGGATTTCTGTGGCTGCTGGCACCGGCCTGGATGCATCCCAAGGTTGGAGCTGCGCCAGGTTCCTGGGTGGAAAAATCCAGTTCCAGTCCCACATGTGCTGGATGGGCCCTGCTGAGCCAGGACTGGACATAAATATTCTGTGTTTTGCAAGGTGGGGATGCTGAGGTTTAAAAAGGGAGAGGGCTTTGTGCAGAGCCAGGATTAAAATCCTCTAAATGTGGGGAAAAAAAACCTCTTTAGTAGAGAAAAAACCCTCTTTAATAGGAAATAGTATTTTTAATAGAGGGAAAAAACCCTCTTTAATAGGGAAAAACACCCCACTGTAATAGGAAAAAAAAACCCCTCTTTAGTAGAGAAAAAAGCCTTTTTAACAGGAGAAAACCTCTGTTGAATAGGGGAAAAAAAAACCCTATAGCAGGGAAAACCCCCACTTTAATAGGGAAAAAAACCTCTTTAATAGGGGAAAAAAACCTCTTTAATAGGAAAAAAAACCATTTTTTTAGGGGAAAAACCCTCTTTAATAGGGATAAAAGCATTTTTAATCGGGTAAAAACCCCACCTTTAATAGGAAAAAAACCTTTTTAGTAGGGGAAAAAACCCCTCCTTAACAGGGAAAAAAACCTCTTTAACAGGGGAAAAAACCCTCTTTAACAGGGGAAAAACCCTATTTAAGAGGGAAAAAACCATCTTTAAGAGGGGAAAAAGCCTCTCTAACACAGAAAAAAATGTCTTTAATAGGGAAAAAAATTTAATAGGGAAAAAACAGTTTTTAATAGGGAGAAACCTCTTTAATGGGCAACTTGACTCTCATTTGGGCTCGCACAGTCCGTGGCCACCGTGGCTCGGTGGCTCTGCCTTTCATGAGGCTTTTGAGCGGCTTTTAAGCCGCGCTCAGAGAGATTTTAATCTTGGCAGCCCCCGCTGCGGAGCCGCTCTTGTCCCCTTCTGCCCGCGGGGCTTTGTTTTTTTGGCCAAAATGATTGGAAACGGCCAATTTGAGCCTTGGCGTGGCCATTGGAAGGGTTAATGAAGTTCCCTGCTTAATTGGCAGCCCGGCAAGCGCCTTCCCCATGCCTGTTACCTCCGGGTACGGTACCTGGGGTTGGCGTGGCTTCAGAGGCAGCGCCAGGGACAGAGAGGGGGAGACAGAGAGAGCAGAGAGAAGGAGGGAAGAGAAAAACACAGGAAAACATCAAACAACCCGAACGCAGCGCCGGGACGCTCGGGGACACTCACACACAGCCGGCACAGAGCTGAGAGAAAGGGGGAGAAATGGGATTAAACCCCACCCGGCGTCTACCCAGGAGGGGTTGGCGTGGGGAGGCAGCAGGGATGGCCCCTGGGAGACGGGAATCATGGATAAACTGCTGGATAAACCGCTTGATAAACCACTGGATAAACCACTGGATAAATCGCTGGATAAACCACTGGATAAACCGCTGGATAAACCTCTGGATGAACCACTGAATACACAGCCATGGGTTAAACACCTGGTGGAGGTGACAGAGGTGGCAGGGGTGTCGTTAAACCAAGTTCCTAAGCGGGTGTTTAGGCCTAATCCCAACAAGGATCGGTTCTAACACTGAATTTCCCTCCTTTCACACCACTGCTCGCCCTGCCTCCTGTGAGGATTTGATTTCAACTTCCCAGCTGAGGTAGTCTGGCCAGCAGAAAACCACCTCGGAACACATTAATGGGTTTAATTTCCTTAATCTGCTTATTTTCCTTAAATTCCAACCTCATCCCTCCCATAGCTTTGCAGGAGGAACCATCAAAGTCAGCAAAACTCATTTCTGTCCTCTTATACCTCGTGTTTGGAGGGCAAACTTGGCCATATTTCTGTAACTTGGCTGTAAATTACTTTAAATTTTATATTTTGTCCTTTTTGGCGGCACCGGGTGCCACCCCTACACCCCAAACCCTGCAGAGAGGGCATCTTACCTTGTCACGCAGGTTTAGGCACCGCCTGCTAATTGCTGATATAAATCAATTAAAGTTTATTCACCAGGAGGGGGTTCTGGCTGTTAGCTCACTGTTACCAGTGTCCAGGAAAGAACCCAGCAAAGAAAATAGATATCAACCAGCTAAAAATACTAATTTTCAACTTCAATCCAACCCCTGAGCTCTCCTAGGCCAGCAAATCTCATTTTTAAAGCTCATTTCGGGTTTTCCAGGCTGTAACTTGGCCGTTTTCCCCCCACAGCCTGACCTCCCACCCAATGAATGCTGCTGGATCCCACCTCGGAGGTGTCGGGAAGCGTTTCATTCCCACTGGGTCCTGGCAGGAATCGCTTTTCCTACTCAGAGCCATTAGCTGGGGGGTGGGATGGAGGGAAGGAGACAAAACCCCCATTAAGCTCCAGCTCTAACCCAATCCCGGCTCTGTTAGCGGAGCCTAAAGAGAGCCAAGAGCCGCCTTTTGTCTCCCCGCGTTCCCTCGGGGCTCGGAACTCTCACTTAGTTTGATGGATGCTCCACAACGGGAATTTTATCTGATTACGAGGCTGAGATGTGGGGCTTTGGGGGCTTTGCGGGGTCGGGTGACACCCATGGGGTGACAGAAGGGGGCACCGAGGTCCCTGCCTGGAGGGTGCAGCTGCTGCTCACAGAAATCCCCCACATCTGCCCCACTGAGCTCACAGAGACACAGGGGGGCAAATCAGAGCTTCACCTTCAGCTCGAGGAGAGCGAGATCCCAGAATCATGGAATGGTTTGGGTGGGAAGGGACCTTAAAGCCCAGTGCCACCCCTGACAAGGGCAGGGACACTTTCCACTGTCCCAGCCTGGCCTGGGACACTTCCAGGGATGGAGAAGCATCCACAACCTCTCTGGGCAACTTCAAAACACTCTGAGCAAAGAATTTCTTCCTGATATCCAATCTCACTCTGCCCTCTTCCAGTGTAAAATGCACATTCAGAGAGTACCCTCCTGCTCCAGGGCACACGAGGAACGTCCCTCCCTTTGGGGGCATCCTGGAGATTCCCTGGAGCTCAGGACAGCCCCAGGTCACCTCAGCTGTGTTTTCACTGCAGCACTTGGCCCTGGCCACCTCCGCCTCTGGAGTGAAAAGCTGTGCAGCCACCGCTGCCTTGTCCTTCTTTTCCTTTGTTCCCCCTGATTCCCTGATCCCGTTTTTTGGCTGTTCCATGTTTGGCTGTTCCCTGATCCACGTTTTTTGGCCCTTCCATCCCCTGGGCAGAGGCGGGAGCTGCTGGTGCCGCCCTTACCTTCGTTCAGCAGCGCCGGCGACTCCTCCACGAGGGCCTCTCCCTCGCCCACCTGCGTCCGCGCCCGCAGGACGAAGCGGTAGCGGGAGATGGGGTCTGTCCTCTGCAGGGTGAACCTGGTCTGGTTGGGGGACAGGTTCTCCACCACCGTCCGGCCCGTTCGGGATCCGTTAACTGGGGAGGAAACCAGGGCGGGCTGGGGTCAGCCTGGGCTGAGGAGTTCCTGGGTTCTCCAGCTCATCCCTCACCCCGGGGAGGGACTGTGGGGTCACTGTGGGGCTCAGAGCTGCTGCTGCTCTTCAATACTCCTGGTTTGGGACACCTGGGGACAGCTTGGGGGGGACACTGAGATGGGCAGGGAAGGCTCTGGGCATCACCTCACACAAGCTGTGTTTGAGTGAGCACATGAAATACTCAGACTGTACTTAAAATCTTCCTAAAAGCAAAATCCAACTGAATTCCCTTCAGTCACTGAGCCTGGGGAACCGCTGAGCACCCACCACCCCCCTGCTTGACTGCCCAGGAACCCTCTCCACACCAGTTTGTCCCACCATGGAATCTCCAGTTCCTTGTGGAGCTCCCTGCTCTGGGAAAAAGCGGCAAGTGAAGCATTTCAGGGCTGAATTATGGCTGAGAAGAAAGCGTGGAACGTACAGGGTTGGTATCTCAGGGTGTATCCCGTGAGGATTCCGTTGGGATGCTCCGGGTGATCCCACTCCAGGTTGATGATTTCCAGGTTTGGCTGCCGGATCCGTAAGTACCTGGGGGCGCTGGGCACTTGGGAGCAGGATGGGAGCAGGGAGGAGAGGGAAGAGAAAACACCCAGGATAACAAACCTGACACTGCTGCCCCCACCACGGGCTGGGCGACGCCCCGGGGACTCCAAAACATCCGCACAGACACACCCTGAAGGCAGGGAGGGGCTGCACAAGGATTTATCCCAAAAACCATCAGACATCCAGGAATTTTCAGCAGGGAGCAGGAAGCAGAGCAGCTCTGGTGCAATCCCAACCCCATGGGATGCTCCAGCGAGGCCACAGAAGATGCTGCAGCTGAAGACAGAGCCCCTTTTCCTCTTGGACCCCAAATTCCCAGACTTCTTCACACCCCCCACCTATGCCAACCTTTTCATCCCAAAGATTGCTCTCTTAGAACCACACAAAGCAGCCCAGCAGCTTCTCTTATCCCAAAGATGGGCTGGGAACTGGAATTCCAGAGATCTGCCCCAGTGCTCCTCAGCCCGGGGAATATCTGGGGTTATCACTGCTTGTCAAAGCTGCTGAAGGAAGGGAAGAATTGCACAGTCTTGAGTTAAATTATTCTCCTGATTTACTCATAATTGCACTGTCTTAATTGGGGAAAAGAGAGATCTGAGAGCTCAGGGGTTTATTTTTAGTGGTGCAGGATGTCGTTCAGCCTCCTCAACGTCAATACAGAGCCAATAAAATGTCTGAGTGGTAGAAGAAAACCAAAAATCGACATTTTCCGAGTGATAAGAGTAAAATCCCCAGAATTGTTGCAATTAATGCCACCCACACGTCCTTATCATCACCCCAAATGTCACAGCCACCCCAAATCCCCCAGAACAGAGGTTCACAATGCACCTGACTGCAAAAATCTATAGGAAATGAACCCTTTCTTCTGAAAGAACTTTAATTATGGCTGATCAATAGAAAACCCTTAGGAAATGGGGACTGCATCCAAGAAAATGTTAAGGAAGAGACCGTGCTGAGAGATGCTGGGTTGGGATGGAGAGGAAGAGAAAGAGGGAGACCCCAAAGTGTTTTGAGACAAGATTTTCACACCTTGCCTCGTGTTTTTTGTGACCTTCTGTGCTCAAATTCCCTCTGTGCTATAGGAAAAGTCACTTCCAGCTGCAGCTGGAATTGCAGCTCCAACACAAAATTATTGGCGTGCCTATAAATAGCTCCTGTGACAGCGACAAAATTAAACCCTCAAGTTCATCCTTGACACGACCGAAGAACGAGGCGCTCTTGCCTCAAAAGCCTGACAGAGGAGTCAGTGATGTCCTTCCAGGAGCACTCAGGCCTTGGGAAGGTTTTCCTGCCTTTCCCAGAGTGGATCCATGCCCTCGGCACAGGGACATTTGCGGGTCCAGCACCCAGTGAAGGGAAGGGAGCTGTGCCTTTGAAAGACTTTTGCAAATATTTCCCTTGTTCAGCCTAAAATCTTCTTGCTGATGGGTTCAGAGCACCTGACAGCGATTTTGGGGCTGCTGAGGGTGTCAGGAGCCCGCTGCAGGCGGAGCTGCGGGGATGCAGCGATCCGTCTGAAATCCATCCCCACCGGCATCTCAGCTCCCCGGAGCTGAACCACCCCGAGCTCTCCCAGCAGGAAAAGTTCCCTCTGGGAACGTACCTCCTTCGGGTGTGGGGAATTCCTTGACCTCGCTGCGGGGCCCGTCTCCCCGGCCGTTGGTTACGACCATCTCCAGCTTGTAGTTGCTGTAAGGGAACAGCCGGGACACTATGCCCCGGTTTCGGTCTCCAGGAAAACTCACAAACTGCCGTTTTTTGGAGACCCACAGGTTCTTCAGCAAACTACTGTCTCTCCAGAAATAGGCCTTCAAGAAACAGGCATGGCAAGTGAAGCTTTTTTCCCGCTGAAGTGCGTTTTTTGTTGTTCTATACATTAAAAAAGCAGAATTTTGCCGTCCCAAAGAGCAGCTCGGGGCTGCAGAAGCTTTTTAGAGCGATTAGTGAAGCTCCACAAGGCAGGTCGGGGGTGTTACCCGAGGAAGGGGCTGAGCAGGGGGTTAAGAGCTTCCCAAAAGGCACAGAGCAAAAGCACTGAGCTCAGACTAAAAGCTGTTCCTGATTCCCAAGCCTTAAACACCGAGGGATTCTCCCCTTCCACTCAGAGGAAAGGTGGGATACGCCCAGGCACGAGGGAAAGCCTGAATTTGGAATGTCTCCCACTCAAAGCCCCCGACTGTAAATCCTATTTCATGCAGAAATAAGAATTCATTCAGAAAATCAGCCGGAATCAGAGCAGAGACAGGAAAGGGAGAGACAGAAGATTATCGGATTTGAAATGCTGGAATTCTTTGCAGGACACGTGGTTCAGGCGATGTTTAAATGCTCAGGGAAGGGCCCTGCTCAGAGTTTGGCTTGTTTTGAACAGCTCCATCCTCTGTACCTCAGCAGTGAATATTAAATATTAAATACAAACCCGGAAAGATGGATAAATATTAAATATAAACCCGTAAAGACCTGGAAAAACCCGAATCCACATGACTTTAGTGCCCAGTTAGTACCAACTGCTGGTTTAGGCTCTGCAGGGGCTGTTGATCAGTAAAAAACAGCGTCAGTACTCTGGGGATGACAAAAAACATGACCTGGCTGAGGTAGAACCATCCCAGCCCCTCCCTGTCTGCCTGGAGCATCCCAAATCCCGCAGCCAAGCCCTGGGACACGGCTCCAAACCCGCAGGCAGCAACAGGAGATGCCCCCAACCCCACCCTGGCACCCCAAAGAGCAAACCAAGCCCCTTCACTCCTGGTGCTGCCCCACAACCAAAGGCTCCTGGTGGCCAGAGGGAAGTTTTCTGTCATCCCCACCTCCAGCAGCTCCATGCCTGGAGCCAGCCGGGAATTTTGGGGGGTTAGCTGGGTTAGTGGTCAGTGCCAAGGGGAGCTGGGGGTTGCTCACTCTGTACTCCTTGAGCTGTCCCTGGATGGTGTCCAGGTGCACCCGGGTCCAGGTCAGAGCAATGGCAGTGCTGTTTAACACTCTGATCCTGACATCCGTGGGCGCAGCCTTGGGATCTGGGCGGGCAGGGATAAAGCAGAGAGGTCGTCAGGCACCAGGACAGGTGGACAGATGGACAGATGGACACTCCTGGTGGTTATCCCATCATAAATCGGAGGAGCAGCAGCCCCACCATGGCTCCTCCATCTCCCATGGGAAGGGGAGGAAAGTGAATCCTGTTTCACTCCTCCAGCCATCAGGAGAACATTCCTGATCCAGGAAGGGGTTCCTGCTGCAGGGAAGGGGTCATGCTCACCTCCCTCTCCAGGTGAGGGATCCCAGCACATCCAGCCCCTTCCTGCCTCACCTGGCCCAAAGTTAGACCCCAAAGTTTCAAAACCACCTCATTTCCTTATTTTTAACCCGAATTTGGCCAATTTGCTGTTGATACAGTTGGGTTTTACCTCCTTTTACAGCTCCTGCTGTGTGTAGAAACCTGGAGTGAAGCCACTCAGGTGTGACAGGGCAGAGCTTATTTTTGGGAGGGTTTTTGTGGGGTTTGGGTTTTTTCAACCTGTTCCACCCCTCAAATACAGGCAGGAGAAGCTTTGCTCTTCCTGGTTTGCCTCCATACAACACACACAGGTGGAGGCTTATCCAGATCCTCCCAAAACTCAAAATTATTGCAGGAATTTTCAAGAGAAACTGGAAAACTCCCTGGGAGGGCACAGACAACGCAGAGACAATGGCACCATCAGGACCTTTCCCAGCCACAGCCTCTCAGCTGGGTCCAGTTTGCTTCCAGTGCTTCCTCTTATCCTGATTCCCATATTTCTCCCCATTTTCCTTGCCCTGTCTCCTCCAGGAGATGCCCAGCTGGAGGATGTGTCGTCTCTGCCACCACAGCCCCAAAATCCCAGCTTTCCTTCAAATTTCTGTGCCCTGTTTGTGCCCCTTGGCTTCAAACCTGGAGTGTCCTGGTTTATCAACCTTCTTTCTTGATAATCCCAAAGTCCCACAGCCAGGAGCCCTCTGACACCACAAACAAACAGAAATTCCTTTTAAAAGCAAGCAGTTGGCAGCAAATCCCATTATCCCAACAGGATCAGGATCGTGGTAGTTCAGAGTCTCGGATGCTGCAAGCACAGAGGTGATGCCAGTGGCCCAGACAAAGATGAAAAGAGAATTAAACCAGCTGGGTGTTGTCCTGCGTGACCAGGACAGGGGTTTAAGGAAAGTTAAACTGAGCCCAAACCAGCGCCCAAGCTGGGCTTAGCTGAGGCTTTACCAGACATGCACAAGAATCAAGGCCGGGGTGAATTAAGGAATTTTGGGCAATTGTAGAACCTTTCATTTGAGGTGACCTCAGTGCTCTGCAGGTGTCAGGGGTGGAAAATTTCCTGCCACTTGTTGGGATACAGCCAGAGTTCATCCTGAGTGGAATCTTAGTGCTTTCCACACTCCAGGTGTGGTCTGGGTTATTTTATTTAGAGAGCAAGGGAGAGGTTGGGAGCACAGATCAGGATCCAGTGGCCGAGCCTTTCTTCCAGTCAGAGAATCCTGGAATGGTTTGGGTTGGAAGGGACCTTAAAATCATCCAGTCACACCCCTGCCATGGGCAGGGACACCTTCCACAGCCCAGGTAACCATTGTCAAGGACATCTTCCATAGCCCAAGTGCCATGGATAGGGACAACTTCCATGGCTCAAGTGGCCACAGGCAGGGACAACTTCCATAATCCCAGGTGACCATGGCCAGGGACAGCTTCCATGGCCCAAGTGGCTACAGGCAGGGACAATTTCCATAGGCCAAGTGACCATGGAGAGGGACACCTTCCACTATCCCAGGTGAGCATGGACAGGGACACTTTCCACAAGCCCAGGTGGCCATGGGCAGGGACATTTTCCATATCCCAGGTAGCCACAGGCAGGGACAACTTCCAGGTGGCCATGGACAGGGACATTATCCATAGCCCAGGTGACCATGGAGAGGGACACCTTCTCTAGCCCAGGTAGCCCAGGTGACCATGGCTAGGGACACCTTCCATAGCCCAGGTGACCATGGATAGGGACACCTTCCATAGCCCAGGTGACCATGGATTCACTATCCCAGGCCTCCAAGCCCTGTCCAACCTGGAAGTGGATTTTTGTGCCAAACCCAGCAGTGCTCCATCCACATCCCAGGCACAGGAGCCACTCCCCATCCTCCCTGGCACAGGATCATCCCTAAACCCCAGCTCTGGCTGAGCGAACACTCACAATCCTCCCCGGAGTATCCGATGTAGGTTTCGGGCTCCGGGGCTCTGCCGAAGTCGTTCTCTGCCTGCACCTTGATCTCGTAGGGGACGTAGATGGGGGTGTTCCACACCACGTGCCGGGCGCTCCGCACGGTCTCGTTGTACCAGCTGCCCCGCGGCTCCCGCCGCCTCCACCTCACGATGTACCTGAGGTTGGGCCCGTAAGCCTGAGTTGCGTTCAGAGGCTTCAGTGGAGCAGAACGGAGGAGGAAAGTGAGAAGGAGGAAAAAAAATTGGATTTCTCCTCCATGGAGACCCAAAAAGTTCTGCTTGGCAGCTGGGTCTGATTCAGGCTCCATCTCCAAGGAGGGCAGTGTTTGGTTCCCAGGGAGGGGCACAAGGAGTCCTTGCCCACCAGAGCCAAGGCAGGACAAGGAACCTTTCATTCACAGAATCCAGGATTTTATCCCTGGAATAGTTTGGGTGCAAAGGGGTTTAAAGCTCGTCTCATTCCAATCCCCTTCGTGGGCAGGGACACCTTCCACTAGGCCAGATTTCTTATAAATATATCTTATATATAATATATTAAATATGTAAATAATTTAGAATATAT
>VZRZ01002088.1:126967-146145 GCA_013398175.1 Climacteris rufus | reverse complement strand
ATATATTCCATGTCTATTATCCCCATATATTATATATAATACATCAAATATGCACTTCATTTAGAATATGTACTATATATATTCCATATCTATTATCCCCATATTCCATATCTGTTATCCTCATATTCCATATCTATTATTCCCATATTCCATATCTATTATCCCTGTATTCCATATCTATTTTCCCTGTATTCCATATCTATTATCCACATATTCCATATCTGTTATCCCCATATTCCATATCTATTATCCTTATATTCCATATCTATTTTCCCTATATTCCATATCTATTATCCCCATATTCCATATCTGTTATCCCCATATTCCATATCTGTTATCCCTGTGTTCCAGCCTCTGTTCCCACTGCCATTCCAGCCCTCCTCACAGCTAATCCCTTACTTGTGGCTGACACCTGCTGGCGCAGGAAGCAAAGCAGGAGCTGCTCTGTGACTTCTGAATTTCTCATGGAATCGACTTCAGGGCATCCTCAGTAACCTGGGATCCGACCCCTTTGGATCCCACATCTTTAACTTAAACAACTGCAAATTATTCCTTTTATCACAGACCTTCTTGGCACTAACAGTGGTCTTTCCTGTGTCTTCTGCTTTTTATTTAGTCATAGAATCAGGGAATGGTTTGGGTGGGAAGGGACTTAAAGTTCAGCCCATTCCACCCCTACCATGGGCAGGGACGCCTTCCCATATCCCAGGTTGCCCCAAGCCCCATCCAACCTGGCCTTGGATGCTTCCAGGGATGGGGCAGCCGCAGCTTCTTTGGAAATTCCATCCCAGCCCCTCCCCACCCTCACATGGAGGAATTTCTTCCCAATATCCCATCCAACCCTGCCCTCTGCTACCTTGAATCCATTTCCCCTTTTCCTGCAACTCCATCCCAAGGGACATCAAAGAAGAACTCACCGTCCACGTTATCTCCATGTTGTTTTTTTGGGTCCCAGCACCTTGAACTCCCGTGGGGTTGAATTCAGGACCTGAAATTCACATTTAAAAATAAATTAATTTTTTTTAATGTTGAAAAAAGCCCACTGAGTGGTTAAAACTCTGCAAGCCAGAAGTCCTTCCAAGGCAGAAGTTAATGGCCTGGTTTTTCCAGAAGTTCCCATTCAGGTTAATGGGACACGAGACTCTCAGTACTCTGGAAAACCAGGCCATTTATTTAGGAGGCTCTTTTTTTCCTCCCAAATGTCCTAAATCTTTGAAAGGCAACCATTGTGAAGGAGCCCTGGGAGCAGAGTTTGTCACTGTGAGCCTGAAACACGGCGAGCACTGTTGGGAGCCAACACTAGATGCCAGCAGATCCTGCAAAAATCTCCCTGGAATGGTTGAAGGAAGAAATGCAGCAAAACTGCTGAGATTCCTGTGAATTCCCAGCGTGAAATTTTCCCAATAATTCTGCAGCACAGCACTGGGCAGAGAAACTGGAGACCTGGCTGTGGATTGGGGCTCGTTTCACTCCTTCATCACAGATGGAAGGGATCTTAAAAGTCATCCACTCCCACCCCTGCCATGGGCATGGACGCTTTCCACTATCCCAGGGTGCTCCAACCTGGCCTTGGGCACTTCCAGGGATGGGGCAGCCACAGTTTTTTTGGATAACCTGTGCCAGGGCCTCCCCACCTTCACAGCATTGATCTGGGCCCCTTGGCAGTGGGCAATGAATTAGCATAAATTACACTGGAGTCTAATTTTTCCCACAAATTTCTGAGCTTCCCATAGCCTGAAACGACTGAAAAAATGTCTTTAGGAATCTTGCTTTTAAAGAAAAGATGGAAAACCAGGTTTTTCTACAACAGATGAGTGACCTTTCCCTAAATCTCTGAGTTTTGCTGCTCTGCAGGACCAACCCACGGCCTTGAGGATTCCACATAGAAAATCCCACCCCCTGCTTAGGCTTAAACCTCTTTCTGGGATGGAGAGAAAAAATCACATGGAGAGTGGTGGATTCCAAGGAGAAGGGGACTGGGAAGGACTCACGTGCCCCGTTGGTCTGGTACCGTTCCGAGGGCAGGCTGGGCACGCTGCTGCCCACGTCGTTGACGGCGATCACGCGGAACTGGTAATTCACGTACGGGGAGAGGCTCAGCACGGCCGAGTTGACGCTCCCGGGGTAGCGGGAGTGGTTGTGCCACATTCCTGGCTGGAAGCGGTCCTCCTCAAACTGCACAATGTAGTCTGGGAGAGGGTTTGGGTGTCAGAGACCGGAACAGTTCTTGCCTTAAACATTGTTATGGCAAAACTGGATAAAGAAGCCATGACCACCAGCCCTCCCTGGAGATGCCTGACTGGAACTTTGGACTGTAAGACTGGAATTTTGGACTGTCAGCCAAACTGCTGAGATCAAATAAAGGGAATGCTGTTGTTCAACCATCTCAGGCCTGAGGAGAAGTAAACAAGACTGTGCATCACAAGAAAGCCAAACCCAGCAGCGGTGCTGATCATCCCTGGCTGGGTTTGGGGTGTGGAGGCCACAGCCCACAGCTGAGAGCAGCTTTGCACAGATTTCACCCCAAACTGAGGTGGGGGAAGGAGGCTTTGAGTGTGGCCTGACCTCTGATCAGAGGCAATGAACTCCCATCCTCCCTGCCTCAGCTGTGGAACCCCCAGCCCCGAGAGAGCTGTGGGACATTCACGTGAGGGGCAGCTGAGGGGGTGTCACAATCCACCAAAGACCCCCTGAAGTGCCCCCAGACTCATTCCTGAGGCACCCCAGGCCTGCACGTGATGTTCAGTGATGCAACAGATCCAGGGGCTGCTGCCAGAGACAATGGCAAACCTGTCCCCCCAGGGAGGTGCCTGGATCTTCCTACCCAGCCTGAGCGTACCTTAACCCGTGGAATTCTGTGCTTTTTGGGGGACCCTCACCACCCAGAAGACCACCTGGAGAGGATCAACACATCGTTGGGATCCATGGAGTGGTGATATTTCCTTTCTCTGTCACTCTCTTTCTGTCCCCCACCTCATTTCCTATTTCTCTCTCTTACCTTCTCTCTCTCTTTCATCTTTACTATCAAATACAATCCATGCTACTGACACTGGCATACGGCCTCATTTGCGCCTCAATTTGGGCAGAGAAATGTCTAAATAACCTTATAAAACCTTAACATTGGGTTGGGAGGGATTTCCCATCACTGGGTAGGATGGAGCGGGAGGGGACAGGGCAGGGGTGTTGGGGACAGGGGTCAGACCTGTGATGGGGCTGTTGTTGTCGTCTCCAGGGATCCACGTCAGCCTCACGCTCCTCTCGGCCAGGTCCGTCAGCTCCAGGTCCCGGGGCCGGTCGGGTCGTTCTGTTGGAATGGGACAAATGAGGCTGGGACTGTCCCAGGAGTGAGCCCCAGTTCCCAGCACTCCTCCCAGCCCCGTGGCAGGACACGTGCTCCAGGGCACAATCCACGTCCTGCAGCTGTTTGGGGGACCAGGGGAATTTATAAAATATAAATGTGGTCATATTCTGGCCGTGCCTTGCCTTGAAATCCTGCCTTTCCCAGAAAACTGGTGGGGGAAGCACCAGGTGTTGGTTTAGGGGATTTGTGACCTTACACAGAGAAATACAAATAGCAAGGAAAGGACAAAAACCTCAATGGAAACACAAATTTGTTAGAAATCCCCTGGGCACAATTCTGGTTTCTTTATCAGGTCACACAAACCAGCCCATGCAATAACAGGAATAAATTCCAGGTAAAGATTAAGGGATCCAATGTGGGATTTTCCTCCCATAGGGATTTTCAAGCACAGGTAAAGCAATTCCTGCACTCAGGTACTGGTGCTGAGGAGCACAAAATGGGGTGGCACTGGACCTTTCTACCCATCTGGGTGGGTTTTCAAGGACAACTTGGACAGGACTTGGAGCATCAGATCCTCCAAGGACAACTTGGACAGGACTTGGAAGAATCAGCTCCTCCAAGGACAACTTGGACTTCCAAGGACTTGGAAGCACCAGCTCCCAGTTTTTCCAGCTGCTACCCTTTCCTGTTGGTGTTACTGGTGAGGGAAACCAAAATCGAGGCGGAAAATAAAAGAAAGGCGAGCAATTAGTGACGATTACCTTTGGGTAAACCTCTCAACCGATTAGCAGGGACGGCTGCAAGGTAAGACAGTGGTTGTTAACCGGGTTAGTTTAAGCTTGGGTGGCCAAAGGAGCACCTGGCAAACATAAAGTTACAGATTTCAGCAGGAATCGATCCGGTTTGGGGAGCAGAGCAGGAATATCCTTCCCCCAGACACCTCCAGCCACGCTCTGACACCTTTATCCACACTTGCAGTTCACAGCAAAGGGAAATGTCAGCCTGATGTGGAGTTAATGAGCCATTAGGGGAAAGGATGGGAAATAAATCAAGCCCAGTGGAATTATTAGGGATTTGGGATTCGTGTTCCAGCTGTGGTAGGGCACTGCGGGTCTGGGGAGATGCACTGGTTGTGGCATTCCCAGGAATCTGAGGTGGCCAAGGGGATGATAAATCCATGTTTGGCAGCAGATCTTGCAGTGGCACAGATGGGGAATGGACTGAACCCTGTCCCTCCCTGTCACCACAGTGGGACACGGGAGGCCAGGATCAGCTGGATCAGCCCCAATTCCCATTGCTCAGCACCCCAACATCCCCTCAAATTCACTCCCAAATTTAGGTCTGATCTCATGGACCTTCAACATCCACCCCAGGGATATTTGGGCTGTTTACAATGACAACTTTTTTATATTTTTTGCCCTCAAATACCACTTTTTTGACACCATTTCAGTGCCATTGTCCAAGACGAGGCAGCGAGTCCTGCAGCAATGGAACCCCTGCTCTGCCAGCACCTCCCTGAGCACGCAGGGGACAACCTGGGGAGCCCAGACCCCCCTTTCAGCCTGAACTTGAGGTTGGGATGTCCTATAAAAAGCCAAGCACTCAGTTCTGGGGTCAGGAGGGCTTTACCCAGCACGGTGAGATAGGCCTTGGCCAAATCCTTGTCCAGCTCCGTGCTGGCCACGCACGTGTAATCGCCCTGGTCCTTCTCAGACACGCCAAAGATCGTCAGACCATCCTCTTCCTTCTTCATCCTTCAAGAAAACAACGTCACCAAACTGTGCCCCAGCACACTGAGGCAGCAGCTCCCTGACAAAATCCGACTCAAAACCCAACCAGGACAGGAGAACGTCTCCGGTCTGCAGATTTGATCAGCTAAGGATGTGCTGGGTTATTCTGGGAAAGCTCATTTCCTAAGGAATCATGTGCCCCGGGGTGTATCTGGGGAATAATCACAGTTTTAGGACAACAGCCAACCTCAGCCTCGTGCCCTGGGATCAGATCTTGCCTCGCAAGAAGGGGAGTCAGGTACGGAAAGGAAATTAAAGCTGCACCAGCCACAGCAGAGGAACATTTTGAGGCAGCTCATTATGAGCTCCCGGGTTTTATCAAGATGTCCTAAAATATCTGGGAATGAAACCTACAGCAAAGTCTGGATTTACTGATAAATCCATTGCAATATTTGGAAGGAGCTGGTGAGATTAAAAGTGTCAAAAACATCAAATGTCGCTTTGGTGGGAACTCAATATTTACCCCTGGTGACTCCTGGGATGTTCTGCTAAAAACCCAACAATCCTGGGGGAGAAACCCACGGAGCTTTTGGACACAGACCTGCTTCCCATGTACAGGGGGGCATCGTCCTTGAGCCAGGTGACTGTGAGCCTCAGCGTGGGGTCGTGCTTGACACGGCAGTGGAGCCGGGGCATGGTGCCCCTCTTGACCACCTGGTCCTCGGGTCCCCTCACGATCCTGGTGGGGTCTGCATAGGGTCAAAAACAAAGGGTTATGCCCCAAAATCCTCAAGTCTGTTCACGATTCTGGTGGGGTTTGCATGGGGTCACAAACAAAGGGTTATGCCCCAAATTCCTCAGGTCCCATACAATCCTGGTGGGGTCTGCACAGGGTCACAAACAAGGGATTATGCCCCAAACTCCTCAGGTCCCCTCACAGTCTTTGTAGGTTCTGCATGGGGTCACAAACAAGGGGTTATGCTCCAAAATCCTCGAGTCCCTTCATGATCCTGGTGGGGTCTGCACGGGGTCACAAACAAAGGGTTGTGCCCCAAATTCTTGGGGCTTGGCTCAGGGACTCAACAGAGTACGAGGTTACTTGGGAAGGACAAGCATGTGTGGGGTGTTTGTCCAGCTTTGGACAGACTGAGAAACAAATAAATTAATTTAACGAGTCATTAACTCGTGCTGACTGTGTAAAAAACACCCATTTTTTGGAGTCAGCAGCCGGATTTGCTGAGCAGGGTCAGCCCTGGAAGAACTGATCCAGAAAATGTTTTGTTGTCCTCAGCTAACCCCGAGGAACACTCTGGGTTGGTGTTTGCAGTGCTGATGGCATCTCCCAGCCCAATACCCACACCAAGCCCTCCAACCATCCCCAGCCTTGGATTTTCCCAACAATAAAACGGAACTTCCACCATTTCCAGGATCCCAGCTCCAGCCTGCTGGAAGATCAGACCAGCCCGTGCTGCTGGGAATCCCTGGGATCACAACCAACCCCTTGAACCTCAACTATTTCTGCTGCAATTTCCAGGAGATCCAAGATTTTGAGCCCTCCATGCCCCTACCTTTGACCTCCAGGCGGACCTGGGCCTCAGCTTTCCCCAGGATGTTGGTGGCCACGCAGGTGTAGATTCCCTGGTCCTCCTTCCGAGCCATGAACATCTCCAAGCTCCCGTTCTCGTGCGCTTTGTAGTTGCCTCCATCCAGCGTGTTCCCCTGGCCGTTCTTAAACCTCCCAACAGCACAAAGTGCTGTTGGAAGGGAAGGAAAAGCGGGAAACCCCCCCTCTCCCACCCCCGGGGCTGGCAGGGGATGGGCTGCAGCTCTTACCAGCGCAGGGTGGGGATGGGGGACCCGAAAAAGGGGCAGTCCAGGCGGGTCCTGTTGTTCTGGATCACCTTGATGAGCTGGTTCCGGGGACCCAGGATCCGAGGGGCAACATCTGCCAACAGCCAAAATTCCAGCCATGGAGAAGGAGGAAGAAACTGTCTGGGTTCTGCTGCTCCTTTCCAGTATTTTCAGCCAATTTTCCATTTTTTTGTTGTTCACTTTTCCTATTGGCGCTTTCAAAACCCAGTAGAGCTTCTCTATGCCCTCTCACCTCCCCTTCCCTTTCCTTCCAGCCTCGTTTCATGACTCCTATCCCAGGATTTGCTCAGCCTTTCCCTGGCTTGAATCCATGGCAATGGATTCCATAGCCCAAAGAGCAGAGGTCAGGTGCCCTCGTGCTTTCTCTCAGAGGAGCAAACAGCAAAGAGGAAAACTTATGGAAAACTTCTGCAGGGAGAAGGAGGCTTAGAATGACTTTTTACATGGGCAGTGATAGGATGAGGGGGAATGATTTTAAACTAAAATAGGAGAGATTTAGATGGGATGTTAGGAAGGAATCCCTGGCTGTGAGGGTGGGAGGCACAGGTTGCCCAGAGAAGCTGTGGCTGCCCCATCCCTGGCAGTGTCCAAGGCCAGGTTGGATGGGATTTGAAGCACCCTGGGATAGTGGAAGGTGTCCCTGCCATGGCAGGAGGGGTGAAATTTTAGAGGAATCCCAGAATCATCCAGGTTGGAAGACACCTTTGAGCTCATCCAGTCTGACCCATGACCCTACGCCACCGTGCCAACCAGATGGTGGCACAGCCAACCTTTTGAGATGAGATTTGAGCTGAGCTTTAAGGTCCTTTCCAACCCAACCCATGTCTGGATTCCATGAAAACCTGAGCAGGGGACGCTCCCATTGCCCTGGGCCTCACCCAGCACGCTGACAAAGGCGTTGGCCAGCAGGTAGCCGTGCTCGTTGGAGGCGTTGCACTGGTACACGGCGCTGCTGCCGATCTGCGTGTCCCGGAACACGATGGTGTCCCCGGCCACCTCCCGGCTCGGGTTGGGGGGAGACGCTTCGAAACAGAGACAAAAAATTCAATTCCGAATGAAAATCCATCCCACAGTGTCACTGTGTGTCTGTCCAGCTCAGCCCAGTTTGAACCAGGGGATGGTTCTTGCGCTTTCCAGCCGCAACTGGGAGCCACTGGGTGAACTGGGCTCATTCCAGACACACAGGGGGCTCGTGTGGACCCCACCAGCAGCCTGGCCTGTGTTCCAGATCCTTGGCTGGGATTTTGGCTGGGATTTTGGAGAAGGAGGCACAGACTGTCCCTCACTCACCTTCGATGGGTTCTCCGTTCACCAGCCACTGGATGGAGGGTTTGGGATTCCCGTTAGCCCGGCACACCAGCCTGCCATCCTCACCAGGAGCCAGGATCAGGTTCTCCGGCTCATCCAGCCAGTAGGGAGCAGCTGGAAAACACATCCCACCCCAGTGACACAGGGACAGCAGCACCACCCCCAGAATTCCCCCTCCAACGCTCCCTGGGGAAGGAGGACACTGGGAACACCGAGTGGGTTTCCCTGGATGCAGAGAAGGAGGGCAGGCCCCTTTCCCTCTCCTTGGCCACACAAAACCACAACCATTTATATCAGTGCAATCCCATCTCCCGCTGCTTTTAGGGCAGTTCCGACAAGATTTAAAAGGAGAGAATATTTAGGTGGGATATTGGGAAGGAATTCTTCCCTGTGAGGGTGGGGAGGGGATGGGATGAAATTCCCACAGAACCTGTGGCTGTCCCATCCCTGGAAGTGTCCAAGGCCAGGCTGGACGGGGCTTGGAGCAGCCTGGCATGGTGGGAGGTGTGGGAGGAGGAATGGGATGAGCTTTAAGCTCCTTTCAACCCAAACCATTCTGTGATTCCCAGAAGCACACGGATGTCTGGATGCAGCGCAGACCCAGATTCCAGGGAAAGCCCCCGCTGTCCCTGGGCAATCCATGAACCCTCCCAGCCCCAGGGGCAGGTCCCGAAGAGGGAAGGTAAAGGTGACGTACCCTTCACTCTCACCGAGATCGTGTGGCGGATGCTGCCCATCTTGTTGGAGGCCAGGCAGAAATACTCCCCGGAGTCCTCCTCGGACACGTTGGAGATGCGCAGGGCCTTGTTGAAGTTTTCCAGTTTGGTTTTGCCCACCGGGAGCTCTCCCCCTTTCTTGTACCACATGATGTCCGGTGCTGGTCTGAGGAGAGGGCAGGAGATCAGTGCTTTTCCAAGGAAATGACCCCCACATAAAGAGTGGTTATTCCTAAAGAACAGTAATATTCCCACCCCTGGGAATCACTCAAACCCGGGGACAAGCTCAGATCCAACTGCTGGGCCACCCTCCTTCCCACCACTGCCCCTAAACCAGGGCTCTGAGCATCCCCAGCTGCTCGGGAGCGGTGCTCTCCTCATGGCTCGTGCCTGGGGATGCAGGATCATGGAATTCTGGAATGACTTGGGGTGGAAGGGACCTCAAAGCCCCTCTCTGACCATGGGCAGACCAGGAGAGCTCTGGTCCGGTGGTAGGGGCAGGACCACGAGTGCAGGACATTTCTGAGGGCACAGTTGTCCTCTCCCACACTGTGGTGAGGAGCTCCCAAGAGATTCCCAAACAAGGACAAACTAATGAGGAATTACCCTTGGACAAGGATCTGAAAACACTTGGAAGCTTCAGCTCTTCTGTTTGCTTGTGGAGCAGGTTATAAGAGTGTTGTTCATAATTAAAAGGGAAAAAATTATCCCTTTTTCCCCAATCCAGTGGTGATCCAGCCCCCTGATCCCAGCTCATCCCACTGGGATCAACCTCTCCCACTGTCCGTGGTACGTACACTCCTGAAGCGATGCATTCCAGCAGGAGATCCACCCCTCGGAGCACCATCTGGCTGCTGGAGGTCCCGTAGGGATACATGAAGCTGGGAGTGGTTTCTGTGATCCCTCGGGCTGGAATCAGCAGGAGAGAAGGAAACAAAACAAAACAAAACAAAACAAAAACAGAGAGAACAAAACACGGGGCTTTTAAACTCTTCCTCTGTGCCAGGAATACATGGAAGGTGTCACCTCCCCAGCCATCCTGGGATACTGAACACACCCAGGAATGCGCCTGGAAAGGAGAGGAGGGCTCCAAATAAGTTTTAAACGGAAAAATAAAAGGGGAGAGAGAGGAATTTTGGCAGGCAGGGAGGAGATGGGGCAGCAGAGGATGGGCAGAGGGAGCTGAGCCACAGGGACGGTCCCCATTCCATCAGCTCCTGCCTTTCCTGCCCCCCTCTGCCTCTGGAAAATGGGCTGGAATCAGATGAGAATGGGAAACACTGATGGATGCAACACATAACAAAGGACAAAAGGAACAAACGGGCTCAGGAAGGATTTATTGGGACAACTGAGGTGCTTTGCCACAGAGATCTCCGGGATATGGAGCACTCCTGGGGTTCCAGCAACACCGAGGAGGTTTTCCAGCCTTCCCAGAGTCCTGGAAGGACGGTTCCCCTTGGAAAGGGACAACTAAGCCATGAAAACAACACATTTCAGGACTGGACAGGGAAGTTTAACAGGAAAAAACCGAGGGGAAGACACAAGACAACTCCCTACAGATCCACACAGTGAAGGTCTCTTTGCAGGGAGAAGAATTAATCATTAATGGAAAAAATTCCATTAAGAAGTGGAATTATTGACCTAGATCTGGATGAGTGAGGACAAAACAGGATGAGATGGGAAAGCAGCAGCAGCAGAGATGGAAGTTATGGGATTAGGAAAGGGGATGGGACGGGCAGGGCTGGCACAGGGACACTACAAATCCTGGGAGTGATCCTTGGGGAGAGACCCCCACAGTTCAGGAATGGGATCTTGGGGTGCAGCCCAAACCCTCTCCTGCTGCCCCAAAGCTCCTTTGGCTCAGTGAGTGGGAAGCAGACGGGATTTTGGGGATGTTTGGGAAACCTCCAGAGCTGTGGCAGGGGAAGGAGGAGGGGAGAGAGGACAGGGGCTGTTCCTGGAGCTCCCACCAGGGAAAGAAAAGTCAGCCCCAGGAGTTCATCCAGGCCTTGGAATTGCTTCCACACCCACACCCCAGCACTCCCACACTCCCACAGTGTCCGCGCGTGCTCCCAGTTAGTCAATTATTGATTAATGGATTACCAGGGCAGGAAAATCCCGACTTTATCCCCAAGGGCCGGGTTCTCCGGGCAGGCAGAGGCTGCTCTTTGCATCCCTGCTCCTGGAGAGAGTCTCATTCCTGGCTAAACCAGCCCATCCTGGGGCAGAGCCAGCAGCTCCCAACCTCCAGCCACACTTGGGAGCTTCTCCCAGCTAATTAGGAAAGTGGGAATTTATTATTTTACAAGCCAGGGGTGGCTTTTATCAGGATTCACTCCCACTCTGGACCCCTTGGCTCAGTACCTGTGGGATAACTGGAAGAGCTAAGCAGCAGAGCAAGCCAGATTTTACGAGCCAAATATTAATGATGACAATTAAAAATCAGGGAGATTAATTAGTACCCTGGCTTTAATGAACCTGAGGACAACACGGATAAAAAGCTGATTTTTGCCTCAGCACAGCACCACTAATAAATAATAAATATTTTGCTGTCTCTGACAGCCACAAATTCCCTCAGGCAGAGGTTCTGCTCTGGCTCTGAGTGTGGGGAAGATCCAGCTGGAAGTCTCAAGGTTTCCCTCATCCCTTTGCATGGATCAGAGCAGGAAAAATAAATCCCAGGGCTGTTTATTTCTGCTCAAAACCAGACTCGGCTCCCAAGCTTTGTGAAACTGGACATGAACTGGGATCATCCCAGAAACATCCACTCCTCACCCTGGAGCTGCCAACTGCCCTTTCCCCATCTAAAATTCCTCCATCACCTCTGGTTTCCAGGGATGTGCCCATCCAGACACATCCCATCTGCTCATCCCCAGCACAGCCAGGCTCAAACCCCCTCAGGTTTGCCAAAAAAAGAGAGAGAAAAATGAAGAAAATATTTCCATTAAAATTATTTTTTTAAAAAAGGCAGAAACTGCTGCTAATCAAATATTCAGTGAATCCTTTGAGATGTTTTTCCTTGATAGTTGCAGCCAGTTTGCCCACAGAATTCAGGGAATCATTTCTCCTGCCCCAAGCTGTGGGACAGGGGTTGGGTGACGATTCCTGTGGTTATCCCGGCCCTTGAGAAGAGTTTGGGACAAGTGTCCCACAAACCTCCTGTGCTCCACGGCCACACCAGCAGGTCCCGTGTCCCCAGGCTCGGGAACATCCTGGGAATGGGATTCACAGCCCTTCGGAGCCCTTTGCCAGCTGAGCCTGGATCATGGGGATCAGCACCCCAAGGAAGAGCAGCCAAGAGGCCCAAATCCCCCGAACACCTCAAATCCTTGGGATTGATGTCCCTCTCCACACCTCTCCCTGGTTCCAGCATTCCCAGACAGGCTATTCCAGGGAGAACCACGGGGTCAGGAACACGGAAAGAGGTTTTTTCCCCTGGCTCATTAACTATTGAGTTAATTACGGGCTGGGTTGGAGTTCAGGTCTGCACAGGGGTGTGAGGGGGGATTTGAATCCACTGGAGCCAGGAAGTGTTCCAGGGAATGTTAGAACATAAAGAGAAGGAAGTTTATCCTGTCCACCTGTGAAACGGGAATAGAGAAATAGGAATCGGAGATTGTGCAGATAAAATTCCATTTTCCTGACCAAGTGACTTAAGAATCCCTTTTCCGTGAACAAGGATGTGCAGTGGGATATCCAGAACTTCAGGAAAACTTTCCACTGCATTTGTCTTTGTCCCTCTCCCATCTCCTCTTGTCCCTTCTCCTCCAGGCATTTTATGCAGCTCCATCAAAGCTAATTTTGCTGACAATCCCTAATTCCAGCCGTTTTTCCAAGCATTTTCAGACTTCACAGCCCATTTAGTTCCTCCAAGGCCGATTCCACTGCGGAGCCTTTCCCAGCTCCTCATCATCCTCAGAACCCTCCTGCTCCTGGTGCCAACATCCCAATTCCCTCGGCAGGGACAGCCACCCCGGTGCCCTGGCCTGGCACAGCCTCCCCTTCTCACTCTCCAGCTCTCCCTGCTCCTGGCTGGCAAACGCTCTCCTTGTCCCCAGAAGTCCCCGTGGTTTGGGAAGTGTGCCCTGGGTTGTGCCAGGCCCAGAGGAAGCTCCGGCTCCAGGAGGGATTTCACTCCAGGGCACGGTGGGGACAGTGTGGGACATCCCTGGGGCTGACCCAGCACAACCCCGGCCCCAAATGCAGCAGGAGGGGCAGGAACTGAATCCTGCCCACACCAGCACCGGATTTGGGAGCAGCTGGAATCCGGGGGATCTTTGGGGAGGTGCTCACACCCCTGGCACTCCCTGTGCCCCCAGCACCACCCAAACCGCTCCCTAAAAACCCCCTCTGCTGCCCTCATTATCCCAACATCCCTGACAATCCCAACCCATTCCCAGGGCCACCATCCTGGTTTTTTTTGAGTCTGAAGCTTCTCCCAGCAAGGGCAGGATCCAGAAGGAATTCCCTGTCCAGACAAGTTGATGAGTTTGGGATGGGCTTCTCCCAGCAGGGGCAGGATCCAGAGGGAATTCCCTGCCCAGGCAAAGGGCAGGAGCCTGTGGAAGCATCCAGCACATGTCCAACCTCTCTGCACAGGAACAAAGCACCCAGATTTTAAGAAAACTCAATATTCCTCTTTTTTTTCTTTTTTTCCTTTTTGTCACTGCCCGAGTTCAGCTGGAAATGCCAGGGTTGCTCTTTCCGGAAATGCTCTTTCTCTGGAAAATGATCTTTTCCCTCTGGAAAAGCGGGATGGGGGTGCTGGTGTTTAATTCCTGAAGGACAGGACCCACGTGGAGCAGATCCTATTAAACCCCCAGAGCTCCCAAGCCAGGCTTAATTCGCTTAAACCTCGCTCAGCTGAACTGGGGGAACTTTGCAGGGGCTTTGTGGCTGTTTGGCTCTTTCTGTGTCGAGGAATTTTGGCAGAGTTGAGGCCACAACGGGGACAGCAGAGGGGACACGGGCGGGGCTGCCCGGTTAGCGCGGGGTCAGCGGGGTTAGGCGGGGCTGGGTTAGGCCGGGACTCCCAAAGCCAGCGTTGACTCACCACGGTACATGTCAGAGTAATTTCGTAAGGACGTTTCGTTATGGGGCTTCTCTGCAATAAACAAAACACCGTGAGCACACCCGGGGGACACGGGGACAGCGGGGGGGACACAGCGACTTCCCAAGGACAGGAGCGACGGGACAGGGCGGGAGCAGGGACATGGAAGCACTTGGAGCCTTCCAGGACAAACACAGCCAGAAAGGGCAGGAAAAGGGGCTGATTTCCAACTCCAGGGCGGGAAAAGAACTAAAAGTGTGGAAATTGCAGCACAAACATTCCCTTGGAGTGTTTTTCTCTTCGGTATCTTTGGGAAAAAAACAAAAATCGGATCTATTTGGAGGAGAAAATGTGGGTTTTTTTCCTCTGTTTCTTAACTCCAAAGAAAATACATTCCAGCTGCTTTTTCCCAGGGGCTGGACACAGCCAGGGGTTGGACACCGCTGCACAGCGATGCAGAAAGGCAGGGAGGAGATGAACAAATCCAAATAATAATAATAGTAATAATAATAGTAATAATAGTAATAATAGTAATAGTAGTAGTAATAGTAATAATAGTGATAATAGTGATAATAGTAATAGTAATAATGATACTAATAATAGTAATAATAGCAATAATAGTGATAATAGTGATGATGATGATGATGATAATAATAATAATAACAATTTAATAGCACAACCTGCTGTCAAATCCCTTTTAATTACAAGGTAATCAGGGTAGATTGTGTCTGGCTCCTCTCTACGGTGTCTATTGACACCAAATCCCTGTGAAAAATGAAGTGAACTCCTTGTACTCTGGGCAGTGGGGGATTCACGGCCCTGCCCTGCCCTCCCTGCTCTCACCAGGACCCCAAACTCCCTGGCACAGCCGCGTTCCTGAGCCTCAAGTCACGAGCCACCCTCAGTGACCCTGCCAGGGGGTTCAGAGGGCCCAGAAGATGCCCACGAGCTGCCCAAAAGCTGGATAAACCACACAAATTCCCTACAGGAAAAGGTGCCTCCCTCCCTTGAGCCTTCCCATTTTCCTCTGGCACCCCATGCCGTGGTTTTTCAGGAGCTGGGGAACCCTTTTTTAAGGAGTCAAAGCGGCTGAGCTGATCAAAGATTTTGAGACAAATCCAGCCCTGTCCCCTTTCAATACTATACAGATAAAGTGTTTTTTGTGTCATAAAATGAGGAATTAAAGCCTCTGTTGTGGAATTTTTAAGGGCTCTGGGAGGCTCCTGGGGTGGAATTTGCCTCTGATCCTACAGCAGTTTTTCCCCACGGAAAACTGAGAGGGTTCAAGTCTCCACAGCCTGGGAGGGGAGGGATGTGAGGGCACCTGAGGGCAGCAGGAGGGGGAGCTCATATCCATGAAAACCTGCCAGGATTTCATCCACATTTCTTCTAGAGACAGATAAATACATCAGGCTGGAGCCTCTGGAGGCTCAAATCACCACAGGTCTTTGTTTGACAGAATTTTTCCACCTCACACAGTTTAGGACTCAATCCTTCCCCAAAAATAAATGCTAGGACTCTTTCCCCAGCTCTGCAAACAGGCAAATATTCAGAATTAACAAATAATATTTGGAATTAATGACCTGCCCGTGCTCCCTAGCACTGGAAAAGAGCCTGGAAGCATTTAAATTGCTGATTCTCTACTCCAGGTTGCACAGAGGAGGAGCTGTTACAACGAGGTGTAAAACACCCCACCCCCTTCTGCTCCTCACGTCACTCCCAGGTCTCTTTAATAACATTTCTGCTCATTTAAACTCTGGGAAATCAAATTAAACTCCTCCCCCTGGGATGCAGGAGCACACAGCCAGCCCCCAGTTCCTCCCAGCTGGACCTTACTGGGAACGGGTGGTGGCTCCTGCCCCATGCTGGTTGACGCTGGTTGATGATTTTGCCACATCCCGCCCCAAATCAGAGCCCCTGTGGCAGCTCAGGATCCTTGTGTCCCTCAGACTCGGCTCAGTTCCCTGTTCCAGCATTCCCACAGCCCACCAGGAACAACTTTTCCTTCAGGACATCCCATTCCTGGAGAAGAACCTGCCCTGGAAGGACCTGGAGGCTCTGGACAGAGCCCTCCTGTCCCCCACGACGGTGCTCAGTGGGGTCACTGAGGTCACTGCCCGTCCTGACCAATTCCAGAGGCTCCAAACCTCCCATGGGCACCTCCCGGAGCCAAGGAGGCCAAGGCAGCCGGGCAGGAACCTCCCGAGCTGTGCGTGGCCGGCACTGCCACATTCCAGCCTCATTTTCCCACCTCCAATCCCCTCATGCAGCGCCAGAACCCAAACCTGGAGCAAACCGCGGCCACTTCCCCCTTCCCAAAGCAGGGAACGGCCCCCGGATGTTTGATGTTTCCCTGGAGATGCTGGGAACGCCCCAGCTGTGCAGAAACATTCCCTGTTTTATCCCAACAGTGATTCCTACTCCAGGTTACCTCTGGATAATTTACACTTCCCTGGAGATGGTGGGAATGCCCCCCTGAAACATTCCCTGGTTTATCCCAACAGTGATTCCTACTCCAGGTTACCTCTGGATAATTTACACTTCCCTGGAGATGGTGGGAATGCCCCACTGAAACATTCCCTGTTTTATCCCAAACACGTGGATTTGGTGATTCCTGTGCCGAGTTTTCATTTCCCTGGAGATGCTGGAAATGCCCTACCTCTGCTGAAACATTCCCTGTTTTATCCCAACAGTGATTCCTACTCCAGGTTACCTCTGGATAATTTACACTTCCCTACAGATGCTGGGAATGCCCCACCTGTGTCAAAAAACACTCCCTGTTTTATCCCAAACGTGTGGATTTGGTGATTCTTGCATGAAATTACCTCTGGATATTTGGCATTTCCCTGGAGATGCTGGGAATGCCCCAGCTGTGCTGAAACATTCTGTTTTACCCCAAACACATGGAATTGCTGATTCCTGCTCCAAGTTACCTCTGGATAATTTACATTTCCCTGGAGATATTGGGAATGTCCCGTTTGTGCTGAAACACCCTCCCATTTATCCCAAACACATGGAATTGCTGATTCCTGCTCCAAGTTGCCTCTGGATAATTTACATTTCCCTGGAGATATTGGGAATGCCCCGTTTGTGCTGAAACACCCTCCCATTTATCCCAAACACATGGAATTGGTGATTCCTGCTCCAAGTTGCCTCTGGATAATTTACATTCCCCTGGAGATGGTGGGAACACCCTCCTGTTTATCCCAAACACATGGAACTGGTGATTCCTGCAGCAAGATACCTCTGGACCCCTAAAACTGGGAAGCTCCAACCCCTCCCTGCCAGGGAACCATCCAAGGACCATCATTCCCCACCCAAATTCGTCGTTGCGTCATCCTGAAAAAAAACAGGAAGCCACGCTTCTCCCTGACGGGTTTCTGGAAGGAAAACCCTGCATGGAAAACCCCAAACTGGTTTGCCAGGGGGGACACTTACTGGTTTTGACCTTGAGGGTGTAGGGGTTCTTCTGCTGGATGGTGTGGGTGAAGTGGAAGCGGGCGTTGCAGCTGTAGTCGGTCAGCGCGTCCTGCGCCAGGACGTTGGAGAAGTACAGGTCCCCGTTCTGGCCCTGGGACACGCGCTTGTCCTGCTGGATCGGCTCCATGGCTGCGGGAAAACGGGAATCAGGGCCACTGGGGGGTTTCTGCTGGGATATCCCGGAGCTGAGGCAGGGTATGGGGGCTCTGGGGTCTGAACGAGCAGTGACGACCCTAAACTAGCAACAAGTGCCCTAAAGTAACAGTAAAGACCCTAAATTAGCAGTAATGACCTTAAACCTACCCTAAACCAGCAGCCATGATCCTAACCTAGCATAAACAACCCTAATCCAGGAGAAATTACCCTAAACTACCAAAACCTACCCTAAACTAGCAGCCATGATCCTAAATTAGCATAAACAACCCTAATCTAGGAGAAATTACCCTAAACTACCAAAACCTATCCTAAACTAGCAGCCATGGTCCTAAATTAGCATAAACAACCCTAATCTAGGAGAAATTACTCTAAACTACCAAAACCTATCCTAAACTAGCAGCTATGGTCCTAAACTAGCATAAACAACCCTAATCCAGGAGAAATTACCCTAAACTAAAAAAAACTACCCTAAATTAGCAGTAATGACCTTAAACTACTAAAACCTACACTAAACCAGCAGCCATGATCCTAAACTAGCAGAAACTACTCTAATCTAGTAGAAACTACTGTAAACTACCAAAAACTACCCTAAATTAGCAGTAATGACCTTAAACTACTAAAACCTACACTAAACCAGCAGCCATGATCCTAAACTAGCAGAAACTACTCTAATCTAGTAGAAACTACTGTAAACTACCAAAAACTACCCTAAATTAGCAGTAGCAAACCTAAACAAACAGAAACTGTCCTAAACTAACAGAAAGTGTCCTAAACCAACAGAAACTACCCTAAACTAGCAGTAATGACTCCAAACTAATAAAAGCAATCCTAAACCAGCAGAATCTACCCTAATCCAGCATAAACTACCCTAAACTAGCAGTAATGACCATAAACTACTAAAAACTACCCTAAACTAGCAGAATCTACCCTAATCCAGCATAAACTACCCTAAACTAGCAGTAATGACCCTAAACTACTAAAAGCTACCCTAAACTAGCAGTAATGACCCTAAACTACTGAAAGCTACCCTAAACTAGCAGTAATGACCCTAAACTACTAAAAACTACCCTAAACTAACAGAAACAACCCTAATCTAGCAGAAACTGCCCTAAACAAGTAGAAGCTGCCCTAAACTAGCAGAAACAACCCTAAATTGGCAGAAATAACCTTTAAATATCAGCAACAACCCCAAATCTGGTTATTTTCAAGTGATAGAGAGGCCAATCCCGGGATTCTGGGTGGGAAAGGGGCTCCCAACTCACAGCTGCTCATCCAGAAGATGACGGGCTCGGGGAGGCCCGGGGGGGGATTGCACTGGAGGCTCAGCGGGGCCCCTTCATCCACCTCGATCACATCCACCTTTTCCTTGGGCCACAGCGGAGACTCTGCCACGGGAAGCAAAGACATCACGTGAGGATGGGAGGGAGGGACACCTCCGGAGCAATTCCCACTGGATCCGACCTGGTTCCAAGGCAAACTTAATCTCTGTGTGTGTGAGACTCCCTGGAATCTATACCCTTAAATCCACTCCTCAAATCCATCCCTCAAGTCCATCCCTCAAATCC
>VZRZ01002088.1:96259-126542 GCA_013398175.1 Climacteris rufus | reverse complement strand
ACTCTCAAATCCATTCCTCAAATCCATCCCTCAAATCTGTAACCTTAAATTCATACCCTCAAATCCATCCCTCAAATCCACACCCTCAAATCCACACCCTCAAATCCACACCCTCAAATCCATACCCTCAAATCCTTACCCTCAAATCCATCCCTCAGATCCACACCCTCAAATCCTTACCCTCAAATCCATCCCTCAAATCCTTACCCCCAAATCCACACCCTCAAATCCACACCCTCAAATCCATCCCTCAAATCTGTAACCTTAAATCCATCCCTCAAATCCTTACCCCCAAATCCACACCCTCAAATCCATCCCTCAAATCCACCCTGAGTATTTCCCCATCAGCTCCAGCCACAACCCCACAGCTTCCCCTCGCTCCTGGATACACCTGGACACCGGGAGAAGTTTGAACACTGGATATTCCCAATTTGTGGTGCAAAGGGCCCCTGCTCTGCTTCCCGGGAATCACTCACTGGAAACCTGGAGGTGGATTTTGCTGGAGAGGGCGGTGCCGTAGTCGTTCCTGGCAAAGCACTGGTACTCGCCCTCGTAGTCATCGGGCCGGCCCCCGCTGTGGAAGTCGATGACCAACGTCCCTGACCGCCGCCTCATGGACACCTTGGGGTCCTTGGCCACGTTGAAGAACTTCCCATTCCGCGTCCAGGAAAAGCTGGAATCGCAAGGAAGAGCTGGTTTTGTGATATTGAGCCGGTGAGATCCTTACCTGTGCCGTGCCAACAGCTGGACGGGCCGGTGGGGAGGCTGGCACAGCTGGAGCTGCCCCAAGGGACGGCGGGATGAGGGCTGGGGAGGCACTCACGTGGGAACGGGATTCCCTTTGGCTTCGCATTCGATGAAGATGTTGTCCCTGGGATCCACGATGTAATCCTTCACGGATTGCTTGGTGATCGTGGGGGGCTGAGGCACTGCAAGCAAAGCAAACCCCGTGAGGAGGGGGGGGACCCCTCTGTGCTATCCTGCAGCGATTCCTGGTGGGATCTCAGCTCCTTCCCCAGGCTGGATGTGCGATTTGGGGTTTAAACCCTGAGGAAATTCCCATGGATTGCCTGTTCATCACCTCTCGGAGCATCTTGCTGTTCTGACTCCCTTTAGGTACCAAAAAGGACCTGATTCTCTGTCCTTATCTTGGTCTCATTAAGGAATGTCACAGTTACATCCCCCTGCTCCCACAGGTTGAATCCCGCTGGAATTCATCCTGGATGAGCAGCTCAGAAGGGCTCTGAGATATTTCTTGTGCAAAAAAAGGGACTCAAACCCCCCAGGATGGCTCCAAAGGAGCTCCGACCTGGTGTTTGGGAGGGCAGGGATGGGAAAAGGGACACAGGAGCCCCGTGGCCAAAGTAGAACCTGGCCCTGATCTCAGAATTGCAGATCCAGCCCCTGGGATGAAGGTCTGAGGCTGTTTCCTCATCCCCCGAGATCCAGAGATGCTCCCAAGGTGTCAGGATGTGGGGCTGAGCCTGGCACAGCTGCCAGGCAGGGAAGGGATCCTCCAAAAGCAACAACAACCCCCTCCAGAAACAACTTCTCCATGGCCAAGGCAGCCTGGCTCCTTCTCCAGGGACAGCCAGGACCTTTTCCCGAGCTGCTCCAGCCCCTCTGTGCCGCTCCCAGTACTCCTGGATGGGCAGAAGTGGCTCAAAAGGGGCCCTGTCCCCCGTGGACCACCACAGCCACCACCCTGCCCTGCTCGGGTGACCCCTCATGTGGTTGGGAGGACATGGAAACAGCCACGGACACAGCCACGGACACAACCACGGACACAGCCACGGACACGGACACACAGAAGGAGGGGAGCACTTACATTCACTCTGAATATTTGCTGTTATCCCCACAGTGAGAGCGTAGAGGGAAGAAGACAAGAGGTTAGTGGAGGAGCAAACCTGTTTTCAGCACGGCCACAAAACCAGCCCAGGGGGTTCCTCCAGGCCTTGCAAACCCTGAACAGAAACCCTTTTACAACCCAAACGTGTTCTGCTCTCCCCACTTGCTGTCCACAGGGGAGAAGCTGCTGCTGAGGGATCCCTGCTGGCCCTCAGCTCCTCTCCCAGCAGGATTTTGGGACAAACTCCAGCCCAGGCTGCCTGGATGTGCTCACACCCCTCCCCTGCAGCACTGTGACCCCACAGGAGTTCCTAAAACCCCCTTTTTCCACAGCCAGGCTTCCCCTGAGCCCCCCAGTGTCATCCCCCTGTGTCTGGAACACCCTTTGGTGGTTTTGGGGTGGTTCCCCAGCTCAGAGAAGGTGACAGTGACAGAGGGAGATCCCAGTGTCCGGTCTCCAGGGGAGTGGGGGCAGCATTTTATCCTAAAAGGAACATTTGTTAGGGTTGGGGTAGGGAAAAAGCACCAAGGAAGGGGTGCAGCTGCCCCTGCCGCAGTTCAATCCCGGTTTTACAGCAGCACCGGAGGGAAGATGCTCTCCTGAGGCTCTGTGGGGTGCAGTGGGGAGGAGGAGGAGGGAGAGGAGGAGGAGGGAGAGGAGGAGGAGGAGAACGAGGAGAACGAGGAGAACGAGGCTGGGGAAATGCTGGGACTGAGCTGCTGCAGGAAGCCTGGAGCCTCTCTCCACCAGCTGTCAGCATTTCCCTGACTTTCCGAAGGTCACATCCCAGTGAAGTGGCAAAATTCCTCCTTTTTTCTGCTGCAGAGCCCAGGAAATGGCAGAAGTGGCTGTTCCCACACCCTCCCAGTGTTCCCTGCCCACGCTGGCCCCTATGTCCATGTGCCTGTGTTTCTGGAATATTATGGACACTGACAAAGCCACCGAGCTGTGTGCATCCCATAAAATTCCTGTTGCTGGGAATGGGAACTTCATGCCCTGTGCTGGCTCCAGGGAATTGGAGCTTTTAATCCACAATCCTCTGGACAGGAGCAGAGCAGGGACTCCAGCCTGGGACATCCTCCCTGTGCTCCCAAGTCTTCAATCCTCCTGGAACATCAGAGATTTCCCACCTTTCCTCTTTGGGCTTTTCCATATTTCAGGCAATTTTGCCTCCCATTTTCCCTTCCCATTTTTCTGCCCAGCCAGGGATCAGCTGAGGCACCACAGCTCCACAGCCAGGGCTCCAGAGGGCAGGAATTTCTCCTGTCAGAGCATCTCTGTGACTCCAGCCGAAATGGACACCCCAGGAAAAGCTAGATCCCTGTGCCTGGCACTGTGGGAAGAGATTCCCTGCAGCCACAGCCGGATGTGTTTTTACAGGAGGAGGCTGGGACACAAATTATGGAATTGGCTTGCTGGGCAGCTCCCAGGGTGAACCCCCAGCTCCAGAGGATCCCTGCAGGCCCCTGGAGTTGCTCCTTCAGCAGAAATATCAGCCCAGGCCCTGAATGAAACCGAATTCCCATCTCATAATCCCTAAAATTCCTGGCAGGGAGAGAGAAAAACCACAAAAGGACCTGCAGGGCCTGCCCAGGTGTCCACAGCCCTGCAGGTCCAAGGTGCCAGGTCGGACCAGCAGTGAGCTCAAATCCTCCACAAAGAGCATCCCAAAGCCTTCCCTGCCCTGTGGGAACACCAGAATGGGATCCCAGACTGGTCTGAGTGGGAAGGGACCCCAAAGCTCCTCCAGTCCCACCCTGTGGGACACCTTCCACTATCCTGGGCTGCTCCAACCCGGCCTTGCTGCTCCTGGGATGCTCCATGTTACAACCTGGAGCTCTCCCAGCCTGGCCCAGGGGCTCTGTTCCATTTTAAGACACGATTTTGACTCCTCTGCTCATTTTTTAGGGGAGATTGACCAAATCTGAGAGGATTTAGGTAACTTTCTGTGGTTTAAAAAGAAAACAACCACCAAGCAAACAACAACATAGAAAACCTGTGGAGGAAAAAATCCACCTGGGCTGTTCCTCAGTTTGTTCCACCTGCCCCCCCATTCCAGTGGGAGGCTTGAGAGGGATCAAATTCCAACTTACAATCCAAGGGGACCTCGATGGCGCTGACGAGGTGCTGGAGGCAGAGAGCGAAGGCGATTCCTGCGCAGGTCACCTGGGCTCTCCTCGTCACCATCTTGGAGGTTTCCTGGGCAGCCTCAGGACCTCAGGGTGTCCCCAGGGTGAGCAGAGCAGTGGCTTGTGCAGAGGGATCCTCAGCTGGAAAAAAACCCCAAAGCCACAGTCACTGAGTCAATCCCAGCTCCAGCTCCGCCGTCTTCCCTGGGAATGGAGCGTTTCCATCCCAAAAATATTTGTGTGGAGGGATTGGGGTGGGAAGAGGGCCAGGAATGGTCTCCAGGCTCTGGGAACACAGGTGCACGTGGGCAGGGCTCTCCTGACCCCGGGATTGTTCTGCTGGCAGGATTTATGGGGCTGTTTGTGCTCCAGTCCTGGAGCGAGCTCGTGGATGGGAGGAGAAGGATCCGAGCGCTCCCCGGGACCAACAGAAAGTTTCTGGGAGCAGTGGGATACAAAAGCAGCAAGCTGTGCCCAGAGGATAAAATAAAAAGGTTGATTTGCTGTTTAAAAACTTAATACTAATTGTATTTTATGCACAAAAAATACTTGGAATATCCAATCCCTCAGGGCACTGGGATGAGCTCAGCCTGGGGGCAGCAGGGAAGTGGCTCTGCCGTGTCCCAAAACGCCTGATATTGACCCAGCACAGTTCTAGGAATGGGATCATCCCTCACTGGTCCCTAAATGAGCCCATTCCCAAGCAGGCTCCAGCTGTTCCCCTCCCTGGTGCCAGATGTGCCGCGCTCCCAGCAGCCCCATCCCAGCTCCCGGGGCCTCATTTGCCACCCAGACACCTTTTACTCTGCTGCTAATGAGCCCCTGGACTAAATGCACATCCCAAAAGGGCAAAAAGCAGGATAACTCATCCCCGTGTGTCCAATTCTCATTCCCTCAGGGAGGCCGGGCTGGCAGCACGCGAGTTACTCGTTTTAACCGAGTTAAAAAAGGCAGCTCGGCTGAGAGCAGAAATAACAGCGCGGCAGGAAAGAGTGGAAAATCCCCAGCCCTGCTCCTGCCGCTCGTCCCTGGCTCGGGCCGAGCTGGGATGGGATGTGGAGAGGCCATTTGGCAAGCAAGGAGAGCCCTCATGAAATATAAATCCCGGCTTGGGATGCTGCTGCCCCTTCAGCTGTTCCTGGGCTCCGGCCGGAGCCAGGCGGGGAGGGAGGGAGGGAAAAGGGGGGATCTGTCCCGGCAGACAAAGCCTGGGGAGCGGGGGCTGCGTGTCCTGCCGGGAACGCTGCCGGCAGCCGGCGAGGAGCAGATGTCCTGGGAAACAAACAGCCGGACACACGGACCCAGCCAGGCCCCCGGCAGCTCCGAGGACACCGGTCCCAATTCCCTTCCCAGCCCTTCTCCCGGGTGTCCCTGAAATCCCAAGGATCCCGGTGTGCCCCAGTTCCACCAGCTGGTGGATGGAGGGGTGGGAAAGGGGTTGCGAGGGCAGCGTGGCTTTGAAGGCTTTTGCTCGTTCCGAGGATTTTCCAATCCAGCTGTTGCAATAAAAATAGTTGAAGGGCAGGATAATTATAGGGCTGGGGCAGTAATTAAAGTGCTGTCCAGCACTTGTGCGGGGCTGGGATCAGGTCATGCTGAACAAAGCTTTTCCAAGGACTGCCTCAGCTCCGTGTCTGAGGGAAGGGAAGGTTTTGATCCACAGCTTTTATTTCCTAAAGCCCTCCATTCCCCCAGGCCCGGCTTAAGATGAGTAAAGGACCTGCTGGGTTTAGGGCTCTCTGTTACCAACCCCAAATCTGACTTAGGGACTGACCCAGCCAATCCAGGGATTCAGCAGGGTGAAGATTTCGGGAGTTTTTATGATGTTCATCTCCTGAAGCTTCACTTCCCTTCCACAAAATCGTTTAAAGCCCCTTCAAACACAGGTATTTTATGGGAGGGAGAGTGCAAGGCAGTGGGGGTTTTAAAAATGTCCCTTTGGAGCTGAAAAGTGAGGAATGGGCTGTTTTCTTTGGACTGGGGAGTAGGAAATGGCTGTGAGTGAAGGAGGAGGTTCCTGGCACAGATTCCTGGGGTTATTTGTGTTTTTACAGGAATTTCAAAGGGCTGAGCCCAAACTCTGACTGCAAATCACGGAATGAGGGAATGGTTTGGGTTGGAAGGGACCTTAAAGCTCATCCCATGGGCAGGGACATCTCCCACTATCCCAGGGTGCTCCAGACCCCATCCAACCTGGCCTTGGGCACTTCCAGGGATGGGGCAGCCACAGCTTCTCCCTACAACCCCCTGTGGGGCACATCCCACCCATCACCACTGCGAAAATACGGGAATATCAGGAAGAAATGAACTTCCAGGCAATTTCTGAGCTGTAAAGAGCCACGGCAGCTCTGGCCTGAAACCACGGGCTCCTGGGAATGCCCCAGGTGGGTGACCCAGGGAGGATGACCCGTAGGAGCGCACGGAGCAGCGCTGACACGGAGCAAAGAAAAGCACGCGCAGAATTCCTCCCCTGGCAAATGCCAGGCTCCTCCAGGCTCCTCCAGGCTCCTCCAGGCTCCTCCAGGGCCCCTTTGTCTGGAGCAGATGTGGGTGTGACTCTCGGGGCAGCGGGAACAATTCCTGCCCGTGTAGGTGGGTCCTGGAGGACACAGCTCCCATTGTCCCGGCCGCTCCTCGCTGGGAACGGGGATTTCTCCCAGCACAGGGCTGGAGCTGCCACGGGGACAGGAACATTCTGATCTGGGGGTGCTGGGGCTGGGGGGTGGCAAAGGGCTGAGATTTTTTTCCCAGACTCAGCGTTTCTCCATCGCTGTGCAGCTCAGGAAGGACCTGACTCGAGCTCAAAGAGCAGGAAAATCCCTCCAAGCTCATCCCTGCATCCCAAAGGGATGGGCAGAGCTGGGGAGGTGGGAGAGCGGAGTCTGGGGGTGCACGATGAGCTGGCCAGACCCCAAACTGATCCTCAATCTGGACCTCTGATATTCAGTAAAAAACATAAAGCCAATCTTAAATCTGGGCCTCTAAAATTCAATAAAAACATAAAATTGGTCCTAAAGCTGAACCTCTGACATTTAGGAAAAAACAGAAACTGATCCTAAATCCGGGCCTCTAAAATTCAGTAAAAACATAAAACTGATCTTAAATCTGAACTTCTGATATCCAGCAAAAAACATAAAACTGATCCTAAATCTGGATCTCTGTTATTCAGTAAAAAGCACAAAACTGATCCTAAATATTTGTGAATCCAGGGATGTAAATAATGCAAAGAAGGCACAGCAACCACCAGGAAATGAATATCCTTTGGTGTCCAGGGCTGTATCCATGGACATCTACTGCCCTCAGGAAGGGAACAGATGCCAAAGCACCTTTGGTAGAACAAAACAAAACTAAAGAAACCCAGATTAAATATCCAGCAAAACTCTGGGAACTCCTTCCTGTGGGACAGAGCTTTTCCATGATGAAAATTCCTGGTTCAGGATTTTAAAATGGAGATGGGAAACCCTGCCAGGAGAAACTTTGGATCTTTATTTCTCCATGAAAAGCCCAGTTTCACACACCCTTTGCTTCCCCCCTGCCTGGAGATGGGGGGAATTTCTCCCTTCCACAGATGGTGGAAGGAGAATCCACATTCCAGCCCCGGAGCATTCCCGACTCCTCCTGAGCTCCATCTGCTCCACACCAAGGAATTCCCCGTGGATTGGAGGGGCAGGGTGGGAGGGGGTGGCCGTGGTTGGTCCCTCACCAGCAGGACCAGCTCTGCTCCTTGGAGGGACACAACTCCACGGAATTCCCTCGCTCCTCCAGGATTCCTGGAATCACTGAGACATGGAAACATCTCCTCTTCCCACAGAAATGCAGCTCCTGGTGAATCCCTCCAGGCCAAGGAAGCACAAGTTGGGACATGGGTCCCCCTCAAGGTGGTTTGGCCAAAATGTGGCCAGAATTCCCAAATGTGTCAGAATTCCCAAAATCCCTGCAAACAGCAGCACGTGGGATGTTCCCTGCGCCCCTGGGACACGCTGGGCAGAGCCCTGGGTGCACGAATGACACCAGGGATGGGCTGAAATTAATTTATTTCCATTTAATAAAACAAGGCCTTTGGGATAACGGTGGAAAAATTCCCTTCCCTACAGACCCAACCCTGGAAAACAACCACAGCCCTCGGAGGCAGATCCAGAAACGGGAAGCAAAGGGAATCTCGGGTTGGAGCTAAATAAAATTAAACAAGTCCACAATGAGGGATTGTTTTTAATCAGCTCATTAGGTCCAGCAGGATGCTCCCAGCAGCAATTGGACATTTATCCTGATTTCTCCTTATTTATCCTTATTTACGGCTGCAGGAGGAACAGTAAAACTCAAGGAATTGCTGCTCCCAGGAACGTTCCTGCAGCACCGTTTATTGCACGTCAGCTGCTTAATTAGTGCTGATTGAAGAGCAGGGAGCAACTTTTCCACCAAGAGAAAACCCTTTTGGGTTCGGATAATGGAAAACACTGATTTCAAAGGCACCCATGGATGCAATTCCCTCTGTTTGGAGCCGGGTTGGGAGAGCTGGGAGTGTTCACCTGGCGAAGGGAAGGATCCTAGAAGACCTCAGAGCCCCTTCCAGAGCCTCACGGGGCTCCAGGAGAGCTGGAGAGGGACTCAGAACAAGGGATGGAGGGACAGGACACAGGGAAAGGCCACAATCTGGAAAAGGGAAGATTTGGTTGGGATACTGGGAAGGAATTCCTGGCTGTGAGGATGAGGAGGGGCTGGAACGGATTTCCCAGAGAAGCTGTGGCTGCCCCATCCCAGGAAGTGTCCAAGGCCCGGCTGGATGGGGCTTGGAGCAGCCTGGGATAGTGGAAGGTGTGGGAGGAGGAATGGGATGAGCTTTAAGCTCCTTCCAACCCAAACCACCCCAGGATTCCATGGAATGTTGCACAGACAGTCACCTACCACAACGGTTGGATTACAGCCCAGAAATCCACGGAAAGAAGGAAGGGGAGGATCACAAAGGCAAGACAGGATCATTTGGCATTCCCATCCCAAGGGATGGACAGGCCCTTTCCTGGTGGGGAGGAGCATTCCCGGCTTTCCTCCGCCTGGAGGAGGGAGCAGCACGTTGTGCCTGTTCCCGATGTTGGGTCCAGCTTTCACAATTGTTCTGGGAAACAACCGCCCCAGCCAGCCCCAGCAAATCCATCGGCATCCCGCCCTCTCCTCCTTAAAAAACAACCCTTCCCAGCCAGCCCCCTGACCTGCGGATCCAGGGAAAAGGGAAAGCAGGATTTTACAGGAAACGGGTCCAGGGGTGAAATGTGGAGGCTCCAGTGTCACTTCCATCCCTGCAACACCGAAGGGGCTCCCATATTTTGCTCCTGCCCTCTGGAAAACAAGGACATCTTTCCAAGAAGCAGAGGTAGCCCTGCCACTCCCAACCCTCTGGTAAAACCCCAGGCAGTCCCATTTTTTTGGGATAACTGCCTGTCTCCTCCTGCCACTGCATTCCCAGCACTTCCTTAAGGAACACAGCTCAAGGAACACACTCGGGGGCTGTTTCTCCCAGCCCCTGGTTCCTTATCCCACTCCCCCACGGGGTTTTTGCCGTGTGCCACCTTTTCCTTTCATTCCCTGGATCTCTCCCACCTGGCATGTGGGTGGGATTCAATCCCAAGCATTTTAAAAGCCCTGAACAAACAAACCTTGAGAGAAAGCTCCGGGATTTCACCAGGAACCAGGATGGCTTCCCAAAATCACCCACCGGGATCCCCCCAGCTCCTCACAGGGCAATATGTGGGAAGTGGGAATGAATCCATGAATCCCCTGAACTTTGGATCTGGGCTTTAGCTTCTCTCAGAGCCAGAGCACAGCCGGCTGAATTGGGACCAGCTGCAGCCAGGATCGTATTCCAGAAATAGCTTGGAATAGGAGGGATGGGATAATTGCTGGAAGAGCTGAGGCTGCGTTTCGCGGGGTCGGAGTGGTCGTGGTTCCGGGGATTAAATCATTCCCTCTCGGAGCTGAGCATCACCACGGAGAGCAGGAGCAGCTCCAGGGCCAGGCTCCTCATCTGTCACGGCCCCACGGAAATGGGGATGAATTTATCACCCCGTCCTTCTGGGAGCGCGAGGAAATCGTGTCGTTCCATTAAGGAGAGGGACTCCGGGCTGTAGGGGTGAAGTGTCACCCCAAGGTCGCACGGGAGATGTGGCAGGAGTGGGAAATGAGCTGAGATCCCTGGGCTTAATCAGAAAATACCGTTTAACCTTTCAAACCGGGCACAGACAGGGAAAAAAAATTAAAAAAATAAAAGGGAAGCAGGAAATTTTCCATGGAAGGCACTGACACGGCCAGAGCCAGCAGGAATATTCCCACATCCCTGTGGCAGCTGATCCAGAGCCTGTGGTGGCTGCTCTGGGATCTGCAGGGCACCGGGACACTCCAATCCCACTAATCAGCTTCCCACCCTCCCGCTGCTTCCCACGGCTTTTCCTTAGTCCAGTAAAAATAATCCTAATTCATCGGGATTATCAGTGGTTGAAAACAAAGGGGGTGAGGAGCATTTCTTGGGAATGGCAGGGATTTTAGGGAATGTGGGATGGGTCACAGTTAAGATGAAAATTCCTAATTTTTAGCTGGGAATTTGGAGGGAAAATATTTAACAGCCTTCCTGATATCGAAATTATATTTTTATTGGAAAAGACACACGGTTGCTTAACTGGGATGTGCTTTGTTTGAGAGGAAGAAGGAAGGGAACTGGGGTGAAAAACAGGGATTAAAAAGGGAAAAATCCAAGCAGGAAAGTGAAAAGTGAAAAGCTGAGGGGCATTTGGAGGGCACAGGACATGGCTGAGGTTGGCAGGGGTTTGGTGCCACACGGGACCCTTCCCGTGTCCCTTCACTGGGGGACACTGGGGCAGCTCTGGGAGCTCCTCCAGGACCATTTCTCCAGCAGGGCAGGAATCCCGACAGCCAAACCCCAAAGGGACCCTCTGGACACCTTGTCCTGTTCCCCATGGAGCAGCTCCCGTGGCCAAACCCCCCTAGCGCCCCAGCAGCTCAGGAGAGGTGGAGGTGACACCGGTGACACAAAGCTCCTTTCCAGGCCCTTCCATCCCACGCTGCTCCCGGAAAACCCACCCGAGCTGACGGCAAAGGGGGACACGGGCCGTGCCTGTCCCCAGGGTGTCCCCAGGCCACCCCTGCCTGGCAGGGGGCGGTGGCATCTGGCCCTGGTGATCAGCCAAGTGTTAATCAGGCCGAGCACCGGCTGAAAACCGTGCTGCGGGACGGATCCTGCGGCTCTGGAAAAGCCTCCCGGCTCCCACGCCAGCCACATCCCATCCCGCCACCGGGAACGGCCCTGGGAATTGCTCCCGGGCCTGGGCTTGGAGCAGCCCAAGCCTCCCTAATGATGGGAGGGTTTGGGAAATGCTCCCAGGCATGGCATGGGATTTTGGGGTTGGGCTCAATGATTCCTGTGGGTCCCCTCCCTCTCAGGATATTCCAGGATTTTATGAGTAAAGCTGATGGATGCAAGACCCAGAGGGAGGGAGACTCTGGAGGATTTCTCCAATCACATGGAGCTGGGAGATGGTTTGGATGTGCCTCAGGGATGTGCCTCAGGGGCGTCTGTTCCAATGGGAAAATCCACTTGGAGCACTTGGGACACCTTGGAATTCCTCCCCTGTGCAAGAGGAACCCTCGGACACAGGAACAGGCAGATCCTGACCCCATCCTTGCATCCCAGAATGTGTTGGTTTGTGGGTGTCACAAATCTCCATCCAAAATGACCTTTCCCTGGATTATTCCATGGTCATGGAATGTGTCTTGGGATGACTCTCCAAAAAGAGCAAAACAAGTTGCACAATTCCATGTTTTAGGCAGTGTTTCATAGGAAATCCCCTCCCTGCACTGCCAATAATTGCTTAACCTTTTGGCCCACCCCAAATCCAGCTGGGAACACCTTTGCCTCTGCTGGGGACACCCAATTCCTCCACATTTGGTGAAAAATGGGGCAGAGATTTGTCCAGGAGACTTTGATCCATGGAATTTATCCATCCTGGAGTTAAAATCAAACCAGTCCCACAATGTCCCCACCACGCACCCACTCCCCAATATCCCAAAGCAGAATCCCAGAATGGTTTGAGTTGGAAGGGACCTCAAAGCCCATCCATGGGCATGGACACCTTCCACTATCCCAGGGTGCTCCAAGCCCCATCCAGCCTGGCCTTGGGCACTTCCAGGGAAGTTTATTTCCCAAAAAACGCAGTTGGTGACCCAAAGTTGATGGTCCCCACCAGCCCTGGCAGGGTTTGGTGGCCCCATTCTCCCAGACACGAAACAGCGACAGCCCTCGAGCAGGAATGGTGTGAAATCCCACTTTATGTATTCCCTGAGCTCGGAACG
The DNA here is from genome assembly GCA_013398175.1 of Climacteris rufus. Taxonomy (NCBI): domain Eukaryota; kingdom Metazoa; phylum Chordata; class Aves; order Passeriformes; family Climacteridae; genus Climacteris; species Climacteris rufus. Next base: position 114,209 of record VZRZ01002088.1, on the reverse strand, counting down.
AGGAGGGAAACACCGCAATCTGGCATTTCTCACCATTCCCTGGTATTTCTCACAAGTTTTCTCGTCGCTCTGCATTAAATCGTCACCCTTTGCCCCCCAGCCGTTCATCCTGGCAGCACAACCCCTCCATCTGCCTTCGGAGCCCCCTCCCGAACGGGAATCAGTTAATTGGGAGAAGCATTTGGCTCCTGGATAATGAAGCTGGCACAAACCCAGCTCTGAACCTTCAGGAGGGAGGGCAGGAGGCAGCCCAGGGATGCCGTGGTTGCTGTGGTTAAAAAATTAATAGGGATAATAATAAGAATAAAAGGGATTTGTGGGTGTTAAAAGGCCGGCTTGGAGTTTAGGGTTTCCTTGGAAGGATGGCAGGATGGATTGAGCCAGGAAGGAGCTGAGGAGCTTTCTCCGCCTTCCCCTGAGCTGCAGAACATTTCCAAGGGAAGGAATGTTTCATCTCTTCCCTGGAAAGGATGAAACCCGTCCTACAAATGCTTGGAAACACAAATCTCCCCTTGCTGACACCACTGGAAGCAGCGGGGAAGCTCCGCAGGAAAATTGTGGAGTTTAAAGACAAGTGGAAAACAAAGGAAAGGGAAATTTCAATATTTAACTACTCCCACCTCATCTCCGAGTCACCAAAGCTTCGTGCTGGGAATATTCAAAGGAAAATGTGTGAAAAGCTATTAAAACCCCGGAGCTGAGAGAAACAAGGAGCAGGGATTGGGAATAAGGGCTGGATCAGCAATTTCCTTGAGTTCTGCACACCAAAACTGGAGCTGGAATGAAGCTTTAGTGAAATATTGATCAGGTTTTCCCCGACAGGGAGAGCAGGAATGATCCCAACTCCGCCAGGGGCACAGCTCAGCCAAAGCACCCAGGCACGGCCTGTCCCAAAAAAACGGATCCAAGTTCCTTCCCGTCCTTCCCCAGGATGATGTGGGAATGCAGATGATGTGGGAATTGCCTCTGCCTTGGCTGAAGTGGGATGGAAAATTGTAACCCGGCCTCACGTGGCTTTGGGAAGGTTCCTCTCCCTTTTTCCAAGCACAAACCACTGGCTTTTCCCAAGGAATGTTGTCCTGGCCAGGAAGGAATTGTGGGAGCTCGGGATTTGTGAGTGGGAGCTCAGAGCTCAGAAAATTGGGCAAAACCTGCAGGAATGTGTAACCCTTGGTGTGCTTTGTGTTTCCCGAGGGAGCTGGAGTTTCTGGGAATGCCAAACTCCAATCCGGAGTCTCCAAGCAGCCGCATGCAGGGAAAGGCAGGAATTTGGGCTCTCCCTGCTCCTGCCTGGAGTGGTTTGGGATGAGGGGAGAAGGGGATTCAATCAAATCAGTCCCAAATTCCCCACAATTAACAGGTTTCCACCACCAGTATCCCGAGGAATGCAAGATGGGAGCTATGAGTGCTGGAAAAATCAGGATTTCCATGAGGGGCGGATAAATCCTGCAGGATCCAGGCACAAAACCCTTTTAGGTTTTAGTGTATCAGGGAATCCCACTAAAACCTCCAAGTGGGATGATCTTTTTGGGATCTCAGATCCCTTTTTGGGGTTCCTGGGCCCCCAGTCCTCTCCCTGCCGCTCTCCTGCATCCCTTGGGATCACATCCCTCACCCGTGGCCATGGCAACCCGAATCCATGTGCAGAAATGAGCGGAAAAGGGGAGGAATCTGCTCCCCAGCTGGAAAATTATTCATGAGGAATGAGTGAGAGCTCGGAGCCAGACTGAGACCTGCTCATCCCCAGCCCTGCACGGGAGCAGGCGGAGAAAGGATCTTCCTCGCTGTTCCCATCGGGAAAACGCTCCTGATTTATTATTAAAAAAGGGAAAGAGCCCTTTCTTGTTGTTGTTGGGCTTAATTAGGAGGAAAACCTCCCTGAAGGGAGCCTTGGCAGAGCCCGGTGACCCCAAAACTGCTCCCCGCCCCTCTCCTCCTCCTTTGGTTCAGCTCCCAATCCAGCAGGAGCTGCTCACTCCAGGGATTTCTCATCCCATCAGGATTATTTTATATTTTTTATTGTTTTCACTCCTTTTGCTGCAGCCCCACCATGGAAGGATGTGGAGCTGTTGGGGCGAATCCAGAGGAGGCTCCAGGATAAGCAGAGGGATGGAGCAGCTCTGCTGGGAGGAATGGTTGGGATTGCTCAGCCTGGAGCAGGGAAGTTCCAGGCTGACCTCACTGTGGCCTTCCAGGACCTGAAGGAGCTGCAGAAAAGATGGAGAAGGAATATTTCCAATGGATGGAGTGCCAGGACACGGGGAATGGCTTCCCACTGGCAGAGGGCAGGGTTGGATGGGATACTGGGAAGAAATTCCTCCATGTGAGGGTGGGGAGGGGCTGGGATGGAATTCCCAGAGAAGCTGTGGCTGCCCCTGGATCCCTGGAAGTGTCCAAGGCCAGGCTGGACGGGGCTTGGGGCAACCTGGGATAGGGGAAGGTGTCCCTGCCCATGGCAGGGGTGGCACTGGATGAGTTTTAAGGTCCCTCCCCCCCCAAACCATTCCATGATTCCCACTTCCATCTCTGCCCTTTCCAGCACCCAGTGAGGGGCAGGAAAACCCTGTTATTCCCTGAACTGAATAAACGTCCACATAAAAGAAAATTCCCTCAGGATTTGTCAGAAATTGATTCCATTCAAGGACCACGTCCTGCCACCATCACGGGATGGTTGGGAAACCACAAATCTCCTCACCATTCCCACCCCACAAGGGTTTGGGAAGCAATTCCCACTGGGAATCACAGCAGGCTCAGGGACAGCTTCTCCCTTTCCCTCTGGAGCGGGCACGGGATTTCCTTGAGCTGCAGCAGGAAAAATGTGACGGGAAGGAAACCAGCACTCCCTGCTCATCCCTGGGATCTCCTTCCCAGCCAACAGCCTCATTCCAGCCATTTGATGCCAATTATTTTCCATACAACTTTATGCAAATTCCTCCTGCAGAGGGAGATGTCTGGGAAGGCGTTTTCCATACTGGGAGTGCCGGCAGTGCCACCAGTTTGTCACATCAGCCTGGGGGCACGGCTGGTCCTGCTAGGATGGAGCTGGGAGCAACTGGGCTTCCCAGGAATTACGCCCTTCCCACCACTTCCCAACAACCTGGAAGCTGGATGTTCCATGGGGAATGATGGAATTGTGCATCTCCGGGGAGGGGAGGAATTGTGACCTCCCTCAGTGCCAAATTCTGGGAAGGGAAGGAAAAGTGCCAAGGGAATGGGAAGAGGGACACAAGAGGCAACAAAACTGGGCTTATCCAGAGATTTTGGGTTCTGGGATTATTCATGGAGTGGCTGCGCCATCCCTGGAAGTGTCCAAGGCCAGGTTGGATGGGGCTTGGAGCACCCTGGGATAGGGGAAGGTGTCCCTGCCCATGGCAGGGATGACACTGGGTGACCTTTAGGGTTCCTTCCAATCCAAACCATCCTGGGATTCTAAAATAGTGTGAAATCCAGGAATTCACATCCATATCTAAATAGAAATCGTCTCTTCTGCCTCGGCTCCCCTCCAGGAGGGAAATGCCTTTTATCTGACAAGGCTGTATCCTAAAAATCCTCCAGAAATCCCAACTGACACTTTTTCCCCCCCCCAAATTCAGGGATTTTGTGGGCAGCAGAGAGGCTGAGGCTTGAATTTCACCAGGACACAGTGACCTGCAGGCAGCTCTGGATCCAGGGAAATTATTCCCCCCAACAGATGGAAAACGTCCTGCAAACAAACCCAGCAGCACCAGACGCTGCCCCTGCCCTCAGGGATCCCGGGATGAGGTTTCCCAGGCAATCTTTGGAGAGGTTTTCATCGGGATGGGCTCAAATTGCACCACTGGACAGGTGGGACTGAGGGATAGATCCCAACACAGCAATTCCAGAGGGGAGAGGCTGCAGTGACACCCAAACCCTGGACCTTTGACAAAACCTGGAGCACACCAAGAGCAGCTTTTTCCCTGGAAAACAGTGGGAAAGGCTGGATTTGTGCACTGGGAACAACAGAAATGCAATATCCTGCTCGGATCACACAGCTCCCGAGCCCACCTGGGCTGATGGAGGCAGAATTCCAGGTCACCGGCTCCTAGATTCCTTCTGCATTCCTCCAAATCCAGCGGGCTGCACTCTGCTCCCGGCACAGAGCTTTTCCAGGGCCTCTGGAGTCAGAGCATCTTAGCGGGAGCAGCGTTGGGGTTTGGAGCAGACAAAGCCTGGCCTTAAACAGTGATGGAAATGCCCCGTTGGTGGCAGGAGGGCGTCCCGGGGGGCTTCACCTCCACCAGCTCCAGCTCCTCCTGCCCGGAGGCTCCAAAGCTCCTCCCGTGAGCTCTGGAATGACCCCATCCCACACCAGCGCGGATCCCTACAAGCCCACGGCACGCGGAGTGGGAGGGACAATCAGCTTACACCCGGATTACACCAACTCCTTCGGCAGCAAAAAGCTCATTAACCACCCAAGGAGTCAGGAGGGCACTTTTGCACCTCGCCCTGGAGCCCTCTTGATTATCAGGGAAGGATCCTAATTAAACGGGAAGGCGCGAATGCCTCTGAGGAGGGCTGGGTTTTACACCGCCCCAAATCCGTCCCTGTGTCCATCCAGGCACAGCCCCGGCGCTGCTCAGCTCTCAGGAGCTGGAATTCAGGGGCTGGATGGCCACATCCTTCCTGCCTCACTGGGAAAAGCGTGGAAAGGAGGAAGGGAAATAAAGATAATAAAGATCAAAGCCTAATTAATGTGCCCTGGGCAGCATCAGGCACAGCACGGGGAGGGAATCCAAGGGAAAAGGGGGATCTGGGTGCAGGACAGACACATGGCAGGTGTCACCCCTCAGGTGACGCTCCCTGTGCCCTTGGGATGCCCTCAGGACACTCCTGTCAGCCCTCAGCCCGACACTGGGGTGGCTCTTCCTGCAAATGCCTCAAATCCAAGGATTTGCTTTACTCTACCACCCCCTCAGATGTTATTCCAAGGGCAGGGAGCCACCTCCCTTTCCCTCTCCTATTTAAGGCACAGTTTTCCCCCTTCAGGACTCAGGTTAAGGTTTTGCCTCTCTCTATCCCAAACAAAAAGTGTCTCAAATCCAAGGATTTACAGCAAATCCCTGACACCTCCTCATACATTACTCCAAGGGCAGGGAGCTGCCTCTCTTTCCCTTTCCCATTTCAGACGGAATTTCCCCCTCCAGAGCTCAGGTTGAGGTTCTCCCTCTCTCTATCCCAAACACAAAGAGTCTCAAATCCAAGGATTTACAGGAAATCCCTGCCACCTCCTCACACGTTACTCCAAGGGCAGGGAGCTGCCTCCCTTTCCCTCTCTCATTTAATTCCCTCCAGGACTCAGCTCGAGCTTCTCCCTCTCTCCATCCCAAACACAAAGACTTTCCACATCCCAGGAAGAATGCACTGAGGCCTCTCACATCCCAAAAAATCCCTGATCCGCATTCCCTGTCCTCCCCACGGACCCAGGGCAGGGTTATCCTGGCAGAGGCTCCACAGTCGCTGTCAACAACTCCAACTTTCTCCCTCCTTCCCCGCTTTTCCCGCAGGAATAATGCAGGGGCTGTGGCCCAGGACACTGCCCACTCTGTCCCCTGCCGGTGCCCGCGGGTCCGAGTGCCAGCCAGGGCCTGTCCCCGCGTCCCGGGGGGGTTTTGTTCCCAGATGCAGATTCCTTTTGTTCCCGTCATGCGGCAAAGCTGCCCGCGAGGCTGAGCAGAGACGTCCCCGCAGCCAGCCTGGGACAGAGGCTTCCCCACCAGGGATTTCTGACCATTCCACCAATATTCCAGCAGTTTTCCCCCTCTCCAACAGCGGCAGCTCCATTTCATTTCTATTTTTTTTTTTAAATGAGGCAATAAAAGTGCAGAGGGGGTCACAGGGAGCCTCACCTCCCACCACGCTCCTCTGGGAGACTCTGGCATTGCTCAGGGACAAACTGAAGTGCAGGAGTGTGAGTTCATTAAGCCCCGTCTTTAATTAACCCCCGCTTTGCTCTGGAACCACAGTCCCGATAATCCCCAAACACAGACGGAGCTGAAAATGCCATTTTTTTTGCCAGGTATGGGATGAAGCCTGAGAATTTTTTTCTTTTCCAGCCCATGGAAAAGAAGCTGAGGAGGAATTTGGCTCCCGTTTGAGAGGACAGACACACTCAGGACAATGCAGGGGTGAAAAAAGGAAAAAAAAATCAATTTTGCTCTCAGGTGCTGCTCTTGCCAGGCAGGCAGCACAAAGCCAACAGCAGAACCGCACTCCAAGCATCTCCTAAACCCTTCCCAGATTCTCCTGCCTCACCCTGCGGGGCCTTTCCCCCATCCCAACCCCCTCTGGAGCGCGGTGCATCCACCCGGGGCCAGCATCCCAACACCCCGGGCTGGGCTCGAAGGAGCACAGGGGAACGGAGCAGAGCAGAGCAGCGCAGCCGCCTCCTCCCATCCCGGTCCTGATCCCGATCCCAATCCCGATCCCGATCCCGGTCCCGGTCCCGGTCCCGCCTCATTCCAGCCGTTCTGCTGAATCACTCACTGCAATGCCGGCACCGCTGGCGGGACCTTCCCCGATCCCTGCATCCAGCGGCTCCTCCAGCTCTAACTCCCGGAGCACCGCGGCATTCCAGAGGCATCCGAGGGAAAGAATCGCCTCCCAGCAGGTTCCAGCGGAGCCTGAGCTGTCCTGCCTCGCATAAAATTTCCTCCGGCTCCGGCGGCTCAGGGCTTTGCTCCCAGCCGGGAGGGGAACGCTCTCCACGCCCGGGTGGTGCAGAGGGAGCCGTGGGGATGGGGGTGACTCCCAGGACAAATCCCAGGGAAGAGCAGCCAGGCGGGAGCGGGTTTTCCTCCTGGATGCCTCAGGGCACAGGGAAAAGGCAGGAGGAGGGCACGGAGCAGGGGAAAGGGGGGGAAGGTGCCTCCCGTGGAGGTCACAGAATCCCGGGATAGCCGGGGCTGGAAGGGACCTCTGGAGTCCACCCAGCCCAACCTCCCTGCCCAGGCGGGGTCAGCCGGAGCAGGTGACACAGGGACACAGCCAGGTGGGTTTGGGATGTCTCCAGAGAGGGAATATCCATGCCTGGAGTCCCCAGCCCCGGAGCAGGAGTGCTCCTGATGTGCAGCTCCACACCCAGGGCCAAAGGATGCAGCAAACTTTGCACCAAGCAGGAATTCTTTGGGAATTGGGCCCCAGGACCCATGGCAGGGCAGTCCTCCTCCCAGTAACACCAGTATGGATGCTCTGCCCTCCCAGAATCACCCAGGACTCTCAGGCAGGGAGACCCCCAGAACTCTGGGAACAGGGATGGGGCAGGCAGGACCTCACAAGGACAGAGGGACACAGGGATTTGTCCTTCTGGAGAACCAGGAGATCGCTCTCATTCCAAAGATTCCTTATCCCAGAGCTGCTCCAGGGTCTGAGCGTGCCCACATGACTCAACGCTTTCTGATCCATCCGAGGGATGGATGTGACTCTGCGTTCCAGCTCAAACTCTGGATAAACTCCCAAAATCTGCATCCCACACCCATCCCAGGCTCCCTCACCCTCGTGGCACATCCTGGGATTTATGATTTTCCCTGCAGCGAGAACCAGCTCTGACAGAACCAGCGAAGAGAGGGGATTTAATTAAAAAAAATTAAAAATCCAGGCAGGGCCTGCCTGTATATCCCAGCTCCAGCGGTAATTAGGAAACAGATGGGGGAAGGAGGGAGCAGGGAGAGGACTCTTTGTTGGGTTAATTGTTTGAAGGCACTAAATGAAATATAGGTGGCCTGATTTCCCCGGGGGGTTGTGCAGGAACTTCAGGAGAGACTTCCCAGAGAATAAAAGCGGGAGTTTCCCGGTGAAGGGCAGCAGCAGATTAGAACTAATCAGGCAGGCCCAGAAGTGATAAACCCGACTTAAAAACAAAGCTCCCCTTTGTAGCTTTAAATGAGGAGTTCCCGATCTGATCCACGACTTCATTAGCATCTCATCAACATGCAATTCCCATTTTCCTGATTAAACGGTTGGGAGTAGGGAAGTCTTTGAGGTCCGGGCCGGGAGAAGGTGCCCCGGTGCCAGGTCCAGGCCCTGGGGACAGCTCGGGTGACACCGTTTGGAGCAGGTCCTTCCCTTTTCCTGCTTCCCAAGGTGCCCTCCAAGGCTCGGATGTACCCAGAATTTGAGATTTGGGAGCAAACACAGCAACATCTCCCTGTTTTCCGGCTCCCATGTCCCAAGGGCTCGGAATTAACGCTGTGCCAAGGGGAATGTTCTCATCTCCATCACCAAAATTCCCTCTTTAGTGACAATTCCGCTTCTGGGAACTTGGAGCTTCCAAGAGCCGCTCCCAAGGTTGTTGGTGACAGCTCCTTTAATCCCATCCCAAGACACCTCCGTCCCCAGGACCCCCCCAAATCCTCCCTTCCCCACAAAGGGGCCCCGCAAACCAATCTCGGTTCCACTCTGCGCCTCATTAACCCGCAGGAGCCGCCGGGATAATTACGGAGCCAGCCCGGCTGATCCGGATTTACCGGGATCGGGCGATGCCCACAGGGCACGGCAGCGCCCAGAGAGATTTCCAACCACTGGAAAATCGGGATGGGGCTGGAAGGGAGAAGGATGGGACAACGAGAGGGCCGAGCCACAGGATTTGAAACCATTAAAGCCGCATCCCTGCCAATTGATTCGTTCCTTCTCTCTGTTTTCCCTTGATCCAGGCAGCGCCTTCCTGCTCTCGGGTGAAATTAAAACTCGCTCCAGCCTCTTGAAGAGCGAACATGAAAGAGAGACAAGATCTGAGTGGAGCTGAACGACTTTTAATTTGCAGACTTTTAATTTAAAAGGCCGCCTAAAGCAGCTCCTTGGCTGCTCCGGCGGGATATCAAAGGCGAAATGTGGGGATCAGCTCCCGCCCCGGGGGTCTCCATCACTTCGGAGGGAGAGGAGGAGGAGGGACAGCCAGGTCTGGAAGGAGGGAACAGCAGCTGCTGCCAGAGGTGGCCACCATGGCACCGCCCAGACCCCCCATTCCCTCTGCCTTAGGGCTCCCTAGGAATTTAGGAATTTAGGAACAGCTCCCTGGCCCTGGGATATGTCCAGGAGTTGGGAGGTGGCTCCTTGGGATGGTCCCCGTGGAACTGGGATGTCCCTGTGCTCCTTTCCCCAACTCCTGGTGCTCCAACACAAGTGGAGTTTGCCAAAAAAAAAATTCATATCCTGCACCCACAGACTGAAAATTTATGGGAATTTAGTTTCTCCATCCCTGAACTTCCCAGTTTCTCCATCCCTGTTTTCCCACTGATTCTGCTGGAGCAGGGAGTCCCCAGAGGGTCAGTCCTGGCACACGTCAGTGCTGTGACACCTCAGGACACATCCCCAGACACCTTCAAACAGCTCAGTTTTCAAACCACATGCTCTGGCTCGCAGATCCAGCAGGGAAAACCAGAACTTTTTTAGCCATTTTCAGGGAAAGAGTCACCAAATTTTTATTTAATTTTTTTTTTTTTTTGCAAGCCAGAGGGCTAAAATCATATTCTGGTGAGTGAAACCACATTTAAGGAGAAGGAAATTGGGAGCTGGGTTCGCAGAGGGCTTTGAGGACAAGGAAAAAGCTCCTTTCCCAGAGCCAGGAGAGGGAAATGCCATTTCCAAGCAGACACTGCTCTGGCAAAGCCCGGATTGAGCGAAGACCAAACGAGAGCTGACAAGCTGACATTTGAAAATGCAATTAGCTGGCTCTGGAGCCACCCCGTTATCTGATTGTTAATTATGTGTTTGCTCAGTCGGAGAGGCAACACCACTTCTTTAAATTGAGTCCTCGGGCCCTCCTGCTTTTCCTGGTCCCTCGGATCGAGGGCTCCTCTCCCCCCTCCTCTCCAAACCCTCGCTCACGGCGAGCTGGATTTCCACAAAGGGCTCTGCTTTCGTGGGTTATGTAATTGCCATTCTAACTTGCTCCCAGGGCAGCATCCTGAGTGAATTCCCAAGAATTGGGAAGCCCTGGATGCCAGTGGGAGCGGGGACTCACTGCATGGATTCCCCAAAAATGACAATCCTGGTCACCCCCCTGCCTTTCACCCACCTGGGCCAGGCTCTGCCACCAGAGAGGGATTTGTTCCTACCAACCGCCCTCTCTTCCCTCTTAATTGGGATAAAATTGTCTTTTAACCACATTAGAGAGCATCATGGACCAGGCCAATTTCGAGACATCCACATCATTCCTATCTGTCTGTTTTCCAGGGCAGTTTGGGGAGGGGGGAAGCAGAATTCCAGCTGAGCAAACCAACATCTCCTGGATAAAAATCCTGCCAGGAACAATGAGAAAGCACCGACCCCTCAGAGGAGCCATTCCCACCTCCATCCCAACCCCAGCACTGGGGTCAAAATCCTGTCAGAAACGTTTAGAAAACACTGACCCCTCACAGGAACCATTCCCACCTCCATCCCAACCCCAGGACTGTCCACAAAGGTTTAAATTTCTCTTTTAAACCCATAAGAGTCTGTCACGGACCAGGCCAATTTGGGAACATCAACGTAATTCCCATTTGTCCATTTTCCAGGGCAGTCTGGGGAGGGGGGAGGCAGAATTCCAGCTGAGCCAACCCAGCATCTCCTGGGTCAAAATCCTGCCAGGAACGTTTAGGAAGCACCGACCCTCACAGGAACCATTCCCATCTCCATCCCAACGCCAGCACTGTCCACAAAGAGGGAGACAAAGGAGCTGGAATCCATGGAATAAAACATTAGGGAGCAGCCTGCTGTCCTGGGCTGGGGCCAGCTCAGCCTCACAGCTGTCACCGTGGCCAGCACAATGCAGACGAGGTCAACCAAAAATACCCAGGCCTGGCCCCAGCTGCTGGGATGGCTGGAAAATCAACCCCTGTGGGGCCTTGGCATCTGGATACCGGCGCTGTCCACAGGAGACAGCAGCCTGGGAGATGCAAAATGATATTTTGAAGGACACTCGGGCAATATCTGTCCTCTAATAAGTGCAGCTCTTGTATGGATATAAATTAATTGCATTGATATAAATAAATTGTATTGATATAAATAAATACGTGGATGAATTCACCCTAATTCCAGCTTTTCTGGGTATAAGGGGAGGAACACCAGTTGTGACGAGTTTTCTTATGAGTTTTGACAGGAAGTTCATTCTTAAGACATTTTATACCAGAATGATATTTACCAGGTATTGTGGAAGAAGGAAATGGGATTGTCAATTTGTGGAGTGGATTTGATGTGGAATCATGGAATCCTGGAATGGTTTGGGTTGGGGGGAACCTTAAATCTGTCCAGTGCCACCCCTGCCATGGGCAGGGACACCTCCCACTGTCCCAGGGTGCTCCAAGCCCTGTCCAGCCTGGTCTGGGACACTTCCAGAGATGGGGCAGCCACAGCTTCTCTGGGAAGCTCTGCCAGGGCCTCCCCACCCTTCCAGGGAAGAATTCCTTCCATATATCCAGCCTAAACTTCCCCTCTGCCAGTCTGAACCCACCTCCCGTGTCCCGTCACTGCAATTCCTGCTGCAGGTTCCCTCTTCCTTCCTTGTGGCCCCTTCAAATCCCAAGGCCTCCACACAGATCCCGAGGTTTCCACACAAATCAGACCCTGAGGTCTCCACACAGATCAGATCCCAAGGTCTCCACACAAATCACATCCTGAGGTCTCCACACAAACCAGGTCCCGAGGCCTCCACACAGATCCTGAGGTCTCCACACAAATCAGACCCTGAGGCCTCCGCACAAATCAAATCCCAATGTGTCCGCACAAATCAGACCCTGAGGCCCTCCACACAAACCAGATCCCAAGGCCTCCACAGAGATCCTGAGGTCCCCACAAAAATCAGACCCCGAGGTCTCCACACAAATCAGATCCCAAGGCCCCCACACAGATCCTGAGGTCTCCACACAAACCAGGTCCCGAGGCCTCCACACAGATCCTGAGGTCTCCACACAAACCAGGTCCCGAGGCCTCCACACAGATCCTGAGGTCTCCACACAAACCAGGTCCCGAGGCCTCCACACAGATCCTGAGGTCTCCACACAAACCAGGTCCCGAGGCCTCCACACAGATCCTGAGGTCTCCACACAAACCAGGTCCCGAGGCCTCCACACAGATCCTGAGGTCTCCACACAAACCAGGTCCCGAGGCCTCCACACAGATCCTGAGGTCTCCACACATATCAGACCCTGATGTCTCCACACAGATCCCAAGACCTCCACACAGACCCCGAGGCCTCCACACAAATCAGATCCCAAGGTCTCCATGGAGCCTTCCCTTCCCCGGGCCGAGCAGCCCCAGCTCCCTCAGCCTGCCACACGTGTCACAAGCAGAGGGTCCCCGAGTGTCCTGGCACGTGTGTGTGGCCACCACAGACCCCGCTCTGTCCCTGCCCCTCTCCCGCTCCCATCTGGGTGCACGTCGAACACCGCCCGAGGAGACCCCAACAAGGCGCCTTTGTCGCCGGGTCTGGTGGGAATGTGAAAGCCAGATTTCAGGAATGCTGACACCACCGAGGGGACAGCACGGACAGGAGCTTCTCCTGCTCCCCGCACTCCGTCAGCGCCCGGCTCAGCTCACAGAGGGGCCTTTATCCATCGGGAGCGCTCCCAGCCCTCACAAACGGGGCTGTGTCACCGAACACGGAGCGGCTGGCGGTGCCAGAGCCGCGGCGGGGCTGGGGACAGCCTGAGGGACAAGAGACAGCCTGGCCCTGAGTGCTGGGCCTTGGATGACTCAAGGAGCACTGGCATTGTCACCTCACATGGAGCAGGGCCCGGGCAGCTCCTTGGGAATGGTGGAAAACTTCCAGGAGTGGGAGGTCAGGGCTGATCCTCACTTTTTGAGTTTATTGAGTTAAAAAGGAATGCTGCAGTTTTTTTCCTGCCTCCAGGCTGGGTGAATACCCATTAAAAATTGCTCTGAATATCCAATAAAAACTGCTGGGAGTATCCAGTAAAACTGCTGGGAATATCCAATAAAAACTGCTGGGAATATCCAATAAAACCTGCTCTGAATATCCAACAAAAGCTGCTCCTATGAGGATGGGCAGTCAGGCTTTGTCCAGGAGGAAACATCCTCAAAGCCACACAAAGAGGGAGCAGATTTTGTTCCCTACTGAGGAAAACCCCGGAGGCAGCAGGATCACAAACCAATCCTGTCTGGAAGGGACCACAGGAGGTCACCCAGGGCAGCCACCGGCGGAGAGCGGGATCAGCCCTAAGCTCAGCCCAGGCTGAGCCGGGCTTTACCCAGGCAGGGGTTTAAAACCCTGGCCTGGAAGGGTGCAGACCACCCGGCCTCCAAGCTACAGCTTCACACCCACGCTGGAGAAGGAAAAAGGGGGAATTCCCCCACTCCTTGCATCCTGTTGTTCCAGTGTGTCCCTGATATCCTGTATCCTGATTCCTCCTGGACACGAGGAGAAACAGGGAGGTGACAGCTCAGGGAAGGACGCGGAGGGCACGAGAGTCCCCAAACCGCGGGGAGGGGTTCAGCACCCTGGAGAGCGGCCGGGGCCGCTCCAAGAAAATCCTTTTCCCACTCCCGGACATTCCCATCCTCGGCATCCACAGCTTTTCCAGAGATTCTGTGGCTTCCCCATCCCTGGGAATGTCCATTCAGTTTGGACGGGGCTTGGAGCACCCTGGGATGGTGGAAGGTGTCCCTGCCACGGCAGGGGTGGCACTGGGTGAGCTTTAAACTCCTGCCAATCCAAATTATTCCATGATTCTAAGGTTCTTTTAATTTAGAAATTGTTGAGGTTAATGGGATAACCAGGAAAAGGGAACAATTCAGAGAAAAAAAAGAGGATTTCAGTGTATTTTTCACAGATCCAAGGAGAGGCATCTCGCCCTCCTGCTCCTCCTGAGCTGCCAGCCCGGCCCAGCCGTGCCAGGACATTTCAGGAGGAATGTGGGATGCAGGCTGACAGTGCCGCGGGATCAGGCTCGCTGGGGCTCAGGATCCCGACTGTCTGTGGGAACTCATCCCTCCTCGTGCTGGAAAACAGCAAAGATCCACTGCCAAGGAGGCAGAAAGCGACGGAAAAGCTGCCAGGAATTCCAATGAACCTCCGGGTTCACCTTGCACCAAAGCCTGGGGGCTGAGCTCCCATGATCCAGCCCTCTGTGAGGATCCAGCTTTGCTTCCAGAGGTGGGAAAGGAGCATCCAGGACAGGGATTTATCAGCTCCACCTGAGCCTGACTGTGCAAGCTCCCCCTTCCTTTTGGATGCTCTTCTGGCAAACTGGAAAAGCACCAACCCCCTGTTTAGGCTCAGAGGCAGAGGAATGCCAGGAAATTATTCCCAAATGCTGCTTTTTAAGGAAAATCTCCATTCCCTCTTCCCCAGGCCTGTGCCCTGCCTTTTGTCCAGCTTTTCCATGCATTCCCTGTGCCCTTGGGATGCTCTCCCCAAGCTGCATCCCTGAGGAAAACAGGGCTGGACCTTAAAATAACGGGATGAGATCCAAAGGATCCTGAACCTGAAGAGGCAAAGTGAAGGTGGAGCATCCTTGGGAATTTCTACCTGGTTCAGCCAGCCCAGCCCCATCACTGTTTGTTCCACGGTTAATCCTCCTCCTCCTATCTCATTAACTGGGAATGGTGATCCCCATAAGCAGGGCTGAGGGATAAATCCTCCTCTATTTTAATCCATAATAACCCAGCCCGGTTTCTTTCAGCTCTGGATTAAAAGAAAAAGAAAGGGAGAGGGGGATTATTGAGTGTAACAACTCCCAGCAAGTTCATCCCGAGCTGGATCTCTGGAATTACGCAATAATTATCCTGGACAGCCAAAGTAAAGGAATGGAGGTGCTTCAGGAAGAGGGGGGGGGAAAGGGAAAAGATGGAGCAGAAGTCACCCAACAACATTTAAAATGAGGAAAATGAGTTTTGAAAGGATTTCCCCCCAGGGCAGGAAGCCAAGCCAGACCTCCCTGATAAGATTTGCAAGAGCCTTTCAAAATCTGTAAGTGGATACAAGCCCAGGGTGGAGCCTGCTGGGTTTAAAACACAAGGGAATATTTTGGGAAGGGCAAATGAAACCCAAGGAACAAAGATTTCAAAATGGGTTTCTCTCTTGGGTTTTTTAGGAGTCTCCTCCCAGATTTTGCTGCTCAAATTGAAGTAAAATCTGATTTTCTCTGCATTGCTCAGAGACTTTCAGTGTCAACCAAAATGGGTTTAAATCCTCCCAGTTCAGCTGTTCTTGCTCCACCCAAACCGGTGTGGAAAGCAGGGAATTCCACAGCCCCCAGGAACACAACAAACAGAGGAGTTCTGCCTGAAATTCCAGGTTTTTCCCCCTCGGAGTGAAGTTCTGAGGAGATGTGAGAGGTGGATGCTGCACAGAGGAGTAAATTACAACCCCACTTGAAATCACCTCACCCAAACCAGAGAAAAGGATCCAGAAACTCCTGCTGAGAGCTCCCAGACAAAAATCAGAGCCTTGGGACCGTCCTGGGAATGCGGCTGTTTGGTTTTCCCAGATTTCCCAAACAAATCCCAAACCTTTCCCTGGGGGAATCCTCCTTAGCTGAGCACAGCCAGGGCAGGATGGAGCCAAAGGAAGCTCCGAGTTCCCTTCCCAAGCTCCACCTGCCCAGGTGAGCTCCACTGGTCTTTATCCAGGGAATATTTTCTTGGAACATCCCAAAACTGCCAGATTTCTGCTAATTTTTCCAGTTTTATATAAAACTGGTCTTTATCCAGGGAGTATTTTCTTGGAGCATCCCCTAAGTGCCACATTTCTGCTAATTTCTCCATTTCTGGATAAAATTGGTGTTTATCCAGGGAATAGTTTCTTAGAGCTTCCCATAACTGCCAGATTTCTGCTAATTTCTCCTTTTTTTATATAAAACTGATGCTTATCCAGGCAATATTTTCTTGGAGCATCCCAAAACGGCCAGATTTCTGCTAATTTCTCCTTTTTTTATATAAAACTGATGCTTATCCAGGCAATATTTTCTTGGAGCATCCCAAAACTGCCACATTTCTGCTAATTTCTCCATTTTTTAAATATAAAACTGGTGTTTATCCAGGCAACATTTTCTTGGAGCATCCCAAAACGGCCAGATTTCTGCTAATTTCTCCTTTCTTATATAAAACTGGTCTTTATCCAGGGAATATTTTCTTGGAACACCCCAAAACTGCCACATTTTTGCTAATTTCTCCATTTTTATGTAAAACTGGTGTTTATCCAGGGAATATTTTCTTGGAACACCCCAAAACTGCCACATTTTTGCTAATTTCTCCATTTTTATGTAAAACTGGTGTTTATCCAGGGAATATTTTCTTGGAACACCCCAAAATTATGAATTAATGCCTTTGGAGAGCTCGGGATATTCCCTATTTAATCATTAGCTGGGAGAAGGGACAGTTGGATTTGGGAATGAATGGGATCCCTCGGGATGAGGAGGAGGATGAGGATGAGGACGGAGCTTTGTTATCCCCAGAACCAACCCAGAGCCAGGCCCAGGCCCCAACTCCTGTAAACAAAGTCCATTTTCCAATCTAACAACTTCTCCCTGTCAGCCCAGCAGCTTTCCATGCATTATTTATGTGGGATTCACGTTACAACCACACACAAAAATATAAAAAAAAAAAAAAAAAACGGGGAGTCAGCAAAGGCCCAGCCTGGAGCCGGGAAATCGAGAGAGAAAAAATAGAATTAAATAAGAAAAAGCTAAATTTGAGGAGTTTTCTCCCAGCGGAGGCCACGCCAGAGAAGTTTTCTGGGAACAAAGCAGCCCATCAGCGCCTGCCAAGGGGGGAGGCTTCACAGGAACACGGGCGGAAAGAAAGGAGTCAGCATCCCTGGAAAAGTCACAGGATTCCTGCTTTTGTCCTCGGCAGCTGCCAGGAGCACCCCGGAAACACCACAGCGCCACAGGATCCATCTTAAAGCAGCCAGGCCTCTGCCGGGCACGCCAGAATTCCCGTTTTCCTGCCATCCCCACATCCCCCCGGCCCTCGGCGCTGCCCCTCTCCCAGGACTCAGCCAGGAGCACCCCTGGGTGACTTTCAGGAGTGCTCCAGAGCCCTCACGCCATTCCAAGGACCTGACCTTGAGGAAGGATCCCAGAGGCAGGATTCCAAAGGGAAAAGCAAAGCCCAGCCGAGCAAGACGCACCAGCCTTTCCTGGTTTTGGAAGGGATGCGATTTTCTGGAGAAAACCTCCCTTTTCCCACCCAAACCCCCCTCAGCGCCGTGCCCGGAGGCCTCACTGGGATCCAAGGTGCCTCTTCCCTGCTCCCTGTCCTCTCAGGAGCACCTGAGGCCACGGGAAAGGGAGGACACCTCTCCATCCCCGCTCAATCCCAACAATCCCTCTCTCCCAGGCCCCGGCGCTCCCACCCCCGGCACGGCCTCCCGGCACACGCAGCAGAGTTTTCCCCCTCACCCTCCGCAGCCCATTCCCGAGCTTTTCCCGGAGCCGGGGAGCAGCCGGGATTCATCTCCACATGATTCAGCACTTTCCCCCCCTCCCGAGGGGTGATCGATAGCCGGGAGCCGCCGCAGGAGGATGCGGATCCCGACCTGGCACTCACGGCCGCCGCTCTCCGCCGGGGCCCGCCGCTCCCCAGCGCCGCATCCCAAGCCAGGTGCGTCTTCCCGGTGGATTTGGCAGGCTCAGGATGTTCCGGGGGAGGGGGAGAACACGAATCCACCCGCAAAAGGGAGAGGGAAGGGCCGAGGCCAGGGCTCCCCGCCGAGCAAACGCCGCTCCCCGCGGGATTGGGGGCCCCAAACTTGCGCTGTCACCCCGAGGTCCCCACCTGGGCTGCGCTGCCCGTCCCCCCGCAGCGCCACTCGGGGATTTTGTCACACGCAGGGACACGGAGCCGTGACGCAAGAGCCCAAATCCCATCACATGCCCGAGCCCGGTACCCAACTCCCCCCTCCCGGGGTCCGGCGAGCAAAAACCGGGAGACGAGGGGGGGTCACCCCGAGGGTTTGGGGTCCCAAATCCGCCGCGGGGATGCGGGGACCACC
>VZRZ01002088.1:83411-95454 GCA_013398175.1 Climacteris rufus | reverse complement strand
TGCCAGATGACTGCACAGTGCAGCGCTGGGCCAGTGGTGTCCCTGTGCCCGTGCCTGTCCCTGTCCCTGTCCCTGTTCCTATCCCTATCTCTGTCCCTGTCCCTGTGCCTGTCCCTGTCCAGGTCCCTGTCCCTGTCCAGGTCCCTGTCCCTCTCCCTGTCCCTGTCCCTCTCCCTGTCCCTGTCCCTGTCCCTGTCCCTGTCCCTGTCCCTGTCCCTGTCCCTGTCCCCTGCCGAGTGACCCCGCAGAGGTGGCCATCGCAGCCCAGACATCTCCGCGGCCGCTGGGTGATCAGAGATGTCAGTTTAATTAAAGCTCCCCCCGCTGGGAAACGCTCGCAGCGAGGTTGGCCACTTCCCCACACGGAGGTTTTTATTGCATCCCCAATATCCTGCTGAGGCTGCAAAACTGAAATGGATGGAGCTGCTTCCTCTAAAAGCCAGCCTTGATTTCATCTCTCTCCTAAATTACAGACATAAATATATAATGTTTCATTGTAAATATATATAAATATATAAACTGAATACATTGAACTCACCAGTGCAAATCACAGAGTGAGTCGTGGAATCAGGGAATGGTTTGGGTGGGAAGGGACCTCAGAGCCCATCCAGTGCCACCCCTTCCATGGGCAGGGACACCTTCCCCTATCCCAGGTTGCTCCAAGCCCCGTCCAACCTGGCCTTGGACACTTCCAGGGATCCAGGGGCAGCCACAGCTTCTCTGGGCACCCTGTGCCAGGGGCCTCACCCCCCTCACAGGGAATTTCATCCCAATATCCCATCCAACCCTGCCCTCTGGCAGTGGGAAACCATTCCCCCTTGTGCTGTCCCTCCATCCCTTGGAAAAATCCCTTCTCCGTTTTTCCTGCAGCTCCTTCAGGTCCTGGAAGGCCACAATGAGGTCACCCCAAGGCTTCTCAAGGCTGAGCAATCCCAACCTTTCCTCCATCCCTCTGCTCACCTTGGAGCCTCCTCTGGACTCTCCAGCAGCTCCAGGCCCTCCCTGTGCTGGGATCCAGGGCTGGGGCAGCTCTGCAAGTGGGGCAGAATCCTCCCCTCCCCTGCTCTACTCACACCCTGAACTCCCTGGTTTAGCCCCAAAAATCCATTTCCAAGCATCACCATCCCATGGAAGCCAGTGGAGAATTCCCGTGTCAGGAGTTCTGTGTGTATCCCTGGGTTTGCTGGATCTCCAGAGGGGAAAAACCTTCCTGGGGGGATGTGGGGAAGGAGCTGGAAACCACAGTTTCCCTATGGAAACCACAATTTCCCTATGGAATAACACAAACCAGACCCAGGGAGCAGGTGCTGGAAATGGAGAGAGATGAGTCAATTAGGAATATTCTGAGGCACAGCAGAATTCCAGCCCTGCCATCCCCAGCTGCCAGGAGTTGCTGAAAACAGGGAAAAGCCCAACCACGCCCAGGGATCCGCAGCGAAGCACAAAAAATAAACGGAGTTAAAATCAGGGACGTTTTCCACCAATGTCACCAAAGTCAAGGCTTTTCTCCCTGACTCTGCAGCTGCTCAGCACCTTTGGAAACATCAGATTTCACCGGGCTTTGCCTTTTCCACACGGATCCTGGTGGATCAAGGGCGGGAGCCTCCAAAGTCGTTCCGGAGCCGCCGCTCCAGCAGCGCCGACTGCTCCTCCCAGATGCTGATCCCTGCTCATTCCAGAGGGATCCAAGGGCACTCTGCACTCCTGGAGCTGCTTGGAAAACCCCTCTTTCACCCTTTTTTTCCTGCAAATGTTTTTCCATTCTCTGCTGTTCATGGCATTGGCTGCAAACAGGGAAGGAACTGAAATGTCCCTTCTTTGGGAAGTCTCACAGGAAAATCCCATCTGGAGGAGGCCACCGCCCTCCTGCACCACACAGAAACTGATTTACAGCACACAGGAACGATCTGTTCGGGTTATGAGCAAAAAATTCCTCATTCGTCCCTGTGGGTACCTCTGGAAGAGGTGCTGGAAGAGATGGGGAGCAGGAGGAAAAGCTTGGAGGTTGTTCATGGAAAGAAAACTGGGATGTGTGTCCTGGCCCTGAGTGGGAACAACCAAATCTGGTGCAAAACGATGAAAATGCCTGACAGAAATAGCTGAAAACTCCAGAAAAAGCACATAAATGTGGTGGAAAATGCATCCTGGATTTCCAGGGAGGGAAGTTGGGCCAGGTGAGTGCAGGGAGTTGGATGTTTCCCAGTGAGTAAATCCCTTCCCAGATCCACCCTGGATCTTTGTCCTCACTGCAGGCCCCATGGAAGGTCCCTTCCCTGCCTTCTCCCCAGAGATTCCCCAGCAACCCAATTATCCACAGTGAACCAGGGAATGGAAAACGAGGCAGAATCAGACGAGTTCCTCCGATTTCTTCGAGAAAACATTGATCCACCTCCAAGCCTTTGGAAAGACGGATCCGTGGGTGCCCTGCTGTGACCCCGGGAGCCTCTGAGGGAAAGCTGGTGATGGATGCACATCCCAGGCCCTCGGTTTTCATGGAGCAGGGACCATCCATCATCCCAGCCAGGCCCTGCTTCCCTCACGGACAGCCCAGGACACGGAGCCCTTTCCTGTCTCCACAGGAGAACGGGCAGAGAGGTTTTGCCTCATTAATTAAGGGTTTATTCCCTATTAATGCAGGATTTTAAACCCGGATTGGCATTTAAATAAACTCATCCCGCATTTGTTGTTCCAACACAAGCAGGAAAAGCAGCACAGACCCGAATGCCTTTGGAGCCAAGGCTTGGAATAAAAGGAGAAGGGATCCTTCGGGTCACTCCAGAGGCCTCGGAATTCACAATCCCGGAGCTCTGCCACCCCAAAAGGATGGAAAACCCCACTTGGCACTCCCAAAAACCCCAAAAACCGGGGCTGTCCCGCCCGGCCCGCGCCGTCCGTGGTCGGGGACTGCCACCTGCTGTCCCCGCCGGACGCCGTCCCCGCTCCTTTTCATCCCGACCCACAAATCCCGGAGCTTCGGGAATTCTCAGCCGCTGTTTCCCTGGAATAGCAGCCCCCGGGGGTTTCCCAGCACCGCCCAGAGGGAAAATCTAAAAGGTTTTATTTCCTCCCTTTCCTGCCTCCTGTGCCCTGTGCATTATCCACCTTCTGCGGTGCTGGATGTGAGGAATAATGGACATTCCTTTTGTTTTTTCCCCATTTTATGGAGGAATTGTGAACACAGAGCACTTATCTCTTAGATCCCGCAGGAATTGGGCTCTTCCCGGGAAAACAGCCTGGAAAAAGCTGCCTGGGGAGCTTGGATCCAGCTTGGATCCAATCCCAGGAACCTCGTGCACCACTAGATCGCAGCACAGCACCGATTTCTGCTGCCAGCGCATTCCCGGGCAGGAAAAGGGAGCCGCTGGAACGTCTTGGAATGACTGGAGCAAAAATCCAGGTGAGAAATGGTGCGGAAAGAAGGACACAGACAGAACATCGCTGCCCTTAGGATGAATCCAACCCACGGGAATATCCTGGGGCTTGGCTGAGCCGGGAAAAAGTGCCACGGGCAGCGTCCAGCCTGTCCTGAGCATCCCATTCCACGGGGATAAAGGCTGGAATGGCACCACTGGTTCCTACTGGTTTTCCACAGGCATTGGGCAAACTTGGCTGTGGATCTTGGAAGGAAAAAGGTGGCCTGGAAGAAATCCCGGGAGAAAAAGAGGGAAGCAATGAGCTGGGAAAGACAACGAGGGGAGTGGAGGGAGTGAGCAGCAGTGGCTGTCCCCAAACCCAGCGGTGGCTGTCCCCAAACCCAGGGGTTGGTGTCCCCAAACCCCTCCTTTGTGGGATTGTCACACCCTGATCCCCTTGGACTTCATCCCACCCAGTCCTTGAGCTGGGATTAACGTTTTAGAACCGAGTTTAAGCCCCTGAAATTGGACATTTTGGTCCCAAACTCTGCAGGTGTTGGGTGCCTGTGACCCCCCCACCCCTGGGTGCAGGAGGGGGGGTCCCTGGGGTTGTCCTTGGGATTGTCCCTGGGTTGTCCCCAGGTTCTGTCCCTGCTCCAGGCACCAGGAACCACCCGGGATTTTGGCAGAACAGCCCCATGGAATGAGCACATCCACCGAGCCAAACCAGTATCCACCAGTATCCCCCAGTATCTCCCAGTGGCCCCTCCCTGCTGAGCAGTTTGGCCACGAATCAGCCAAAATCTGCTGTGTTTGGGGCCTTGGGAAACCTGGGATTTTCCCTGCTCTCGCCAGCCCAGCAGGAATTTTACAGCAAATTATTTTCCGGGCTTGTTTGGAAGGGAGACATTTCGATGTGCAAAGCAGCTATTAATCATGAATAATTAATAATTATTATTTCAAATACCAGGGCAGGAAAAAAATCCCGGTGTGGGTATTTTTGATTTGTAAATGCCAGGCTTTTAATTAAAAGAGAGGGAACAGAATCATCACTCAGCCGCTTCTGCCAACGAGAGTTCTGGGGCTGCGCTGGCAGGAAAGGGCAGCAGCCGGAGCAGGGAGAAGTTTGGGATGTCAGGTTTGGAATCTGAAGGATCCTGGGGCTGGGAGTTGCATTTCCCAGCGTTTGGGCCATCAGGGAATCACTGAGGTTGGAAAATCCCTGTGGGATCATCGAGTCTAAGCTGTGACCGACACCCCACCAGGGTGGAGGGCCACATCCAGGGATTCCTTGGATATCTCCAGGGATGGGGATTCCAAACCTCCCTGGGCAGCCCATTCCAAGGCCTGACCCCCCCTTTCCAAGGGGAAATTCCTCCTGGAATGAAGGGAGCACTTTAGGCCTGGCAGATCCACCCCCTCTCCCGGGGGACACATCCCAAGCACACGCAGGATCCCGATGTGTGGATTCTCCCACTCTTCCCGCAAACCCGCTGCAGTTTTCCCACGGATTAACCAGAGCTCGGAGGAGGGACCACGCTCCCACCAGAGCGCATTCCCACGCCGCGATTCCTGCCCGGAAGCCCCCGGGGTCTCTCTCAGCTCCGGGTGTGGCCGCAGCGTTTTGTCCCCGCTGCTCCCGGGGGCGTTTCCCGCATCCCAATCCCGGCCCGCGAGCGCCGAACCCGGCCCTGCTTCCCCTGGCAACAGCATCCGTGTTTGTGATGTGTCTGCCTGGATGATTCCTGCCATTCCAGGCGGGAATTCTCTGTGCAAAAGGCCCCTCAGTGCCCTCCCGTGGAGGAGGATGCTGCTGTTCCCCTGCAGAACAGGGATCAGCACCACCTTCCATCCCCACCTATTCCATGCTGGAAAGCCCCAGCTGCTGCTCCATCCTGGATCGCTGGAGTGGGAATTCAGTGTTGGGCACCCACTTAATGCAGATTGCAGGGATCAAACCTATTGATGAACGAACCAATATTCCATAGCTGGGATCTGCTGGGATCTTGTGCTGCCTCCAGTCACAGGAGGAAGCCAAGCACCCCCTGTTGGGCACCCACTTAATGCAGATTGCAGGGATCAAACCTATTGATGAACGAACCAATATTCCATAGCTGGGATCTGCTGGGATCTTGTGCTGCCTCCAGTCACAGGAGGAAGCCAAGCACCCCCAGGTGATCCCTGGGACAGAGATTCCTTTGGGATTGACCTGTGCCAGACACTCTGGGACCAGCTGGACTTTCCCCTCTTGGCACTAAAGCTCCAGGGAAGGCATCAGGGACAGAGCAGCAGTGATCCCAGAGATATCCAGGAGGAATTTCCCCATGGAAAGGGTGCTCAGGCCTTGGGAGGAGCTGCCCAGGGAGGTTTGGAGTCCCCTGGAGGTGTCCAAGGAATCCCTGGATGTGGCACTCAGTGCTCAGGGTGGGGATGGGCACAGCTTGGACTCGGTGATCCCAGAGGGATTTTCCAGCCTCAGGGATCCTGGGATTCTGCCCAGGTTTTTGCTGAGGGCACTTCTGAGCTCCTGCCATTGAAAGGAGGACACAGCTCCTGCATTCCCATCCCTGGAAGTGGGAGATGTCCAGCGGATAAGGCCACAATTCCCAGAGGCTGGAAGTGTCCAGAGCTGAGCACGGCCCTGCCACAGGTGGATTGAGGGATGAGGAAGGGTCTGGAGTCCCAAGAGCTCCATCCTTGGGAGTTCATCCCTGCTCTGCAGCCCTGGAGGNTGTCCCCAAACCCAGGGGTGGCTGTCCCCAAACCCAGGGGTTGGTGTCCCCAAACCCAGGGGTGGCTGTCCCCAAACCCAGGGGTTGGTGTCCCCAAACCCCTCCTTTGTGGGATTGTCACACCCTGATCCCCTTGGACTTCATCCCACCCAGTCCTTGAGCTGGGATTAACATTTTAGAACCGAGTTTAAGCCCCTGAAATTGGACATTTTGGTCCCAAACTCTGCAGGTGTTGGGTGCCTGTGACCCCCCCACCCCTGGGTGCAGGAGGGGGGGTCCCTGGGGTTGTCCTTGGGATTGTCCCTGGGTTGTCCCCAGGTTCTGTCCCTGCTCCAGGCACCAGGAACCACCCGGGATTTTGGCAGAACAGCCCCATGGAATGAGCACATCCACTGAGCCAAACCAGTATCCACCAGTATCCCCCAGTATCTCCCAGTGGCCCCTCCCTGCTGAGCAGTTTGGCCACGAATCAGCCAAAATCTGCTGTGTTTGGGGCCTTGGGAAACCTGGGATTTTCCCTGCTCTCGCCAGCCCAGCAGGAATTTTACAGCAAATTATTTTCCAGGCTTGTTTGGAAGGGAGACATTTCGATGTGCAAAGCAGCTATTAATCATGAATAATTAATAATTATTATTTCAAATACCAGGGCAGGAAAAAAATCCCGGTGTGGGTATTTTTGATTTGTAAATGCCAGGCTTTTAATTAAAAGAGAGGGAACAGAATCATCACTCAGCCGCTTCTGCCAACGAGAGTTCTGGGGCTGCGCTGGCAGGAAAGGGCAGCAGCCGGAGCAGGGAGAAGTTTGGGATGTCAGGTTTGGAATCTGAAGGATCCTGGGGCTGGGAGTTGCATTTCCCAGCGTTTGGGCCATCAGGGAATCACTGAGGTTGGAAAATCCCTGTGGGATCATCGAGTCTAAGCTGTGACCGACACCCCACCAGGGTGGAGGGCCACATCCAGGGATTCCTTGGATATCTCAAGGGATGGGGATTCCAAACCTCCCTGGGCAGCCCATTCCAAGGCCTGACCCCCCCTTTCCAAGGGGAAATTCCTCCTGGAATGAAGGGAGCACTTTAGGCCTGGCAGATCCACCCCCTCTCCCGGGGGACACATCCCAAGCACACGCAGGATCCCGATGTGTGGATTCTCCCACTCTTCCCGCAAACCCGCTGCAGTTTTCCCACGGATTAACCAGAGCTCGGAGGAGGGACCACGCTCCCACCAGAGCGCATTCCCACGCCGCGATTCCTGCCCGGAAGCCCCCGGGGTCTCTCTCAGCTCCGGGTGTGGCCGCAGCGTTTTGTCCCCGCTGCTCCCGGGGGCGTTTCCCGCATCCCAATCCCGGCCCGCGAGCGCCGAACCCGGCCCTGCTTCCCCTGGCAACAGCATCCGTGTTTGTGATGTGTCTGCCTGGATGATTCCTGCCATTCCAGGCGGGAATTCTCTGTGCAAAAGGCCCCTCATTCCCTTCCCGTGGAGGAGGATGCTGCTGCTCCCCTGCAGAACAGGGATCAGGGAGCTGCCACCGTCCATCCCCACCTATTCCATGCTGGAAAGCCCCAGCTGCTGCTCCATCCTGGATCGCTGGAGTGGGAATTCAGTGTTGGGCACCCACTTAATGCAGATTGCAGGGATCAAACCTATTGATGAACGAACCAATCCTCAGGGATCCTGGGATTCTGCCCAGGTTTTTGCTGAGGGCACTTCTGAGCTCCTGCCATTGAAAGGAGGACACAGCTCCTGCATTCCCATCCCTGGAAGTGGGAGATGTCCAGCGGATAAGGCCACAATTCCCAGAGGCTGGAAGTGTCCAGAGCTGAGCACGGCCCTGCCACAGGTGGATTGAGGGATGAGGAAGGGTCTGGAGTCCCAAGAGCTCCATCCTTGGGAGTTCATCCCTGCTCTGCAGCCCTGGAGGTGACCTGGGCTCCCCGAGGTGGTTGTGGGGCCCCCACAGTGCCCTTTTCCCACTGCAGGGACACATTCACATCCCTGAATTCCTGCCCTTTTCCCACTGCTGGGACACGTTCACATCCCTGAATTCCTGCCCTTTTCCCACTGCTGGGACACGTTCACATCCCTGAATTCCTGCCCTTGTCCCACTGCAGGGACAGGTTCACATCCCTGAATTCCTGCCCTTGTCCCACTGCTGGGACACGTTCACATTCCTGAATTCCTGCCCTTATCCCACTGCTGGGACACGTTCACATCCCTGAATTCCTGTCCTTGTCCCACTTCAGGGACACATTCATCCCATTGAATTCCTGTCCTGTCCCACTGCTGGGACATCTGAATTCCCACCCTTCTCCCACTGCAGGGACATGTTCCCATCCCTGAATTCCTGCCCTTTTCCCACTGAAGGGACACATTCAACTCATTGAATTCCTGCCCTTGTCCCACTGCAGGGACATGTTCACCCCATTGAATTCCTGCCCTTTTCCCACTACTGGGACACATTCTCCCCATTGAATTCCTGCCCTTGTCCCACTGCAGGGACATTCGCCCCTCTGTATCCCTGCCCTTTTCCCCTGCTCCAGCTCCTGAAGAGCCCTTACTGGATGAGATCCCTGAGAAAACGACGCCTGGAATTCCCCTCCCTCCTTTCCCCGCTCCGTTTTTTCCACTCCCCTGCCTTTACAGCTCCCAAATTCCGAGTGCACGAGGTGTTCCAGAGGCCAGGCTTCCACGGCTGTTTATTATTCCCAGCAGGAGCATCCCGAGACAGCAAATTGCTTTGTTGATGCTGTGGAGGGAATCGATCCTTGCAAAGCTCAGCGCCTCTGGCATGTTTATCCCTGCCCGGGCGCTGGAAGGATGTTCCCGGTGGGAATGGGGGGGTGGCCCAGGCTTGCCGAGCTCTGGCGAGGAGCAGGATTGAAGGTTGGGATGAAATGATGGGATTTTGAGGCCGGAAGAGGCAGTTTGGGGTGTCTGAGCAGCTGCACGAGTTCAGGTATTCCATGGGAGGGCACCGGGCTGGGAATGGAAATTAAAATCGGGGGGATCCAAGTGAACGCAAGGGGTGATCCCAAGGAACAGGGGGTGTGGGATCCTGGGGATTCAGAATCCTGAGGTGATCCTGAGGAGAAGGGAATGGCTGGAGAGGTTCCAGGGGAGGTTTAGGGTGGATTTTAGGGAAAGGTTCTTCCCTCAGAGGGTGTGGGGCACTGAACAGGGAATGGGCACGGCACCAAGGCTGTCAGGGCTCCAGGAATGTTTGGACAACACTCTCAGGTGTGGGATTTTGGGAATGTTTGCAGGGCCAGGAGCTGGATTGATGATCCCTGTGGGTCCATTCCCGCTCAGCCTATCCCATGTTCCTGGAACTCCTGTCCCAAGGGGGTTTAGGACCTCTGGAAAGGATTTGGGTGTTGATGTTTTCCATTGTTCCAGCGCCTCGGTCCTTCCAGGGAATCCTGGAATGGCTGGAAGGGACCTTCAAGGGTCTCATCCCAAATCCCCTCCCACATCCTGGATTTTATGGTGTTAGGGATCTGCCCAGCCTGGAATGGTTGTCCCCGTTTCCATCCTCACCCATCCTGGGCAGGGGGAGCCTTAAATTGTCGGAATTCCCTCAGTTCCAGACGGATTGGGAAAGTCGGGATGGTTTTATTCCCAATTCCTGGCCCTGCCCAGCACAGTTCCAAGCTCCCATCCCTGAGAGCTCCATAAAAACGAGGCAAGGATCCATCGGCAGCCGAATCCCGGCTGGAAGGGAAGGGATTCCTTGTTAATGGAGCAGCCCGGGATGGGGCTGTCCCAGCCCTGCGATTCAGCCAGGAAAATCCAACAAATCCCCTGCACCAGGAGCCACAAACTCCTAAGAAAAGGGAGTTTTCCAGAGGAAAAACAGCTGGGAAAAGCTGCGGGACACTCCCAGCTCCTCACCGGGGTGACAACGGCTGAGCCATCAGAGAGGGACGGCGACACCATGGAAAATATCCCAAAAAACACCTGGCATGTCCCAGGAGCTGCGGAGAAACCTCCCAGCTCCAAAGTGGCCATGACGGGCAGGAATTTATCCAGATTCAGGTGAAATCCATAAATCCAATAAATTCCCGGCCTGGCCACGTCTCCAAGGCTGGCAGGGACTGATTTGACTTTTCCTTCTGCTGATCCAGAGGCAGCTCTTTGCCTCTCCAGCATCTTTCCCCGACAGCCCATTGATTATCCAGGCTGGAAGGGACAACAGCCATAAATTCCTTGGATCTTGTTTATCGTGTTCGTCTGTCAGACTCCCCCCCGATCGATTCCCATTTAAACCAGGATATTTCTCACAGGGAAAAAAATAAAAATAAAAATCCATGCGCGGCAGAAAGCTCTCCTGAAACCTCCTCGGTTTGTGCTCCAAGTTCCTCCATCCCAGGGAGCATCCAGGGTTTTCTGGGATGAGATGGAGCGTTGAGGATTCAGTGGGAGGCAGAAATAACCCCAGGGATGGGGAGAAACTCCCAGCGGGCTGGGATTTGGGATTCCTGTTGCTCCAACACAAATATTCTCTTGTCTTCACTCCCCACTCGGATAAAGTGGGAATAATTGGGATTTTTCCTGGTTTTCCCGTGGTTTTCATGACACAACAATTTTCCCAGAGAAACTGTGGATGCTCCATCCCTGGAAGTGCCCGAGGCCGGGTGGGATGGGATTTGGAGCGGCCTGGGATCGTGGGAGGTGTCCCATGGCAGGGGGTGGAATGGGATGAACTTCCAGGTCCCTTCCAACCCAAAGCATTCCAGGATTCCCTGTGCTGGGATATCAGGAATAAATTCCTCGCTGTGAAGGTGGGGAGGGACTGGAATGGGTTTCCCGGGGAATCTGCGGCTTCCCCATCCCTGGAAGTGCCCAAGGCCGCGTTGGATGGGGCTTGGAGCAACCTGGGATAGTGGAAAAGATTGGAATGTGATGGGATGAGCTTTAAATTCCCTTCCAACCCAAACCATTCCAGGATTCCACGATCCCGGCGGGGGCAGCACAGCCGAGCTCAGCTCTCCAGCGAGGCCTCTGCTCTCCCCACACCCCAGGGAAAAATCCAGGAGATCCCCGCTGGAAATGATCCCAGGGTTTAACCCCCACCTCCCATCCCGAGGGAATTCCGCCAATTAACGCTGGAATTCCGCCAATTAACGCCGCGCTGCTGTAATTGCCCCTCAGAACGCTCCAAACAGCCACAATAAAAAAAGGAAAATAAATGGTTGCTGCGGCTGGAGACTCGAAAATCCATTAAGGGATTTATTTTTGGTTCTTTTCTTTCCCCCGATCCCTTGGGGGGCTGAGAGCTCATCTGCATGTTCCTGCTCCGGCTGGAAAAGCGGAATAAATGCGTTTTTGAAGCAATAAAAGGCCTTTCCTCCTAAATCTGAGGACAAATTAACAATTACCAGCGCTGCTAATGCCTTTCTGCCTCGACACGTTCATTTAACCGCCCTCCTTTCATCTCCGAGGCTCCACTTAGGGTTTTTCCTCCAAAATTCTCGTTGTGAGGTTGGGGAGGGTTTGGTTTGGGTTTTTTTAAAATTCCTTTCTAATTTAGCAGGGGGGGGAAATTTTTTTAGTTGGTGTTCAGGCAGGAAAAAAAAAAAAAAGGATAAAGGAGGGAGGAAAAGGGATGCCCCGTTCTGGGGATGCCCCCACACGTCACCTTTGCTAAAAAAAAGTGGGATCAGCACATTCCTGAGCAGAATTTTGGGATGGCAGGGGATCCTGGAGGGCAGGATTTTGGGATGGGGGGATCCTGGAGGGCAGGAATTTGGGAATAGGGGATGCTCATGGGCAGGATTTTGGGAGGGGGGGATCCTGGAGGGCAGGAATTTGGGAATAGGGGATGCTCATGGGCAGGATTTTGGGAGGGGGGGATCCTGGAGGGCAGGATTTTGGGAAAAGGGAATGTTTGTTGGCAGGATTTTGGGAATAGGGGAGGTTTGTGGGCAGGATTTTGGGATGGGGGGATCCTGGAGGGCAGGA
>VZRZ01002088.1:64963-76898 GCA_013398175.1 Climacteris rufus | reverse complement strand
TCTTCCCTCTCTCCCCCAGGGAGAACCCATTTGCTTTTCCAAGCGGCAGAGCCGGGGTTTTCCTCCCCTCCCGCAGCAGATGAAAGGCTCGGAGGGTTTTTTGTGCCTCCCCGGGGTCTGTGCCGGCCCCGCCACTCGCTGCGGCTGATGAGGCATTAAAGGCTCCCCGCTCCAGCGTTTCTCGAGGCCACACCGACTAAAAGGTTTCCTTAAATGCCCCCGATGGGCGACATTTGATGGCTTTAAAGGCAGCGGGGAGCCGGGGATGGGTTCCGAGCCGCCCCCGGGGCCATCGCTTTAATGAGAACCGCGCCGTCCCCCTCGACCCCGCTGACATTTCCCAACCCGAGCCGCTCCCTGCGTGGTCAACAAGCCACAGGGAATGAAAAAAAAAAAAGAAGAGGAGCTCCCTGGAGCAGCCCCGGAGCGCGGGAATGTCGGGATGCTCCCGCTGCTGTCCCTGGCACGGCCCGCATCCCGAGTTTTTAGGCTGAGCTGAAGTTGATTTGATGGCTTGGATCTAAATCCAGCTCGATTTGCATGGGATGGGATGAAGGGAAGGAGTCCAGGGCATCGCACCAGCCTGGGGCTGAGCTCCTCTCGCCTTTTCCCGGTGGGATCATTCCCATCTCCCTTCCCAGACGGCACACCCAGGCTGCAGGGGCAGAGGAAGCTGGATTTTCCTAAAATAAACAGAGATCCCCTGATTTTCCAGCACTGGCACCTGCACAAAGCTGCCTGGTGTCATTCCCTCTCCATTTAATGTGATTTGAATGTTATCTGTGCTGAGCAGGGAAAGAGGATCCTCATGGAACAGCAACAGCGACGTCCACACCTCCCTCCCAGACCCCATTCCCGGGAAATCCTTAATCCAGATTCCTGCCCAGCCCATGGATCTGAGGAGCGGCTGCTGAGGGAAGTGGGGACAGCCAGGTCTTGCTCCAGCTGTGCTGCCTTCCCAAAGAACGGCATCCATGGATTTGTGTTTGTGCTGAATGCCGGGCTCCAGCTCCAATCTCCCTCTGAATCCCCAGATCCAAATCGCGGGGAGTTTTCATGGGGAAAAAAAAAAAATATTGCACATACACAGAGACTGAGCTGTAAAATGGGGCAGAATAATGAAATTCCATTGAAAACAGAGATCCAACAGGCCCAGTCCTCAGGAGCAGGGGCACAACTGGGCACAAAATCCCGGGAGGTCACTGGGTTTGGGTGACAGCGCCCAAAATCTGCCCTGCATTCCAAAAGGCAGCTTTGGCACCTCAGTCCCAGGGCAGCAGCGCTCAGCCCCGGGGCTGAGCAGCGCTGTGGGCAGAGTCACCAAAACTGCAGGAAAACCTCTCCAACAACATATTTTAGTGCTAGAGAATTCAGGCATCACTTTATTCCGACCAGGACGTGCCACAGAAATCATTTCAACCTCACACTTCCCCGGTTGTGCAGGGAAATTCATCCCACCACGCATGGCATTTACAAGATTTCCCAAAACTTTATACAGCTCAAAATCCATAGGGATGAGCTGTGTCCAAGTTTATTGCTCTGTTAAGCAACCCCCAATATTCGGTTTTTCATTGGATCCGAATTTCTTTGCCTTCGATGTTAATTAGGTCTTCATTCCTTGATTCCTTTATCAGTCTTTTCCAGAGGAGGTGTCACCTGCCCTGCCGGGGGGAGATGTTTGTAGATGGCCACTGATGTTCCCTTGATGGCCTTTTAATTGTCATTATCTTTTGGGCAACTCGCATTGCTTGGTGTAAAAATGTCTAAAAAAAAAAAAAATTAAAAAATCACTTTTAAAATTCCTTTTTCCCAAGGCAGTCATACTGAGCCTTACTAGGGAAAGAAAGGAAAATTTTAGAAGTTGTATCATTTGTAACAACCTCACCGGGGACATCCCAGAGATGGGATAACACCGAGATACCACCGGGCTGTGGGTCACCCCTCCAGCTGTTTGTTCATCCCGATGGATGAACACCTTCATCCTTCTCCCCACATTGCAGGAGACAGGGAAGTGTGCATGGAAAACACCCTTGGAGTGCCAAGGCGAGACCCTGAGCCGCGTCAAAGGTGAGGAATTTGGAGGCAAAACCCACCTTGGGCCCCAAAACCCACCCTGGAATCACAGACACACCTCGGACGCATCCAGGCTGTCCCAAGGCTCCGGCTCAGACCCGCTGCACAAGGAAGGAGCCCCCACTGAGCATGGAGAACCTTCTGCCATCCCCAAAAGCTGAGGGGACACGGGGACACCCCGGTGTGAGCTGCCCCAAGCCCCCGGTGCTGGATGAATCCCTCCAGGGGGACGCACCTCGGTGTCCCTGAGCCTCATCCCGGGGGGACACACGGAGCTGCAAACCCCAACCCCGTGGGGCACAGGACAGGGCCGAGCTCGGCCTGGGGAGCTTGGTGGCTCTGGCTGATGTTTTATTCCTGTTTTTCCTCATCCATGAGGCACCGGGATGACAAACGGTGCCCCTGCCTGCAATTACGGTCGCCGCGCACAGGATGGATTTTTGACCCGGCAGCCCCTTCTGAAGGCATAAAAATCCTTCTCCTCGCTCCTGCCATGACACCGCACCCATCAGAGTGGTTAATTGCCGGGAAGATCCCGATGGGCGAGGGAAAATTGCGGATAAACACCCTCTCCTGCCTCGCTGTATAAATAATTAGGGGGATTATGAATGCACGAGGCAGCACAATTAGGACCTGGAGGTTGTGCCGTGTGTCACAGCAAAGCTCATTTCTCCCGGATTTGCAGGGAATTTGATTACTCGGTGTCACCAGTGTAGTTGAAAGTGGGTCCTGGCTTGATGTAAATCCGTGGAAGAGTGCCAGGGAACGGGGCAGCTCTGATTTATGGCACGGGAGGAACCGGTCCCTGATGTCCACATGGGTCTGTAATTATCCATATGGACACATAGAGCCACTCCTGTGCCTGCCACGCTCACGATTCCGGGTAATAAAAAAGCCTCACGATGTTCCATGCCCATCTGAAGTCCCAGGTCAGCAGGAGAGCGGAATTTTCCAATTGCTCCAGGCCCTGAGTAGGCTAAAAAAAACCCCATTTTGTTTGGGGGATTAATTGGGAGTGAATTAGGGAGAGAAATTAAATTAGTAAATACAACACTTCACCCAACATCACAGGCTGATGGAAAGCTCCGGTTCAGGTGTTGCAAAATCTGATTTTACTGCGTGGGAAACACATGGAAGAGCAGGAAACCTGAATCCAGGCTTCCCAAAAGCCATTCCAGGGCCTGGAGCAGCTTCCAGTGCTGCAAATGTTTCATCTCCGGGAGGTGGGAGAGGGCTGGGGATGACTCAGCCTCCTCCATCCTTTGGGGGGAGCAAGGAGAGGATGTTGTGCCTGTTCCTGAGTGTTCCCGGCCCCCTCCGAGGGAATCCTGGGGAGGGCAGGATGCTGGGAAGGAGCAAACCCACGGATCCAAGGGGGAAACTCCAGAAATCCCGGGCTCAGACCATGAGGAGTTGATTCCAGACAGGTTTTCTGTAAGCACAGGGAGCAAGGCGGGGACAGGGCTGGGCTGGATCTGCTCGGGGTCACCCCAAAACCCACCTGGGATGCTCCTGTTCCTGCTCCTCCCGGGGCTGCTTCCCCAGGCACTCGGAGCTGGATATCCCTGTTAATCCCACAGCGGCCTCCCATCCCTCCAGGAGCAGAGCATCGCTGTCGCTGGCAGCTTTGGACTGCAGGAATCTGAATCCCAGCCCAAACCCTCCCTGCTTCAGCCCCCAGGCAGCCTCAGGCTGTGGCTGTCCGGGGGTCACCCTGTCCCTGGTCCCGAGCCCTGCAGGGACCTGTCACCCCCAGGCTACAGAAATCCACACCAGGCACTCTGCTCCTGCATCCTCCCAGGGACAGAGCCTGAATGCTGGCTCCTGAAATTCCCAAATTTCACCTCAGTCTGGCCCGTTCCTGAGGCTGGATCTGCCAGGAGTTTGTCAAAACCCCAAGCTAATCAAAACCCTGAGCTTATCAAAACCCCGAGCTTATCAAAACCCCAAGCTTATTAAAACCCCAAGCTTAACAAACCCCCGACCTTATCAAACAGCCCCCCCACTGCTGGCAGCCTCTTCCTGCCCCCCTGACCTCCCCACGCTGGGTTCTCCATCCTTCCCCAGCCCCTGGAGCCCCGGGAGCAGCTGGAGCTGACGTGCAGACAGGTGCCTGTCACGGCTCATCTCTCACTCCTCATCCTGATCCCTTCCCTGCCTGTGCCAGAGGAACTGGGCTCCTTTCCTGCCTCTCCCAGAGCCGCTGGAGAGCGGATTTCATTCCAGGCAGGGCTGATGAGCAGCACAGACCGAGCATTAATGAGGTGCTATAAATACCAGCGTCCCTCTCGCGGGCAGCGAGGGCGGCTCAGCTCCCTGTTGGGGCCTTCCAGCAAACCCCGGGCTTGGAGCATCCCCAAAAATCCCCTCTGATCACCCCTGGCCTCCAACAATCCACATCTCCACATCTTTTCACCTGGCATTCACCTGACACCCCACCCATGGCCATGGGAAGAGAGGGAATTCGAGTTTCCAGTTCCTGGGAATTTCAGCCCTTCAGGTTTAACAAGTGGCCGAACTTCCTGTGGATCCCCCGGCCCGGCCGCGGCTCCAGGGCCGTTCATCTTCCCTGAATCCCTCGCTGGCTGCAGCAGGAGCCCCCGGCGTGGCCATGGCAACTGGTTTTGCTTAAATGCAGCTGAAGAGTGAAGTTAATTTTAGATGAGGTGAGGAGGAAGCTGGAGCACCGAGGGAAGCTCAGCCTTGGGTTTCTCCTCTGATGGGAACGGTGCTGCCAGCCTGGTCCTTCCCAGTGCATCCCGCTGGGAATGAGGCCAGGCTTCAGGGATCCCTGCACCACATAAGCCATCTAAACTTTATTATCCATAGAATTATAACATGGTTTGGGTTGGGAAAGGCCTTAAAATCTGACTGCAGCCCCAAATCATTGAGTTCCAACTGATCCATGAAGCTGATCAGTCTCCCAAGGGAGTGATCCATCGTTCCCTCGCTGCAGGAGAGGGGCTGGAGCGTGTCCAGGGCAGGGAATGGAGCTGGGAAGGGGCTGGAGAATCCTGAGGGAGGTGGGGGGGCTCAGCCTGGAGCAAAGGAGGCTCAGGGGGCCCTGCTGGCTCTGCACAGCTCCTGCCAGGAGGGGCAGCCAGGGGGGATTTGGGATTGTCTCCCAGGCAACAGGGACAGGAGCAGAGGGAACGGCCTCAGGCTGGGCCAGGGGAGGCTCAGCTTGGACAGCAGCAGGAATTTCCCCATGGAAAGGGTGCTCAGGCCTTGGAACTGCCCAGGGAGGTTTGGTCTGGGAGTGTCTGAAAGGATCAAACCTATTGATGAATGAACCAATATTCCATACCTGGGATCTTCTGGGATCTTGTGCTGCCTTCAGTCACAGGAGGAAGCCAAGGTGATCCCTGGGACAGAGATTCCTTTGGGATTGACCTGTGCCAGACACTCTGGGACCAGCTGGACATTCCGCTCTTGGCACTAATGCTCCATGGAAGGCGTTAGGGACAGAGCAGCAGTGATCCCAGAGATATCCAGGAGGAATCTCCCCATGGAAAGGGTGCTCAGGCCTTGGAATTGCCCAGGGAGGTTTGGAGCCCCCAGGAGGTGTCCAAGGAACACCTGGAAGTGGCACTCAGTGCTCAGGGTGGGGATCAATCCCAGGTTGGACTCGATGATCCCAGAGGGATTTTCCAAAGGAAATAACTCCTTGATAAACCCTCCCAGCCCCCAGCTCCTGTCCTCCCCCACCACTGCAGCTGGGATCCCTTCTCCTGCAGCCCTTCCTCCTCTCCCGAGCTTCCCTGCTCCCAGGAGGGAAAGCAGACGGTTGGGATCTCACATCCCAGGGAAGTCTCTGACCCAAGTGGGCTGAGCCACCCTCCCAGCACCACGTGCATCATTTCCTCTCAGTGCATCCCAAAAGTGTCCAAAAATGGCTTTAAAATCCCACGCCTGGGGAACACCGTGCCCCATCCCTATCCAGAGATAGATCCCGGAATCATTTGGGTTGGAAAAGACCTTTAAAATCCAGTTCCATCCTGAATTGATGGGAACACGCACCCCAAACCCCATAAATTAGTGGGAAGTGACCTTAAACTTAATGAGTACTTTGGGCCTGAGAGGAGGATTTTGGCTGCTCCACCAAGAGTGGGGAGGAGGTGGTAAAAGGACATTTTTTGAAGCAAATCTGCTCCTCACTGAGTCCTTTCTCCAGGAATTCAGGAATTCATCTCAGGGCTGCTCAGAGCCCGCTTTCCCAAGTCTTATTCCCATCCTGGGAGCATCTCAGGGGTTTCCTTTGCTCTGCTGGATTTCCTGCCTCCTTCCCTGCCCGTTCCTGGGGGTCTGGCTCCCTGCTGCTCTCACATCTCTTCCTTGCCAGCTCAGGCTGCTCCTTCCATCATTTTCCAGCTTTTTTTACCCCCAACTGGAGCTTCACCACCTTTTCCACATCTCCTGGAGGAGGAACAGCTCCTCCAGACCCCAAACTTTTGAACCCCAGCACAGGAACAGGTCCTGAACTCCCCCACGGACCACATGGATAACAGAGGGAGGACAAGGGGAGTCCCCAGGTGGGAAAAGAGATCCAGCAGATCTTCACAACCTGGTTTTCCAGCCAGAAACACACAAATAAACTCATATTTTACCATTTCTGTGCTCGATCCATGCTCTGTGTGCAAACCACCACTGCCTGTTAGCACATGGATCCATATGCTCCCAGAAAAAAGCAATACCGGGATGAAAACAAGAGCCAAGCACGCCCGGCTTGGGCTCCCAACTGCTGCCTGGCACAAAAAAAATATATATAAATATCAGTGTTTAAATGTATGTTTAATTTTAAATGTGTATTTGATTCTAAAATGAATATTTATTTCTGAAATGCATTTTTTGGGCGGCAGCTCTGTGAGTTCAGGGCAGCCCTGAGTCCCTGTAATTCCCATTCCATGGGCACTGGGAGCACAAAAAAACACATTAAAAAGCCAATTTTTTTCCCCTTTCCCTTTGGTTTGAGTGGCCATTCAAGCTTGGTTGGAGGGGCAAAACCAAGGAGAATCCCTCTGGAAATTCCAGTTAAACCCAAAAAAACCCCCCATCCACTGCCTGAGCGTTTTCCAGGCAACAGCTGGAAAAAATTCCTGGGGAGAAACCCATTCAGACTGATTAAACCGCGCCATTATTTGTAATTTTGCTTAATGCTGTTGCAGCAGAGCCTCGGCCGTTTGTGGGAGGGAAAGGCTGGCTGGGCCCCAAGGTTTTGCATAATGAATTCCCGGGATTAATCCTATTAATGTTCCTCCCTTCCCCCGGCTCCTGAACTTCTGCAGGGATGAAAAAACCTCGACGGAAAATGCAAATTTTGGCTGAGCTGCGGCCAAAGTTTTGAGCAGGGAAGGGAGAGGTGTCCGGTGCCTGAATTCCCAACAGTTCCCAGTGTCCAGTGAATTCCCAACAATTCCCAGTGTCCAGTAAATTCCCAACAATTCCCAGTGCATGAATTCCCAACAATTCCCAGTGCCTGAATTCCCAACAATTCCCAGTGTCCAGTGTCTGAATTCCCAGCACTTCCAAGTGTCCAGTGAATTCCCAACATTTCCCAGTGTCCAGTGAATTCCCAAAAATTCCCAGCGTCCAGTGAATTCCCAGCATTTCCCAATTTCCAGTGCCTGAATTCCCAACCATTCCCAGGTGTCCAGCGAATTCCCAGCACTTCCCAGTGTCCAGTGTTTGAATTCCCAATACTTCTCAGTGTCCAGTGCCTGAATTCCTAACAACTCCCAGTGTTCAGTGAATTCCCAACATTTCCCAGGTGTTCAGCACCCGAATTCCCAACAATTCCCAGTTGTCCAATGAATTCCAAACACTTCCCAGTGTGCAGTGTTTAATCCCAACATTTCCCACGTGTCCAGTGTCTGAATTCCCAGCACTTCCCAGGTTTTGGTCACCAATCCTGACTGAGGAGCCGAGTGCTCCAGCCCTTTTCCATTAATCATTCCCTAATGAATTTCCTGGCTCCCGTGTTGGAGCCAACAGCCAAAGTGGCTCAGAGAGAGATTTCCAGAAAGTGAATCCAGATCTCTCCATCCCCAGCAATCCCAGAGCCATCCTGCTGGGGAGTGAAGGGATGGGAAGGAAAACCGAGCCAGGGCTCTGAGTTTATTCCCAAAATCTCCTCCTTTGCATTGCCCAGTGCTGGAGCAGCTGCTGCAGGAGTCATTCCATAATTTATTTTTAAAAGATCTGGCCAGGAAACTCCAAAGCTGCACACAAGGACGTTTTCCAGCCAAGATTTGTCCATGGAATTATTTTCTGGGAGGAATTTACTCCGTTTCGGCCTTGCCCTGACAAATCTGATCCAGTGCTCCCGCTGCTCCCACCCAGAGCAGATTCCAGTACCATCCATGGAATAATTCCACCCTAAATGGTTTGGGACTGGACTGGAGCATCTTCAAGGACTCTCCATGAGTCCTGAGCTTCCCAAAAACCCCATGGCAGTGTTGGATGCATGGAGCTGTCTCTTCCCAAGGAATGCTCTCATTAATCCTCACCTTGTCATTAACCGCAGCATTTAATTAATAAATTAGCATCTGGTTAGGCACGGAGAGGAGATTGATGGGTGGGAATGAGTCTCCAGAGGCCACGGATCTGCTGCAGGGCTGGGACACCGGGAGAGGTCACTGGGAGAGGTCCCAGCCCTGCAGCAAGGACAGGCGCAGGAAAATCCTGCGGAAGGAGGAATGAGGTGGATCTGGGATGCTCCTGGTGTGGTGTCCTGTCAGGATATTTCCTGGGAGCTGGAAAGGGACTCTTCATCAGGAGCTGGAGTGCCAGGATACAGGGAATGGCTTCCCACTGCCAGAGGGCAGGGTTGGATGGGATATTGGGAAGGAATTGTTCCCTGGAACGGGGGGGAGGGGCTGGGATGGAAATCCCAGAGAAGCTGTGGCTGCCCCATCCCTGGAAGTGTCCCAGGCCAGGTTGGATGTGGTTTGGAGCAACTTGGGATGGTGGAAGGTGTCCCTGCCCATAGCAGGGGCGGGATTGGATGATCCTTCAGGTCCTTCCAAGCTGAACCATCCCGGGATTCTGTGCTTCCAGGACATTTCTCAGGAGCTAAGCCAGGGCTGACCCGCAGCAGCACAGCAGTCACACCCCGTGCCCTTCTCCTCGCTCCTGCTCCAGGAATCTGCCCTGGACGGATCTCCAGCACCACACATTCCATCACAAACCCCATCAGATCCAGCTCCGGCACCTTCTTCTGCTTCCCAGCACCCCTCACCTTCTTCCCAGGATCCAGAATCTGCTTCCCAGGACACCTCAATCCCAAGCTTAAACCACAGCAACCATCAGGCCCTTCCCTCCAACATCCCCCAACCTCTCCACACTGAATCCTCAAGGCTCAGCCCTGACTCCTCACCATGGCAGCTCCAGTGGTTGATTCCTGGAAGAATTCCCACCCGGACTTTGGCTGGAGCAGTGCAAATCCAGCCGGGATCTGCCAGGGCTGGGTGTCCCCCAGCCTGCACTGCCCGGGGTCCTTCTGTCCCCGTCAGCCCCAGCACAGAACTGGGGGAGGACGGTCTGGGATGCCCAGGGAGCCCTGGCTCCATCACGGAGCCAGGGAATCCTGGAAGAGAGGGAGCAGGGATCATGTTCAGCTCCTCGTGCTGCCTGGAGAGCATTGACACAGCTCCCATTGATTTGTTGGAACCTGTAATTATTGCAGTGGATTTTCGTTTTTTTTCCTTGTATTTCATGCTCTGTTTGTTTTCCCTCTCGAGGAGATGAATATTCCTCCCTGGGAAGCACTGCTGGAGGGGCGGTGGCAGAACAGCAATTCCCAGGAATGCTGGGCACTCAACTGCTTCCCAGGAATCTCACTCCTTGCAGGGAATTGTGGCTCTGATATCCAGCCTGACTCCTTCCTCCCGTTTCCCTCACCTCTGTTTTTATTCCAGGGATTTTATCTTTTCCTCCTTCCTTTTTCCAGAATGAAAACTCATCTCTGCATGGAAAACCAGTGCTACAGTAGAACTGGGATCCTGCAAACCGGATCATGCCCAGGGAAGCTGTGGCTGCCCCACCCCTGGAAGTGTCCAAGGCCGGATTGGACGGGGCTTGGAGCACCCTGGGATCATGGAAGGTGTTGGGAGTGGAATGGGATGAGCTTTGGGGACCCTTCCCACGCAAACCATCCTGGATAAATCCAGTCCAGCCTGGGAATGGAGCCTGGGTGCATCCCAGTTGCTTATTATCCATCTCCACCGGCAGCAGGGACATTCCTGTGCTTCCAGCACATTCCGGAGCTGTTCCCTCTCACCTGAGAGCTCAGGGAGATCCCAGCCGGGACCAACATCATCCCGATTTAGGGATAGGCAAACACCAGATTTATTCCCCTCCCTGATCCATTTAATGGGTCATTTCCTTAATTTACCTTGCCTTTTACCTCTGGCTTTCCTGGGAATGCTCTGCCGGCATTGCAGAGGCACGGAATTATTATTATTATTATTCAGGAAAGGAGTGGGAGAGCGGCTCTAAATGTAAAGCGCAGGAGCAATCCTTAATCATCCTCATCATTAGTTAATTGCTGTAGCCCGAGTCCATTCCGAGGAGAACAGGGGGTGTTAAATATAGATGGAGAAATGGAATCTATTTTGGGGGATTTGTGCTCTTCTTGCGATGGATTCTGCCTCCTGCTCTTCCCGAGGATGTCAACAGCGGGGACAGGCAGAGCAGTGCCAGCCTCCCATTCCGGGGGCTCCCACCAGGAGTTGCTGGGAATGTGCTGAGCTGCAGGAATTCCTGAGAGATGGATCCTGCTGGATCCTGCACTTGGCTTTTCCGGGAAAACCTGTCCCTCGCCTGGTTCTGACTGCACCGTGTCCAAGGGAACGTCAGGAAATGTGGCAGAGCCAAAATGGGCTGAATCCTGTGGAGAAACCTATGGATCCACTGTCCTCTGTTTCTTGGATCCCAGACCAGCAGAGTCCTTGTTCTCCTTGTTCCCTGCTCCCCTTTTCCAGAGCCCTTTTCCAAGCCCTTTGTTCTGTGCCCTCAATGCATTTCCTCCCTCTCTCCTTCCTCCCTCCCATTCCAGCCTCTCCACCCAACCTTTCCCTGTCAATCGGGGCCGTGTCCCCTCTGGAGAGCGGCTGCCCATGGATCAGGGAGGGCTGGGGGTGCCTGGAGAGGCCCAGGCCTCGATGATCCATCCAGGGATTTCTCCTTGGAGCAATGATTTGTTGTTCACTCCTCCTTCGCAGCCAAGGACGGAGCGAAGGGATTTGGATTTTGCTGCAGCCTGGGAGTGAGGAGAGGGAGGAAAAGCCTGGGCCCCACTCCATCCTCATGGATTAGTGGGACAGAAATCCCTGGCAGTGCCAGCAGCGGGGACAGTGGCTCCGGGAGATAAAGCCCCAGGGAATGCTGTTCCCAGGGAGGCGGCTGCCAGGCTCCCGGTGCCTCATCACCATAGAGATGGCAGTGCTCCCCTTCCCATTCCATCCTCTCGGCTCCCAGCCTCTGATCCTCTGGAGTTTGGCCGTGGGGACACAGCGGGGACAGAGAAGTTGCCTCAGTGTGTGTGGGACAAGTTTGGGGACAACACTGTCCCTGCAGGGGACCCTCTGTGGGGTCTTGGGGCCCAGGGTGGGTGTGAGAGTCCCGGAGCACCCAGGAATGTCCGGGAATGTTGGAATCCATGTGCTCACCCCGGAGCTGAAGCACACAGGGTATCAGCGTCCCTGTGGAGCCGCGGGAATGTCACAGCGGGTGACGCTCGGCACTGTCACCCCATGGCACAGCTGGCGCCCTGTGTGGGCTCCACCCCCTCCAGATGTGCTGCTCACCTGGGCTGGGGCTCCTTTCCCTTCCCTTCCCTTCCCTTCCCTTCCCTTCCCTTCCC
>VZRZ01002088.1:41190-57838 GCA_013398175.1 Climacteris rufus | reverse complement strand
TCCCTGTTCCTCCCTGTCCATCCCTGCCCATCCCTGTCCCTATCTGTCCCTCCCTGTCCATCCCTGTCCCTCCCTGTCCATCCCTGTCCCTCCTCCCCCGACATTCCCGCAGGATTCCTCTCCTCTCTGTGTCATTTGTCCCCAGGCCGGGCTGATGTCCCCATATGGGGTGGGGAATCGGGTACAGGTGATCCCCGACCTTGGCATCCTCATTTTTATATAAAAAAAAGTCAAAATTAAAGGCCACGGCTCTTCTTTTTCAGGAAAGAAGCAGCGCCCTGAAGCCAACACCGTTTTTCAGGGACATCCCTGGCCTTGCCACAGCCTAGGAGGACACAGAGGGAGGGACAGCAGGCCCTGGGACAAACCTGGGAGGTGCCACATGGCCCTGCCACAAACGCCACCAGTCCCGCTGCTGACGCTGCAGACTTTTAATTACATTTTTGTCTGGCAATAAAGGAAACAAATTCGGCTGTTCAAGCAGCCCGTGGTGCACGAGGCAGCGCTCCCGGCCTCTCCCCTGCGCTTCCCTTCCCTGAGCAGCCAGCGCTGCGCTCTTTAGGAAGTTTTATTTCCCTCCGGACCAATCTCCTGCCTCTGAATTGGAGCGTGGGTGTGGGCAACGACAGCGAGAGAGCGATGAGGAGAGCGAGGCAGATAAAATCCCTGCCATGCAAAGCTCGTTCCACTAAAAAAACCCCGCGTAACGCAGCTGGAGCGTTCCTACAACAGGGG
Organism: Climacteris rufus; assembly: GCA_013398175.1. Classification (NCBI taxonomy): domain Eukaryota; kingdom Metazoa; phylum Chordata; class Aves; order Passeriformes; family Climacteridae; genus Climacteris; species Climacteris rufus. The sequence goes on along the minus strand of VZRZ01002088.1, from coordinate 57,103 downwards.
GACTCCGCCAGGTGTGTTCCACCCCTGGAATCGCTTCCCGAGGTGGTTGTAAAGATGCCTGGGAGTGGGAAAAGATAACGGGAGAGCTCCCCCCGCACTCCCGGGGCTGGCACGGGGAGCCGCTCTCTCGTGGGCTCCGACTCTGGCTGTTGCTGTGTTTTATGGGATCAGCCCTGATTTATGATCAGCTTTTACAGCGGCTGTAAAGCAGCCCCAAAGCAGGGAAATAAAGGAAGCAGAGGAATATTTCACCTTCCAGCCCTGCCGGGATCACAGGAAGGGTCCCCCAGAGCATCCCAGGGTGCAGCCCGCGGTCCCTCCACGGGGACAACCGGGAGGTGACACTTTTGGGGGCGCTGGGTTGGGTGAACGGGATTAAAAGGTGGGGTTGGAATCCTTATCTGGAAGGGGTGCAGAGGATGGGGGAGTTCTTTATCAGCTTGGAGTGTGGGAATGGAGAGGGACAGCCCCAAATGCAGGGCACTCTGAATTTGGGAATTCGCCCCTAAATTGGAAAGGGGACGGAATCCAATTCCCTTCCCCGCCACAGGAGTGACCTTGGCTCGCCCCAGCGCTCCAAAGGGGTGGAGACACCAAAATCGATGGGGGCTCGGAGCTGGAGGCTGAAATGTCTGTATTGATCTCGAATTTCCCAGCCCCAGCACGAGCCTGGACCTGTGTCCCTGATGGAGCAGCGTTCCCTGCACCCAGCACCCCCCAGCCTTGGGAATCTCCCTCGGCCTCCTGGATCCTCATCCCTGTTTTCAGGAGGATGTTGGGGGAGTCTCTGGGCAGTTTTTATCACGCACAGGCCGATCTGGAGAGCTGTGGAAATGATGCCAAAACAAGCACTAAAAGGCACTGTTAAAATACATAAAAATGAGATGAACACCATAACCACAGCGTGTTCACAGTGCCTGGTGCCTGCAGCCAGGATTTACGGATAACCCTGGAAAAGCTCGGGGTCAGAACGTGCTACAAATCCCCTCCCCAAGATTCCTGATCTCAAATCCATGCTGCTCCTGTAAATGGCAATTATTCAGTGGCTCCTCACAGCTCTGGGGGCCTCAGGCTGTGCCAAAGCTCCCCTGGCTCTGCAGCCTCCAGGTCTGATCCATGAGGAATCACAGATCTGGATCCAGAGGAGGCCCAGGGCAAGCAAGATCAGTGTTTGTCTTCCCAGGGAAAAAGGGAGTGGGAGGAAAACAAGGATCCCTTTTTTTCTGAGGTGGATCAGGGATGATTTGGGGCTGGGCTGGGTCGGTTTTCCTTGGCATTGTGGCTGAGGGATCCCTGCTTCCAGCAGGGCAGAGGCTGGGAGCAGGGAAGGATGGATGGATGGATGGATGGATGGATGGATGGATGGGTGGATGGATGGGTGGATGGATGGATGGATGATGGATGATGGATGGAGGTGTGGATGGATGGGTCCCTGCATCTTTTCCCTGTCCTTACTGGGAGGTTCTGGAGTTGGGCTTGGCTTGGCTGATGCCTGGGAGGAAGGAAAAGAGGTAAACACTGCTGGGAATGGATTCTGTCCATCCCAGGATCCAATGGTTCCTGCCAGGGACCAGAGGCATCCCCTCCAAGCAGGGGTGGGACCTGCAGGGATCCTCCCTCTGTGAGGCTGGGCTGATCCAGAAGGGAATAAGAGCAGCTGGAGGCCTTCCTCATCCAGGTCTGTGGGAGCTAAGCTTGGCTGAGCCTGGCTTGCCCAAGCTGAGCCCTCCAAATCTCCTGGTCCTCCAGGAAAATGCCTGAGGGCAGCTCCCTGAGCAGACCTTGTTGTGTCTGAAGGGATACGGGGTGGACGTGAAACCCCACACAAACCCAACCCGAGGCTCAGAGCTGCGCCTCCAGCAAAGCCAAGTTTTAACCCCTCACGGGGGAATTTTCTCCAGGTGACTCCAGGAGCAGGACAGGCAGAAGTGCTGAAGCAGCAGAGAAGACAAATTAGTGCCATCTCGGCTGAAATCCCACGCAATTAAAACCTGGATCGGGCTGTACTCTGGCTGCCTGGAGAGCATCTTGAGAGTGACAGGCATTAGTCATCCTCTGCAGCAGCGCTGCTCCGAGCACGGGAGGAGCCTGTGGAGAGCGAGGTGTTGCGTGGAGAGCCCTCCAGGCCACCTGGATCAGCTTTTCCCTCCCCAGGGAGTCTCCGGAGCAGCAGGAACGCCTGACTCCATCTCCTTCCCCCCTGGAGCAGGGGCTGGCTGTCAATGTGGTTATGGGGATGCTCCTGCTGATCCCAAAGTGGGGAGGGGGCTCTGCCAGAGTGGGCGAGGCAGTGGCCGTGCCAGGGCAGTGCTGAGGGGACAGCAGTGTCCCCACCCCGCTGATGGGAAGGTGATGGAGGAAGGGACTCGCCCAGGGATTCTGCAGCCAGGAGGAGGAACCCAGTTGACCTGGAGGCCAAAGAAGCACCTCTGGACGTGCCGTAGGTGGGAGGAGAGGTCATTAAAGGACCAGGGCTCCCCAAGCCCTGGCTGAGTCCCGCTCGGTTCAGCCGGGTTCTGCTGTTTCTCTGGAGTTCGCTGTCGGTCCGGCCCCGGGGCAAGGTCCCCGCAGAGCCGCCCGAGCCGATCGATGCCGCCCGGGCAGCCGGGGATGGAGCTGCTGCCCCCCCAGCACCTCCAGGGCCACCTTTAGGGGTGATGGGTGCCCTGGAAAAACTCCCCAGGAGCTCCGGGCTGCTGCAGGGGGAGCAGGAGCCATGAGCAGGAGCATCCAGCAGGAGCATCCAGCAGGAAAATCCTTCCCTGTGCCCGGAGCTGGGGGCTGCCCCTTGGCCGTGGCTGAGCCCTGGGGCAGAGGGGTCAGGAGGCGTCTCTGAGCACTGAGAGGTTCCTGCAAATGCTCCAGGGCCAGGCTGGAGGTGCCTCTGTTGCCTTAGGTTTTAACCCTTCTATTTTTCAAATTCTCTATTGCCTAAATGTCTAACTCTGAGATGCTCCACAGCCTGTGAGCTGCTGATCTCTACAGACAGAGCAGGGCCTCTCTGCGCTGGCTCTTCAAGGACACTCAGACTGCCCAGGCCCAGCTTCTAAAGCGGGGGAGCGAGCTAAGGGAGCCAGGGGGAAATTGCAAAGTTTAAATTGGTGAATTTCTACTGATATGCAAATGAACCAAACCTATAAAGGTGTGGAGAACTCGTGACTCATCATCCATTTTGGGTGATGCCCCTGGGGGGCTCTGTCTGCCCTAAATGTACCTTTGAAGGCCTTTCCAATAAACACCCACCTTTATTCCCTTACTCCTGCCTAGTCCCAGTTTTTGGGCTGGCCTTTTCAGGCAACACCTCCATCTCCATGGGAAGCACAAGGCGGCCGTTCCCTCCTCTCCAGAGCATGAGGAGCACCGGGAATGGGCATGGAATGGTTGGGAGGGGACCAGCGGGGCGGCTCAGGCCCTGTGCCCTGGGCTCGGTGGGAAGGGAGGTGCTGGGAGCTGTCGCTGCCACCCCCAGAGCACCGGGGGCTGCCAGGCAGCCCCGCTCCGAGCCCCCCGGCCCCGGCAGCAGCAGGAGGTGGGCACGGGCACAGGGACCATCTGGAAGGGCTTCTCCAGCTCCAGGGAGCTCCGCAGTGGCTCCCACAGGATGCCGATGGGATCCGTGCCCACCAAAGGGGCATTTCCCTGCGTGCCCCGGTGTTGGGTGAAGGGGGACGGGCTCCAATCCTGATTTTTCCTTTTGCTGCTGGAAAAGCCTGGTGGGGCCGGCCCTGCTGAGCCTCCTCCGTCTGCGGGAGCCTGGGAGCGCCGCTCGCACCGAGCCTGTGTTCCCGGGAAGCGTCTGCAGCGCGGCTCTGCTGGGCGGGGGCCAGGCTGCCAGCGCAGCGCCCACCGCGCTGGGCACACGGGCAGGGAGCTGATGCTGTTGAAGTCCTGCCAATTAAATCAGGTCACTCCAGCCTCGCCTCCTGCTGCCTCCCCGGCTCCTCTCCAGCCCCCGGCCCGGCCCCCCGCCCCGGGCTTGGCTCTGGGCAGCAGCCAGAGAGCCCCGGCTGCGCTCACGGGGACTGGGTGGCCGCTGTCACTCCCGGGGCTCCCACGGGCGCGGGATGGGGCTGGGAAAGGCGGTTCTGGGAAGCGAACAAAAGCTGGGGTTGTTCTGCCCACCCCAAAAATTGCTCTGCCCACCCCAAATCCTGCCCTGGGCTGAGCCCCCCGGCCGCGGCTGCCAGACCCTTCTCCCCACACCGCCGAGGGTGTCAGGGTGGGCGGGGGTCTCCACCTCCCCTCTGGCTGACCCGGTCGGGAGCCCACATCTCTGCAGAGCACGAGGCAGCGTTTCCCCAGGGATTTTCAAGGTTAGGAATCCCTGAACATCCCTTTTGGGGACACATGAGCCCCTGGCAGCGCGTCCTGCTTGGGGGCCAAACTGCAACCCCCTCGGGGGTCTGTGCTGTCCCCTGGGGCACCCCGGGGAGGGACAAGGGGCTGGCAGGGCCACGCACAGCCCGATCTTTCCAAAGGCCACGGATTCCTGGTGGGCAGGAGGCGATTTGGACCCCACCGAGCCTCCCACCGTGGGGCCGCGCAGCCCCGGGGCTCGGCGACCCCCGCCCGCGGGGAGGGGGCTCCGGTGCCGCAGCGGGAGCGGGGATGCGCTGCGGATGGCGAGGGCGGCCAGCGGCCGGCTCGGCCTTCCCGGGAGCTTTTCATCCCTCGGGAGCATCCCGGGGGTCGGGGGTGCTGCCAGAGCCGCGGGGGTTAAAGGCGCAGCCGGCAGGAGCTGACTCGGGTGGGTGGCACGTCGTGGCGACAGGACTGGAGTGAGGGGGAGGACCGGGAGAGGGAGGGGAGGAGGGAGGAGGAGGAGGGGGAGGAGGGGNACGGGCGACCTTGAGGAGGAGGAGGAGGAGGAGGAGGAGGAGGAGGGGGAGCGCTTGCAGGCAGCGGGGAGAGCGCGGCCGCACAGGAGCGGAGCGAGGGAAGGATGAAGGGCTCCCACCGCCGCCTCCAGCCCGGGCGCTGAGGGCCGGAGGGTCCCGCTGTCCCTGTCCCCGCCTGAAGGGACAAGGACGGACCCCGCAGCGCTGGCAGCTCCGAAGCCAGCCGGCCCTTTGTCTGCCAGCCGAGCCAGATGTGCGGGCAGCTGTGGCGGGGGGCGGCGGGCGAGGCCAGCGGCGCCGGGGGACGGGGACAGACGCCAAGGGTGAGTTGGGCTCCAGCCCCGCTGTTCGTCTCGGGGTGACTTTGAGGGGGCTCCCTCGCTCTGCAGTTTGTTTGGGGTTATTTTTTCCTTCCCCGGAGCTTCGCGTTCCCTGCTAAATGGTGGATTTGAGGAGAAGCGCCGGGTTTGGGAATAAAAGGGAGAAAAGAAGTGAAAATGGGAAAGGCACAGACAGCGGTGCGCGGCCCGGGAGGGCACGGGGGATGCGGGGGGCAGCCGAGCGATGGTTCCCGGATCACGGGAGGTGGATTCCCGCTCCTGGAAACTCCCCTGGGATCGAGGGGATCCTCACCCCGGCGCCGGTGGGAATGCGGGGTGACCGCGGCGGAGCCCGGGGCGATGCGCCGGGGATGGAGCCGCAGGCGGGGCTGGAATCCAGGGATGCTGGCAGGATGCGATCCAGGCGGGAGCAGCGCTTCCCGTGCATTAACCCCTGGGTGCCCGAGCGGCGGGGAGAATGCCAAAGGAGCGACAATAAGTGCGGAGAAGGGGCTGTTAAATGAACAGCGCGGTCCTTGGGGCTCCCTGGCAGCCCAGCCTCACCCGCAGGGACCGGGCTCAGCCACCCCAGGGAGGGCACAGCCTGCCCGGGCAGGGAGGTGATGGCAAAGGACACCTCGGGAGCAGCCGCGGTGTCATTGGAACGATTTCCGTGCCGGGGCCGTGTTTATCTCCCCCCTGCCCAGCCCTGCTCCTCCCCGCCGCGGCCGCAGTCCCCGCGTCCTGTGCCCGGCACCCGGCCCCGCCTGGGGCTGTGCCCCGCCAGCCCGGACAGCCCCGGCACCGCCCAGGACCCCGAGCTGAGCCCGTCCGGGAGGGGACTCGGGGTTGGGAGGGACCCCGAGCTCCGTGTGCGGCTGAGCCAGCGCTGCCCTCGCCTCCCCCGGTGCTCAGGCGGCCACCCAGCCCCGGCCGCCTCCTCTGGCTTCTCCCAGAGCCTGGAAAATGGGATTGGAGACATCTCCGCCGTGTCCCATCCTCCCAGGAGCAGCGGGAGGAGCCCGTGGACACCCAGGGCTTGTCCCAGAGCCCGAGGGGCGCAGGGGATGCTTAGGGCTGGGGAGGGACCCCTGGAGCGACGTTCCCAGGGATGCTTTGGCTGGAAGTCGCAGGTGGGTGCTGCCTCCACCTTTGAGCAGCAGGATCTGCCTCCCCAAACCCGGGTGTGCCACGGCTGGGGGGTCAGAGCCGCACTCGGGGGTGCCCGTGTCCCCTCCCGTGTCCCCTCCCGTGTCCCCTCCCGTGTCCCCTCCCGTGTCCCCTCCCGTGTCCCCCCGCCGGGGACGCTGCGCTGGTGCCGAGCCAGGGCCCGGCCCTGCCTCTCCTGGAGCCCCAATCCCGCATCCCGGGTGCGGATAGAGCTCCTGGAAGGCTGGGAAGCGAAGGTCTGCTCGTTGTCCCTGCCAGGCTGAGCCGGGGAGCGCTGGGCTGTGGCTCGGGGCAAGTTCCCCTGCCCTGGGGATTGTCCTGGGATGTCCATCAGGAATTCGGGGACACGGAGCAGCATCCCCCAGCTCCTGCCCCGGCTCCCTGTGGCAGAGGACCCCGATCCTGCCGGCCCGGCCTCTTCGCTGAGGCTTTTCCCAGCCTTCCCGGTTCTCCTTTCCCTCCTTTCCCAGCCTTCCCGCTTCTCCTCTCCCTGTGTCCGCCCTGGGGGCGGTGGGGGCGGCTCTGGCCCCTCTCTGGCCCCGGGGGAGGCGGCAGAGCAGGGCAGGGCAGGGCTGGGCTGAGCCGCGGCCCCTCAGCCCTTCCCAACCTTTCCTTTGGGTGGGACCTTCCTTCCCTTCCGCAGTGGAAAAGCGGGAGCGGAGCGGGGCCGGGCTGTGCCCGCAGCCCCCGGCAGAGCCCCCCTGGCACAGGATCGGGGCTGGGAGCTCGCCAGGACCCCCTCTGACCCCGTCCCACCTCACCGGGGCTGGGGAATTCTCTTTTCCCGAAGCACTGAGCTGGAATTTGCTCCAGAGGAGCCGGGGCTCAAAGGAGCGGCTCCCATTGCCAGGGAAGCGCCGATTCCCGAGGAGGAGCAGAGCTCCGGCCGCTCTCACCACACACGGCTCCCCCTCCTCGGCAGGGCTGTGCAGCCCAGGGATCGTCCCTGCTCCTTGTTTCAGCCGGGAGAAACATTTTCCTGCCCTTTAGGGACGCCATCCTGGATTTCCTGGCTAGGACAGGGATGAGGGATGTGAGAAAGGTCCAGAGCTCGCTCCAGGTGGTTTGGAAGGTTTGGAACGTCTCAGTCGCAGCCTTCTGGCCCTTTATTCCCAGATCTCTCTCCTAAACTGCCCTGGCCATTCACTCCTCTTCCCTTCTGCCTGAGATCCCATGGGATAACATTCCAGCGGCACGTGGCTGGTGTCCTAAAGCGTCAGCCCAGGACACAGCAACTCGTCCCCCTTTTGCTCCCACATCCCTGTTCCAGCACTCGGAGGGGCTGTTCCCGCTGCCCTTTCCCGATTCCAAGGCCCTGGGATGAGGGTTGGGAGCTCCCCCCTGCCCGGGAGGCACCGTGGCTTTGGTTTTGTCCTCCTGGAAATGGAAGAAGAATTGGAATTCCTTCCTGCATTGTAAGGAGAATTCCAATTCCAGCCGCTGCCGGCCGGGAAGGCCCCGGTATAAACGGGAAAACGGGATGAGCTTAAAACTCCCTAAAAGTGAGGGATCCCTGTGGATAAAGCTCTGCCCTGGGGTTTTGGGGGGAGTTTTGGGGTTGGGGTTGCTGCTCTTGAGGCGTGGGGCTCAGGGGATCCCTCCTGATCCTCCTGGATAAACCAGGCCCCTTCCTGCATCCCAAAACAGCCCCTGGAATGCCCGACAGCATTCCAGAGCATCAGGCAGGGAAATAAACGTGGAGTTTTAGAGGCTGCCGGCGGGGGAGAGGTGTTTGGTGATCAATTTATTGACGGTGGGCTTTGCCAAAGGCTGTTCCAGCGGCTGCGTTTGAGGGAAGGCAATAAAAGGCCGGGAAAATCACTCCAGGACCCTTTGCTGTCCCCTCTGCATCCAGCCAGGAGCTCCTGGAGCTCCTGCCCATGGAAAACAGGCTCCCAGAGATCCCACCCTCCCATCCAAGGCGGGATGAGGGCCTGGGAATGCCAGTGCCCCCCCAAATCCTGCCGGGGGGGCTCCCCCGGGAGCTGTTTGCAAACACTCGGCAGAGCGGGAATTCTGTGGCGGCTCCGCTGGGCGTGCGATCCCGAATTACCAATAAATATGGGAAAAGCTGGGATGCGTTCCCAGACAATTCACAAAGGGCTTAATTGGGACTGAAGTGCGGTGCTGGCTCCCTGCTCTGGGGTGCTTTTCACCCAGACAGGGAGAAGAGACAAACTTGGTCAATAAATGACTCGGGATGAATTATTCACCGGCTCTGCTCTGGAATTCCTGCCGGTTTTCCCCTCCAGGAATGTTCCCATATCTCCTGACCCTCTCCAGGCTCTGGAGCCTCTCCCAGCCTCTGTTTTAAACCCATTTTTTGCGGAATTTATAACCCGTCCTAAAAAAAAAATCACTCCCAGATTAAATTTGGCGTGTGGGGGTCGGAGCTTTGTCCTCCCCGCTGACCAAAGCCGAGGAGAATCCGTCTGCAGGTTCAAGCTGGGAAAATTGTTTCCCGGGAAGAGAGAGGCTTTAATAAGGCTCGCTTGGAATCTAAAAGCCTTCATCAGTGAGGAATTTGTAATCAGCAGAAAAGGGGTTTTGCATCTTAACCAGCTTTTCCCAAAGGATGAGAGGAGCCGGCTCCAGATCTCTGCTTTGGGGGGGCGGAGGGGGGAAGCAGCTTCGCTTCTCTCTGTCCTCATTCCCAGCAGGACCGTTGGGAATAAAGAGGGAAAAAAACCCCAAAAGAATAAAAAAATATAAATATCTGGCTACCTGAAAGGGAAAAAATGGGGGTTTTCCTATTTATGAGCCATTAAAAAATGATCCCGTTTGGTCTGTGCTGGGAGAAGCTTTTCCATCGCTTCCCTTCCTAGGACGATCCTTAAATTCAAAGGAATATTTTGGGTGCTCAGCTCGGAGTTTGACGCCTCATCAAAGCCTCTCCCTTGCCTTGAAATCCCAAAAAAAAAAGGGGGGCGGCGGCTTTGATCCCAATTTGCAAATTGCTGCGGCTTTTCCGCGAAGGTTTTGATTCCCATGGAAAATTCTGAGCCGAGTCCCAATCCTGAGTCATTTTTCCCAACTCCTACGAGCTGTGGCTGCTGCTCCCTGAATCCAGATTGTCCCAAACCCGGCCCTGGGCGGCTCCTGCCATCCAGAATTCCCGGGGGGCAGCGGGATCTGTCCCCTTATCCACCCTTTGCAAGCACCAAGGGTCGGGATCTTTCCCAGCGCTGCGGAATTCCATCTCCCTGACCCCCATGCCCGCTGAAATTCCCTTTATTTTCCATGGAATTCTTGTTGAATCCGACCAAAAAGGGATTTCATACTCTCCAGCTCCTTTTATGGATCCTTAATAATTCCTTGATTCCCTTTTTCCTGGTTAAATCCTCCTGGAAGATCCAGATGTGCCACTTGTCCCCATTCCCTGGGCAGGGTTGTGCTCCCTGCCTTGGAAGCCACGTGGATTTTCCTTGTTTTGCTCAGGTTTTTAGGGAATTTAAATGAACAGCGCTGTTTACATCCCAAATCCACCCCTTATCCTGCTGGAATCTCTGCTCCAAGGCTCCAAGCAGGAATCCAGGTGCTGCCTCTGCCTTTGGTTTGGATTTTTAAGGGAATGGAGCGGGGGCTGAGTGCTGCCAAAGTCGTTTTTTCCCGGGATATCTCCGGGATATCTCTGGTCTCACGGAGCAGCCACTCCCAGTGTGCAGCATCCTACTCCTGGTGTATGGAAATCCCATTCCTGGCATGTGGATTCCCATCCCTGGCACGTGAATCCCACTCCTGGCACGTGGCACCCCGGTCCTGGCACATGGAATCCCATTCCCAGCACATGGATTCCCACTCCCAGCACATGGAATCCCATTCCCAGCACGTGGAATCCCTTCCCAGCACATGGATTCCCACTCTTGACACGTGGAATCCCATTCCTGGCATGTGCATTCCCATTCCAAGCACATGGCATCCCATTCCCAGTGCACGGCATCCCATTCCTGGCACATGGAATTCCACCCTTGGCACATGGAATTCCACTCTGGGCATGTGGAATCCCATTCCTAGCACATGGCATCTGACTCTTGGCATGTGGATTCCCATTCCTGGCACATGGAATTCTGCTCCCAGGGTATGGAATCCCACTCCCAAGCTATGGAATCCCATTCCCAGGTAATGGAATTCCACTCCCAGGGTAGGGAATCCCTTTCCCAGCACATGGAATCCCGCTCCCAGGGAATGGAATCCTGCTCCCAGCATATGGAATGACACTCCCAGCACATGGAATTCCACTCCCAAGCTATAGAATCCCTCTCCCAGAGTATGAAATCCCTTTCTCAGCACATGGAATGCCGCTCCCAGGGTATGGAATGTGCAGGATCCCCATCCCCCTGGAAAATCCCTCTCTGTGGCCTCCGCCCCTGGCAAAGCCCCCAGGGAAGGGGATCAGCGCCTCCCAAAATCCACAAAAACCGCGCTGCTCCATCCTCCCCCCTCTCCCGAGCCCTTCCCGGCTGCGGAGCTTCCAGAGGGCTTTGCCTCCATCCCACGGATCCGGGCGAGGCAGCCCCACAGCCGAGCCTGGCAGTTGCCATGGCAACCGTACATTTTCCTTACGATTCCCAGTGACTCCTTGGCATCTGCGCCAATCCATGGCTTTTCCTGGGGCTGCCCGAGGTTGTTCCCTGTGTTTGGATCTGCGGGATCCACGCTTGTCTGGAGCAGGAAAAAGCCAGGATTTGCTCCTGTCCTTGATTTTTTTATTCCCTCTTTTTCGCCCTGCCCTGCAGCCAGCGATTCCAGACATGGAATTTGTCAGGAAGGGAGAGCTGGGCCACCTCTTGCCAGCAGGACCTGTGTCCTTTGGCAATTCCAGAGGCGCTGGAGCAATGGAGCAGCAGCTCAGCAGGATGCTGGGGAGCACCTGGAGCATCCAGGTACCCACAGGGCATTTTCAGCTCCCTCAGGAGCATCCCAGATCCTGTGGATGCGGCTGGAATGTCTCTCCATGGGGTCCCCAAGCCCTCGGGAGGTGTTTGGTCATCCCAGATCTCGAGAATGAGAAAACAGGGAGAGGCTTTCCCGGGACTGGGAATCCGTCTGATCCCACAGCGCTGCCAAGGAGCAGGGCCGGGGGTCTCACCCCTCCTGTGAGCCCATCCCAGCGCCCATTCCCGGCTCTGGGATCACCCCAGCACCGAGCCCTCCTCCCCACCCAGCCCTCCCTCCCCGTGCTCCTCCAGGAGCCGTTCAATCCATGGATGAGGACACAAAGAAGCTGGAAGTGGGAAGGGCCCGGCGGAGCATCCGTGCCTGAGTGAGATTCCTGGTTCTCCGTGCTCCTCCAGCCCATTCCCTGGGCGGCATTCCCACCTGCAGCAACGCTGCTTTGCTGCACAAATATCGTTTCCAACAACAGGCACCTCTGGAAAAATCGCAGGAGAGAACCCAGGATGGGCGACGTTTTAATTACAGCCAGGAATTCATTCCCGGGTTTTAAGCTTTAATAACCTGGATTTCCCCGCATGCCCCTCCCTGGCTGGGGAAGGATAAAGAGCCTGGATTTATCCCTCTGAGGGGAATCGCACACAAACGCCGTGCTGGAGGAAGATTTCTTCCCAAAACACCCCGAGGGGACTCTGGAGCAGCCCCTGGCCATTCCCAGCCTCTGGATCAGGACAGGACCACCAGCGCTGGGGGCTGCGAGGTTTTCCACCCCATCCTGGGAATTGGGAGCCGCCTTCTCCAGCCTTTCCTCTGTCCCATGGGAGGGGATTGGTTTGGAGGACACGGGGATTTGCTCCCCCCGGCCTCTGTGTCCTTCAGGTCCCGCAGCCGCGGCCAATTTGTGGAAAACCACGTGGATTTGGGAGCTCAGATCCGCTGACATTGCCCGGAGCGTCCCCTCCCCACCCCGCTGCCCTTGGCCGGGGAAGGGCGGAGGTTTGGGGGGGCTGCTGTGCAAATGAGCCGGCGTTAATGATTCATTATCGATCACTCCAGGGGAAGGTCACCGGGAACGATGCGGCGCAGCAGCATCCGCTGCGTGCCCTCCTGGCCACCCCTCTGCTTCTTAGGGCAGGGAATGGCATGGAATGGCAGGGAATGGCAGGGAATGGGATGGGAAGGGGATCCTGGCATCTCCCAGCAGCCAGGAGCAGCCGGGATCCTTCATTTCTCATCCCCGGAGAGGCCGGTCCGGGCGCGCTGCTCGTTTGTCTGATTAGAGCCAGGCAGAGATAACGGGAAGTGACCCGAGCATCCCTCTTCACTCCCAGCAAATCCGCGGGCCTGACTGGATTTTTCACAAGGACTCAGCATTCAGAGCTCTCCCAATCTCTCCCAACGGGCGCAGGCCGGAGGAGCCCTCGGAACATCGAGCGTCACCGAGGCGCTGCCTTTCCCCACGGGCTGCGGGCGTTTCTCCCCATCCCAGCCCCACCGAGGGGTCTTTCCCTGCCTCATCCAGGGGGATGGCACCTCATGGAAACCGGGATCAGCCTTTCCTGGCACGCAGCTGCCTCCCCAGCGCGCTGCCAGGCGCAGACACGGCGCGGGTGAGGAGCCGCTGTCGCTGTCATGTTGTCGCAGCTCAACAGGCGTGTACAGCCCCAGGAGTTATCACAGCTCCATGCCCGGCTGCTGTCAGCCTCTGGCAGCTGCCTCGCTCCCCAATCCCTGCCCGCAGCCTCCCCCGGGCTGCCGGAGCCGCAGGAGCCGCAGGAGCCGCAGGAGCGGGCGCGGTGCCACCGCTGAGCCGCGGGAAGGGTTTGAGGCGTCGTGCGGGGCTGAGAGGCCCAGGTGCTGCTCACCCGGCTCTGCTCACCTGCCCGGCCCAACAGGGGCAGGGACACCGGGCTGAGCTGTCCCGCCATCCAGAGGGACACCGGGAATGCCGCAGCCTGGGCAGATGGAAATGGAAAAGGTCCCTGCCCGCTGGAGAGGGGCTTGCAGAGGGATGTGCGCCCCTGGGAGAGCTCACCCTGCTCCGGCTGTGTCCCCTGTGCAGCCCCCGGCTGGGGACGGTGCCAGGAGCGTGGGGGCGGCCGAGCCGGAGCGCAGGCAGGAGCTGGAGGTCTCTGTTTCCGCTGAAATCTGGCGCCTTCCCCTCCCTGGCAGCTATAAATACACCCGAGCCTTCCCAGTGCCCTTCCATGAGCACCCTGTGGAGGGAAATCACGAAGGATGCTCCAAAGGGGGAGGTTGGATGGGTGGGAGCCACACTGGGCACCGCACAGCACCTGGGGGGACGGAGCAGCAGCGGGGCCGAGCGCTCCAGGCCCGGCACAGGAGAGACCCCCGGGCAGCACAGGGGGGGTCACAGGTGGGTCCTGGGTGCCACCGTGCAGGGGGAGGGCCGTGGGTGCTCCCATGGGTGGGCAAATCCTTGGGGCAGGGTGGGCTCTGACCCCCTCTGGGTGCTGGATATGGGGGCAGTGAGGGGTCTGAGCCCCTCCAGGTGCTGGATGGGGAAGCAGTGAAGGGCCTGACTCCTTCTGGGTGCTGGATGTGGGGGTAGTGATGGCTCTGAGCCCCTCTGGGTGCTGGATGTGGGGGCAGTGAAAGGTCTGGGGGTCCTCCAGACCCCTGGCTGGTCATTCCTGGCTGAGCAGGACAACATTCCAGGTGCTGGATGTGGGGGCATTGAGGGTCTGACCCCCTCTGGGTGCTGGATATGGGGGCAGTGAGGGGTCTGAGCCCCTCCAGGTGCTGGATGGGGAAGCAGTGAAGGGCCTGACTCCTTCTGGGTGCTGGATGTGGGGGTAGTGATGGCTCTGAGCCCCTCTGGGTGCTGGAGATGGGGACAGTGAAGGTCTGGGGGTCCTCCAGACCCCTGGTTGCTCACTCCCAATGTTGGAGAACATTCCCCGCTCTGGCCGTGGAGGCACCGCCGTGAGGAGCTCCGGGCTCCGGTTCCCTGGCAGGGTTCAAAGCCAACCCACCTGGGACCGAGCACAATTAATTTCCCCAATCTGCACAGCGATCAGCTTCTGAGGCGAACAATTAGCCGGTCACAAATTGTAATTGTCATCTCACTTCTGATTTTAATTTGCCCTAATGAAGGCTAAGTGGTTCCGTCGCGCTCCTCCTCCCCCGGCCCCGCGGCCCCCCTGGCATCCCGCCGCCCCTTCCCGGGATGGAGGGAGCCTGGGAATGCCGTTCATCCCTCGATTTCGCGTGTCAGGGCCAATAAAACTTTAATTTAAGGGCAGTGCCGGGCTGTGTCCGTGCATCCTGCTTTGTCACAGCCCGTTAGCCTCGGGTGCTCGCCCTCGGAGCTGCCATTTCATCTTCATCAAAAATAACACTCGGGTTCCTTCCTCTTCCTGGTTTTCACTCATTCCTGCTCGTACATCCCTGTGCCCCTGCCCCACCCCGGGGTTCTGCTCCCCGCAGTGTCCCTGCTGTGTTTCCAAATGAATCCACGGAGTCACGGAATCATTTCACTCCAACTCTTAATTTAGGTTGGAGAAGGTGCTGCCTGGGGCTCCAATGTCCAGCGAGTCTGGCACAGCCTGGGCTGGAATTCGCGTGGTTCCTGTTGGGATTGGGGGGTGCAAAACCCTCCCAGCTCAGGGAACCAGCCCAGTTTCTGGAATTTGCTGCCCAGGGAGGTTTGGAGGCCCCACTGCTGGAGGTGTCCAAGGAATTCCTGGACGTGGCACTCAGGGTCTGGGGACAAGGTGGGGTCAGGCAGGGGTTGGACGCTGATCCTGGAGGGATTTTCCACCTTCAGGGATTCTGGGATTCAGTGAATTTTGCACAACCACCTGCTGCTTTCCGAGCTTTGCTCCTCCACCCTCAGCACAAACCGGGTGCGTGAGTTCCCAGAGGGATCTGATTCCAGTCCTGGAATGGTTTGGGTTGGAAAGGACCTTAAAGTCCATCCAGTGCCACCCCTGCCATGGCAGGGACACCTTCCCCTGTCCCAGGTTGTTGTTCCAGCCTGGCCTTGGACAATCCCAGGGATGGAGCAGCCACAGCATCTCTGGGAATTCCATCCCAATCCCTCCCCACCCTCCCAGGGAACAATTCCTTCCCAGTATCCCATCTAAACCCCCTCTCCTTCCACTGGTCAAAGGGGCTGATCAAGGACAGCGGTTTCCTCTCCCTCCGTATGGATTCACCCACCTCCCTCTCCTGCCCTGCCAAATCCTCCCTCAAACAGGTGGGACCCAAAGTTCCCCGCTCCTCTTCCCCTTCCAGCGTGGAGTTTGCGCTGTGATTATCGCGGCTCGGTTTCGGCTCCCGCTCTGACTGGCAGCTCTATCAAAGCAGCTCATTTGGAACTGTCAGGTCCATTCCGGGGAAGGCATCAGTCACGGAGATCGGGGCTGACAGGTGCCCTGCAGCACAGCCCCGCTCCGGGCGCCGCGCCCAGCCCTCCCTGCCATCCCTTTGTTTTATTTACCCAGCGCAGCATGGAATCCCTCCTGCAGGGAGGGACAGGGGCAGGGGAAGCGGGGATGAACCGTTCCGGCCGTGCCCGCCCGGGCGGCAGCGGGAATCGGGCTGGGGGTGGCACTGGAAGCTCTGGATGCCGCTGGAGCTGGGGAACTGCGAGGTCCTGGATCAGAGTTCGCTTCTGGTTTGCTGAGAGCTGGCAGGGGGGCCGGGGAGACGGGGCTGGGGTGTGAG
>VZRZ01002088.1:8861-36411 GCA_013398175.1 Climacteris rufus | reverse complement strand
TCACCCTCCCACCCCAGGATCACCCCCCTATCCCAGGATCACTCCCCTATCCCAGGATCGCCCTCCTATCCCAGGATCACCCCCCCAATCCCAGGATCACCCTCCCATCCCAGGATCACCCCCCTATCCCAGGAGGGTTTGCTCGGAGGTGGGAGAGGCTGAGGCAGCCCAGCTTCCTTTTCCTGGCAGGAGCAGGGGTTTGGTTGGGATATTGGGAATAAATCCTTCCCTGGGACGGTGGAGAGGGGCTGGGATGGAATTCCCAGAGAAGCTGTGGCTGCTCCATCCCTGGGAGTGTCCAAGGCCGGGTTGGATGGGGCTTGGAGCAGCCTGGGGTGGTGGAAGGTGTCCCATTTCCTTAGGGATAAAACCCAAATTTTCCTCTGGAAAAAACCCTTCCCAAAGGCACACTGGGAAAAGCTTTTTGTCCCATTTCCTTAGAGATAAAATCCGCATTTTCCTCTGGAAAAAACCCTTCCCAAAGGCACACTGGGAAAAGCTTTTTGTCCCATTTCCTTAGAGATAAAATCCGCATTTTCCTCTGGAAAAAACCCTTCCCAAACACACACCAGTGCTCCAGCTTCTCTGCTGTGCAGAAGAGGAGATGGACTTTTGCACCTGGGAGAAATCCAGAAGGAAAAAATTCCTTAGGGAGATGAGGGAAAATATGGATGAGACGAGACGTGGCATTCCTGGTGTGGGAAAAAATAGGGAAGTGGTGTGTTTTCCCTCTCCTTGCAGCAAATGTTCCAGCCTCCTGGCTCTGCATTTTTGGAAAAAAACAGAACCCAGGAGCAGAAGGGTCCCTGTCTCTCTCCTGTCACTCCCGTCCTGCTGCATCCCACGCCGAGGAAGGGCCTGGAATAGCAGCCGGGAGCTGCTGGAGCCGGAGGATTCTGTGGGATCTGTGGCCTCAGGAGGCTCCTGGTCCCCCCCCCATTCCCTACAAGACACATCCCTGCTATCCCTTTCCTCTTCCTGCTGTCCCCAAGGCTCTGGTAATCCCAGGAAAATCCTCCTGTCTTGGAGAGGAGATGGGATTTGGGCATCCTGGAGTCACCACTTGATCCTGAGCCAGCCCCAGTCCGAGCTCCTGGTTTATTTCCCTCCATCCCAGGTCTCTCCACTCCTTGTCTGGGGGGAAAATGAGGAATTTGGGGCACGGTGACCGCTGGGAAGTCACGGATGGGTGGGGAGGGTGGGAGTTTGGGATTTGTCTGTGAACAGGAATGATGGCAACGTCACCCACGGGGCTGGATCCGTGTGGATAACACTGGATGTCCATCCCTGGGAGTGTCCCAGGCCAGGCTGGACAGGGCTTGGAGCACCCTGGGATAGGGGAAGGTGTCCCTGCTCATGACAGGGGTGGGATGGGCTGAGCTTTAGGGTCCCTTCCAATCCCAGCCATTCCAGGACTCTCTGATTCCATGATTTCCTTCCCCTCAGGGTCTGGGTGTGCCCTGGCCCAGTTCTCTCCCAGTACCCCCATTTCTGACTGCAGGGCAGGGCTGCAGCTCCGTGGGGGGAGCCTTTGGAAGCCCAGTGGAAAACTGAGGGAATGAAAGCCTGGAACCCAAGAGGAAAACTGATGGAATTGCAGAGCAGAGCAGGAGGAGGATAAATGGAGTTTACATGGAACCTGTGGCTGCTCCAGAGCCTAATTAAGGAATAATGAGCCTGACTTTGCTGGAGAATGGATAAAATCCAGCCAGCATCTCCATAGGGCTGGGCTGCAGGAATTCAGGGAGCTGGGTCCCAGGGAGTCACGGCAAAGGGGGATCAGCCCCATCCTTTCCCAGGATTTCTTGCCCTCAGCAGGGACCACTCGCTGCTGGTGCCCTCCCAGTTTGCTCCTTCCCGTTTCAAACCATGAATTTTAATCCCAAACCTCCCAAATCCACCATTTGTCCCAAAGCTCTGACCCATAGCTCACACAAATCCCTAAACAATCCCATATCCACGAATTCTCCCAGTCATCACTGCTGAGAAAATCGGGATAAAATCCAGTTACAGCCACAAACCAGCAGAGCTGGGGGGTCTTCCCTGGAAAACCAGGGTTGGAACAAGGAGCCTTGTCCAGTCTCTGCTTCACAGCTTTGAGAAAATAAATAATAAAAAAAACCCCAATTCCTCCATAGTATTTTTTTAAGGAGAAAAGATTCTGAGCTGTTTTGACGGCTGGAGAGTTTTGCCAGCACTGAAATGCTGTGCACTTACAAAGAAAGGTGTGGGTCCATCAGAAGGGAGCAGAAATCAATGGATCCATCCTCTCCTCTCAAGCTGTTTCTCCAGGAGCTGCTTTAAAAGCCGAATCTCTCACAGCAGGAAAAGAGGGAAGAGAGTGGGATCAATCCTGGAGCCAGGCTTGGAGGAGTCAGTGCAGAATAAACTTTAAACAGGGCGGGGAGAACACAGAGCTGCCGGGGGAGAAACTTCCTTTTCCCACTCCGGAGGTTTTGAATGTTTTTTTTCCTGCTGGGCGAGAGTCTTGGAAGCGGGAGAAGGTTGGATTGGGGTCAGGGTGGGGAAGGAGAGACAGGGGAAATCCTGGAATCAGAGGTGGGATTGTGGCTGGACCCAGCTGCTCCGAACCCCGGTGGTGCCAGGGGGTTTAGAGCCACCCCAGCCCTGCCCTGAGCACCCCCTGTGCTGGGGGGAATGTTCCTCCCTAAGGAATAACCCATTGGAGGGCTGGAAATGGGGCTGGATGTGGGAATCTGGAGCTGGGGAGGGAGCAGAGCCCAGCAGGAAAATTTTCCCCATGGAAACTTTCTCTTCCCACACTCTCAGCTCTGTCTCTGCTCAGGGGAAAGCCACAGACCCACGGGTAGCATCCGTGGGTTAATTCCACTCAGATCCTCTGGGATGGGAGGGCACAGTGAGTGCTGTGGATATAAAATGGAATAAAGGGATATATTGGATGGGTTTGAGCGTGCTGGGGGTCCTGGCAGTCCCACACTCGGCTCTTTGCCTCTCCAACTTCTCCGTTCTCCCTGTCACTTGTCCCCCAGGTGCACACACTCTCCCCTCACACAACCTGGTTGTTTTCCAGGCATGACCCTGCGGAGGAGCCCGGAAGATGCAGCCGAGCGCGGGAACGACTCACCTGGGGAGGAAGACGAGGCGAAGCTCCGGCTCTGACTGAGGTGGCCCCCAGTGTTATGCGCTCGGGCTTCGGGGGGGCCAGGCAGGGGCTGGTGCCGCCAGGGCCTCGCATGGAGCATCTCCTCCCAGCCGCCTCCGGCTGCTCCCCGTGAACCGTCCCAGCCCGGTGCCAGCCGCCCAAGATGAGAAGCCTCCAGCCCAGCTGCCTCCTGCTGTGCGTGGCGGCCGCCAGCGCCATCCCCACGGTGCCCTGGAAGGTGCCGTGCCCGCCGCAGTGCGTGTGCCAGATCCGGCCCTGGTACACGCCCCGCTCCGCCTACCGCGAGGCGGCCACGGTGGACTGCAACGACCTCTTCATCACCTCCGTGCCCCAGGGCCTGCCCGAGGGCACGCAGACCCTGCTGCTGCAGAGCAACAACATCGCCAGGCTGGAGCAGGGCGAGCTGGGCCACCTGCGCAACCTCTCGGAGCTGGACCTGTCGCAGAACAGCTTCTCCGACGTCTGGGACTTCGGGCTCAGGAACATGCCCCAGCTGCTCAGCCTGCACCTGGAGGAGAACCAGCTGTCCGAGCTGCCCGACGGCAGCTTCCCGGGGCTGGGCAACCTGCAGGAGCTCTACCTGAACCACAACCAGCTCCGCAGGATCGCCCCGCGCGCCTTCTCCGGCCTGGGCAGCCTCCTGCGGCTCCACCTCAACTCCAACCTGCTGAGGACGGTGGACAGCCGCTGGTTCCAGATGCTGCCCAGCCTGGAGATCCTCATGATCGGGGGCAACAGGGTGGACGCCATCGTGGACATGAACTTCCGGCCGCTGGGGAACCTGCGGAGCTTGGTGCTGGCCGGGATGCACCTGCGGGAGATCTCGGACTACGGCCTGGAGGGGCTGCGCAGCCTGGAGAGCCTCTCCTTCTACGACAACAAGCTGGCAGACGTCCCCAAGAGGGCTCTGCAGCAGGTGCCCGGCCTCAAATTCCTGGATCTCAACAAGAACCCGCTGCAGAGGGTCAAGCAGAGCGACTTCACCAACATGCTGCACCTCAAGGAGCTGGGGCTCAACAACATGGACGAGCTGGTGTCCATCGATCAGTTTGCCCTCATCAACCTCCCCGAGCTGACCAAGCTGGACGTGACCAACAACCCCAAGCTGTCCTTCATCCACCCCAAGGCCTTCCACCACCTGCCCCAGCTGGAGACCCTGATGCTCAACAACAACGCCCTAAGTGCCTTGCACAAGCAGACGGTGGAGTCGCTGCCCAACCTGCAGGAGATCAGCATCCACGGGAACCCTCTGCGCTGCGACTGCGTCATCCGCTGGGTGAACAGCACGCGGCCGCGCGTGCGCTTCATCGAGCCGCAGTCCACGCTGTGCGCCGAGCCCCCCGACCTGCAGCGCCGCCACATCCGCGACGTCCCTTTCCGCGAGATGACCGAGCAGTGCCTGCCCCTCATCTCGGCCCGCAGCTTCCCCGCGCGCCTGGAGGCGGCCGAGGGCGACGACGTGGCGCTGCACTGCCGGGCGCTGGCCGAGCCCGAGCCGGAGATCTACTGGGTGACGCCGGCCGGGGCCAAGCTGCTGCCCTTCGGGGACGAGGGCAAGTACAGGGTGCACTCCGAGGGGACGCTGGAGATCCGCGGCGTCTCGGCGCGCGAGGCCGGGCTCTACACGTGCGTGGCCCACAACCTGCTGGGCGCCGACACCCGCAGCGCCCGCCTGCTGGTCAACCACTCCTTCCCGCTGGGCCAGGACGGCCTGGAGCTGGTGGTGGCCGACGTGCAGCCCTACCACGTCCTGCTGGCCTGGCAGCCGCGCCTCAACACCATCTCATCCAACCTGACCTGGGCGNGGGCGCGGCGCGGATCCCCGCGGGCACCCACACCTTCAACATCACCCGGCTGCGCCCGGACACCGAGTACTGGGCCTGCCTCCACGTGGCCCTGGTGGCCGCGCCGGCGCGGGTGGCCTGCGTGAGCGCCAGGACTAAGGAGGCGGCGCGGGGCCCCGGGCTGCTGTGGGGACAGGGGACGCTGGCGGCGGCGCTGCTGCTCTGCCTGCTGCTCCTGGGCGCCGCCATCGCCGCTCATTCCGGCTCCCAGCCCCAGCTGCTCCGCGGGGCCCGGGCCGTGCGCGTGGTTTACCCCGTGCATCCCCCCCTGGCACAGCCCCGAGGGCACCTCCTGGCCGTGGAGGTGCAGGCGGCCCCCCTGGATTGCTGAAGGGTGAGGGGATGGGGGGGATAGCCAGGGGGTTTTGGGCTGGGGAGGGAGAAACTATTTTTTACCAAAAAACGACGGAACTGCGAAACTGGACGGCGAAAAACAAGGGATTTCATGGACTTGACCCAAAGTCGAGGAGCTGTGGAAGGAGGAGAGGACCAGAGGCAGCCACGGGGCTTGCGGAGCCTCTGGTGGTCCTGGCGGGGTCTGGATCCGTGTGGAGGGTCTGGATCCATCCCTGGCTCCCAAAAAAACCCCCTGGGCAGCCAGGAAGGTTCAGAGGAGCCCCATGGGGACGATGCCCCGAGTGGCTGAAGAGCCATGAAGATGACACAGGTCACCCCTACCCCGTGTCCCCCCAGGACACCCCAGCGGTGTCACCGCCCTCGTTGGACAGTCCCTGGTTTGGAAATACAAAAAAAAAATTCAAACAAAAAAAAAAGCCTTTTCCTTTGGGAAATGTTGGGGTTTGGTTTCTTTTTTTGGAGGTTTTTTTTGTGGATTTGGATCATCAAACAAAGCACCCCCGGTGTCACCCCCTGGCCTGTCACTGCTGTCACCCAGGGGGAAGCAGAGGGGACAGGAGGGGATTTGGGGTAAAAGAAGCAGAAATGGTGAGGGTGACACTTCTCTGTGGGGCTGGATGCATCCTGGATCCCACAATCTCAAGGCTGCTTTGTAAACTTTTGTGGATAATGTTATAAAAGAGGAAAACATAAAAAAAAGGAGGAAAAATGGGAAGAAAAGAGGGGAGGCAGTTGTTATTTGCTGGGTTTGTCTAAAAACAAGGGGAAAATGGGAAATGTTGGGATGCAGCTGGAAGGCTCCAGGGTTCAGGGCTGGGGGGGCTGCAGGGGGGTCCCTGGGCATTGCTGGGATTTGGGATGGGGGTAAAACCTGGGCTGCCAGAGCTTCTTTCTGTGATAATTAATGAAAATTGGGATGGGAGGGAGTTGTGTGACAATCAGAGAGGGGGAGAAGCCAGAGGTGAAGCCACACGAGGTCACTTGGCTTGTCCAGCTGGAGAAGGGGAAACTGAGGGAGACTTGGGAGGGGCAGCTCCAATTTCTGCTCCCTGGGACCTGGGAGAGCAGCCAGGGAATGGCTGGAGCTGTCAGGGAGGGTTAGATTGGATTTTAGGGAAAGTTCTTCCCCCAGAGGGGAAGACTGACCAGGGCACTGACCAGGGAATGGGCACGGCCCCAAGGCTGCCGGGAATGTTTGGACAACGTTCCCGGGCACAGGGTGGGATTTTGGGATTGTTTGTAGGGGCAGGAGTTGGATCAATGATCCCTGTGGGCCCTTCCAGCTCAGGATATTCCATAATTCCGTGATTCCAACTCACACATGTGGCCCCAGCAGCTGCCAGCCCCGAGCACACGGACACAGCAGGAAAGAGGGAAGCTCTGGAAAAAGGGAAGGCAGAGCCTGGCCTGGGATGATCCCAACCCCAGGGCTCCTTAATGGAACCCCCCAGGGCATGGCAAGCGCAGGGTAGGTCCAAAGAGAAACAAGATTTTGTGGGTTTTTAATTAATTGAAGCAGCAGAAATAATGAACAACCAAAGCAGCTTTGCAGGTACCGGGAACGGAGCTTCCCGTTCCTGGGATGGAGCTCCCAGAGAGGAGAGAATCCCAAATTTCCCCAGGACAACACTGTCACCGACACCTGACATCCCTGGGGGGGGGGGGGAAAGGGGGCGGGGGGGGGGGCGGGGGGGGGCGCCCANCATCCCATCCCATCCCATCCCATCCCATCCCATCCCATCCCATCCCATCCCATCCCATCCCTCTGGGATGTCCAAGGCCTGGATTTTCCCCCAGTTTGTCCCACCAGGTCTCACTCCAGGCCCTGCTTTCCCTCCCCTGATCCACCTTTCCTGGGCTGCCCATCAGGTTTCATTCCTCCTGCTTGGAATTTGGGATTTTATTTATTACCTTGCCTTTGAGAAGTGAAAAATCCTTAATTCTGCTTTCCCTGCCCTCTGCCCCTGCTCCTCCTGTTTTTCCATGCAAACAGCACCGAGCTTCTCCCTACGAATCCGAGGGAGAACATTGTGAGCCAGGCTCTATTTAAGCTCCCAATAAATCTGATTTTTGGGGTTGCTGCATCCTCATGTCCTTCTTTCCCAGAGCCCTGGGCACCTGCCGAGCTCCCACATTCCCAGGATCCATCCAGGCACCTGGATCCCTCCATCCCTGCCTGTTCCAAAGGTTTCCAGGCTCTGGGAGAAGCTGGAATTCTTCATGAGGTCGTTAGAGAATCCAGTCAGGCCTCTCCTCTTCCTCCTCCCTCCAGCACTTCCTCAAGGATAATTCCAATTAAACCCCCCGATCTCCCTGGGAAATGCCAGGAGCATTATCCATATGCATGATGCCATTAGGATGGAGCAGGTGCAGCTCTCAAAACCTTCAGGAAAAATCTACCTGTCAAAATCCAGGGGAAAACGGCTCCTTCCAGAGCCTTCAGCACTTCTCCTCTTCCTGCCCTGCTGGAGAATCCTGGATTTGAGAGATCCAGCCCCTTCTCCTCCTCCTGCCCTGCTGGAAAATCCTGGATTTCAGAGATCCAGTCCCTTCTCCCCTTCCTGCCCTGCTGGAAAATCCCGGATTTGAGAGATCCAGCCCCTTCTCCTCCTCCTGCCCTGCTGGAAAATCCTGGATTTGAGGGCTCCAGTCCAAAAGAAAGCAGGTGGACTTTTCCTGCAGAGAAATCCAGCTGCTTTTCCCTGCGGAGCAGCAGCTCCTCCTGGACTGGGGATAAATCCCAGCTGGGATTTCACAACCCAGAGCACTTGGGAAAAAAGGAAAACCAACCCCCCCAGCCATGGGATTGTGCTTTTTCCAGCTGGAAAAGTGGGTCTGGAGAGGCTGGAGGGAGGGAGAACTGCAGGAGCTGGCCCAGCTCTGTGCCACGTGTGGCCTGTGGGTGCCATCTAGTGAGCTCTGCCTTCTCCAGGGCTGCTGCTCCCAAAAAAAACAGCACAAAAACAGCTGGAAAAGGGCTGGAAATCTCTCCTGGAACTGCCAGGGATGAAGAGGTTCCCTCTGGGAAAGGGGAGGGCACTGGGGAGGGGCTGGAGAACAACAGGGCTGGCTCAGAGGGAACCTTCCTGCTGCTATTCCTCATGGATTTGGCACACAGAGGTGCAAAACTCTGATATTCCTGCTGGATTTGGCACACAGATGTGCAAAACCCTGATATTCCTGCTGGATTTGGCACACAGAGGTGCAAAACCCTGATATTCCTGCTGGATTTGGCACACACAGATGTTGGAAAACCATTCCTCCCTCCCTCAGGACAGAGGGGAAGCCAACAGGCTGCTCCCCTGGCTTCTCCTGAGGGGTTTTCCCCCAAAAATGAAGAACAAATGTAAAACCAACCACAAAATCATCAAATGAGCTGGATTTAATTCACTTCCCTTTGTGCAGAAGACAACAAAACAGGGTCAGTTTTGGGGTCCAAGGGTCAAATTTGGGGTCCAAGGGTCAAATTTGGGGTCCAAGCCTTGTTAAATTTTGGGGTCCAAGCCTTGTTTAAATAGTGCAAACACATAGGGGGTGCTGAGCTTGGCACAGGGGGTTCCCAAGCAGGAGGAATTCCTGGGAATGCCAGGCTGCAGGGAAGGGACACAGGCACATCCAGAGGGCAGAGCCGAGGCTTTACCTCTGCCAGAGGCCCAAGGTGCTCCTGCTGCCTCCAGGGATCTTCTCCCTGCTCCTCAGGAGGGATTGGGAATTCCAGGAGGAGCTGCTCAGGGGACAAGGAAGGGGTGACCCCACAGAGGGGTCAGGGGAGGCCCCAGAGGCACCCAAATCCAGCCCTGCAGCCCCCTGGATCCATCTGGGAATGGTGCAGAGCTGGGATGTGGCACCCAAATCCAGCCCTGCAGCCCCCTGGATCCATCTGGGAATGGTGCAGAGCTGGGATGTGGCACCCAAATCCAGCCCTGCAGCCCCCTGGATCCATCTGGGAATGGTGCAGAGCTGGGATGTGGCACCCAAATCCAGCCCTGCAGCCCCCTGGATCCATCTGGGAATGCTGCAGAGCTGGAATGTGGCACCCACACGGCCACAGGGAGGGCAGGGCCCGGCTGCAGAGGGGCAAGGAAAAGTCCAGGAAGGATTTCCAGAGGTGGAAGGTCTGGCTGAAGGTCCCCCGTGCTCCTGGAGCTGCACACGTGCAGGGCTGGTTCTTCCAGTGGAAAGGATTCCAGGATCCTCATCCAACATCCAGGCAAAGAGGATTCCCAGGGCTCGAGGAATTCCTTGTTCAGGTCATGGAGAGATGGAGATCTTCCCTCTTTTTCTGGAGGATGGAGCTGGAAGATCCTCAGGACTCAAGGAATTCCTTGTTCAGGTCATGGACAAAAGGAAATGGAGATCTTCCTTCCCTCTTTTCCTGGAGGATGGAGCTGGAAGATCCACAGGATTCAAGGAATTCCTCACTCAACTCATGGAGAGATGGAATCTTCTCTCTTTTCCTGGGAGATGGAGCTGGAAGATTCTCACGACTTGAGGAATTCCTCAGTCAGTTCATGGACAAAAGGAAATCTTCCCTCTTTTCCTGGAGGATGGAGCTGGAAGATCCTCAGGACTCAAGGAATTCCTTGTTCAGGTCATGGACAAAAGGAAATGGAGATCTTCCTTCCCTCTTTTCCTGGAGGATGGAGCTGGAAGATCCACAGGATTCAAGGAATTCCTCACTCAACTCATGCAGAGATGGAATCTTTTCTCTTTTCCTGGAAGATGAAGCTGGAAGATCCACAGGACTCGAGGAATTTCTCACTCAGCTCATGAAGAGATGGAATCTTCCCTCTTTTCCTGGAGGATGGAGCTGGAAGATCCACAGGATTCAAGGAATTCCTCACTCAACTCATGGAGAGATGGAATCTTTTCTCTTTTCCTGGAAGATGAAGCTGGAAGATCCACAAGACTCGAGGAATTTCTCACTCAGCTCATGAAGAGATGGAATCTTCCCTCTTTTCCTGGAGGATGGAGCTGGAAGATTCCCAGAACTTGAGGAATTCCTCACTTAGTTCATGGACAAAAGGAAATCTCCCCTCTTTTCCTGGAGGATGGAGCTGGAAGATTCCCAGAACTTGAGGAATTCCTCACTTAGTTCATGGACAAAAGGAAATCTCCCCTCTTTTCCTGAAGGATGGAGCTGGGCACAGGCAGAACCCCGATGGTTTTTGGGACTCTGGTTTTCCACTCCATCTCCACTTCCTTTCATCCATGGGTTTATCCCACAGCCACCTTCCCTCCCTTCTCAGGAGCAGCTCCAGCTGGGTTGGATGGAGGAGGATGGAGCACATCCCAAATTCCCAAATTCCTGCTCTGGAACAACCACAGGCAGAGCTCCGAGCTTGGGAGAACACCCAGGCTGCTCCAAGGTGGTTTTTTTTTGAGGATTAATTTAGGCAAAACTGGCTCAGGAACAGCCCTCAGGAGAGCAGGGAATTTTGGAGAAGTCTCTGAGCAGCTGGGAAGAGGCACTTCCACTGGGAATACCCCCAGGAGCACACACAACACAAGAACCTCTGGCTGTAAATAAAATTACAAACATTTTCCCACTGCAATGTGCTGGAATTATGGAATTACAAGCCTTAGAGCTCCCATATTGGGTTTAAACACCCAAAAATCTGATTTTTGGGGGGGATAATGGTGCCAAAACTGGCTGGGAAGCAGTGGGATTTGGGCAAGGAAACCTGCAGCAGGTCCTTGTGAGAAGCAGTGGCAGCCAGGAAAATGGCAGGAAAATGGAAAAAATTAGAGAGCTGAGCCCAAAATTGGTGTGGCCAGAGGTTCCCAGGGAGCTCTTGTCTTGTATTGCACTTAAAAGCCCTGGGGGGAGGAGAGGAATTGTCCAGGGAGCCAAATTCCAGGTTCCAAGGAGGCATTTCCCAGCCAGGATTCCTCCCTGGGCAGAAGGAAAAGCAGCTCCCACCTCCCAAAGCAGCAGAGTCCTCAAAATGGCAAAATATCCCAAAGCAGGGAATGTTTCACCCCCAGAACGTGGCACAGCAGCAGCTCTTCGTACACTGAAGCTCAATTCAATATAAATTAAAGCAAAAATCACATTTTTCTCGCTTTTCCTGCACTAATCCCACCCACCACCCCTGCCCTGCCCTGCAGTAGCTTATTCTAGACAGGAAAATCCGTTTTTAGGCTTTCTGTACATGGAATATTTCAGCCCAAAAGAACCCCCCCAAAGGGCTGGCAAATGGAAACTGTAAACACTGGGGTTCCACTGGGAGAGAAATCAGAGCTATAAAAATTCAACACATGGAAAAAAATCCCACAGATTGAGCCCAAAATGCCACACTGAGAAATTGTGTTTAATTAGGGGAGGGGCCCAGCAGGATTTGGGGTTTGGTCAACACAAAAAATGAGATTTTAAGGGGGTCAGGTCTGGATAATTCAGTCCAAATGTTCTGAGAAAAAAACAGGGAGTTTTGAGGAGCAATTGTGGCAAAAAGGGGATTCACAGTTTTCTCAAGTGCCACAACTCTGCTGAGCCCAGAGCCCTGAAAAGGGAGGAAAGTACCCAAAAAGGGGAAAAAACTGCTCAAAAAGGGGGAAAAATTACCCAAAAATGGGAAAAAACTACCCAAAAAGGGGGAAAAATACCCAAAAAGGGGGGAAAACTGCTCAAAAAGGGGAAAAAAACTACCCAAAAAGGGGGGGGAATTACCCAAAAAGGGGGAAAAACTGCTCAAAAAGGGAAGAAATTCGTGTGAAAAGAGGAAAAGATGACCTAAACAGGGTAAAATTCTACCTGAATGGGGAAAAAATTTACCCAAAAAGGGGGAAATTCTGCCTGAAAAAGGAAGAAATGACCCAAAAAGTGAAGAAATCCACATGAAAAGGGGAAAAACTGCCTGAAAAGGGAAAAATTTGCCTTAAAAGGGAAAAAAATCTGCCTGAAAATGGAAAAAATCTGCCCAAAAAGTGAAGAAATCTATGGAAAATGGGAAAAATAAAACCTACCTGAAAAGGGAAAAATCTGCCTGAAAGGGAAAATATTTGCATGAAATGGGAAGAAATCTGCCTGAAAAGGGAAAAACAACCTGAAAAGGGGAAAAAAATCCATCTGAAAAGGGGGGGAAATATCCAAAAAGGGGGAAAATTGACCTGAAAAGGGGAAAAAAGAAAAGCATCTGAAAAGGGGGGGAAATTCCCAAAAAGGGATAAAATCTACTTGAAAAGGGGGAAAAAATCTATTTGAAAAGGGAGAAAAAATACCCAAAAAAGGGGAAAATCTACCTGAAAAGGGGAAAAAAAAACTATTTGAAAAGGGAGAAAAAATACCCCAAAAGGCAAAAAAAATCTACCTGAAAAGGGCAAAAAAAATGCATCTGAAAAAGGGGAAAAACACCCAAAAAGGGAAAAAAATCTACCTGAAAAGGGGAAAAAAAAACTATTTGAAAAGGGAGAAAAAATACCCAAAAAAGGGGAAAATCTACCTGAAAAGGGGAAAAAAAAATGTCCCTGTCAGGGCTTTCCTTGTGTAATTCCAGGGGATGAATCTGCTGCTCCCAGTGTGGGTAAAGTGCAATTCCAGAGCCCTTGAATTTAGGGAATAAATCCCATTTTCCACGAGGATTCCTTTCCCTGGACTCCCAGGCAGTGCCCCAAAGTGCCAGCCCCTCCCAAATTTTACAACAAAACTGTAAATAACAACCAACAACAATCTAAATTACAGAAATCATCACAAAATCGTCAGAATATAAAGGGGATTTGGGGGTTGGCAGTGATTTTCTGGGATTTCACAGCACCTCCTCAGGGGTTTTGCACAGAAATAAAAACTTGGATATGGAATTTTCTTGCTGGGAAGGTTTTGGGACCTCCCCTGAGCATGGAAAATGAAGAAAAAAAGAGCCTAAGGAAGCACCAAATCTTTTTTTTTTGTGTGTTTTCTCCTAGACTGGAGAGGGAATTAAAAAAAGACAAAAAGGGTTTATTCAAAAAGCTGAAAGGTGAAGGAGGCAGAGCCTCCAAAAGCCTGGAAAATGGGGGAGCTGAGGGAATTGTGAGCACAGCCTGGGATGTGAGCTCAGGAAAAAGGGAAATTCCACATTTTGGGTGTCCCAGCACAGCTCTGCAGGGCAGAAACGCTGCAGAGTTGAAGTTAAATCAGAAAAAAATGAGGTGAAAATTCAAAAAGCAACACCCAGAACAGCCCTCAGACTGCAGGTGGGGCTTTAAAGGAATTATTGGTTCCCTCCAAGGTTTTTGAAGCAAAAAATGAGGATTTTCTATGCTAAAGGATGAGGTGAGGGCAGGAAAAACTCACATGGAAACATCCCAGGACAGGCAGAGCTGTTGGACCTGAATCCTGCTGGACACAGCTATGCAAGATGGCACAGAACAGGTTTAAATATATATAAAAAAAAAGAAGAAATAGGAATTAAAGACTCAAAACAAAGCAAAATGTTACACTATCATTCTCTCTTCCTCTGGTGTGGACTTGGATAAAAATCTGGGAGGACTGATTGCCAAGGGGATCTTCACCTTGCTTACCCAACCTACCTGAAACACTAAATCAGGAATAAAAGGTTCTTTTTCTTCTCACTGCCCTGAAGAGAAACAGCTGACCCAAAGCAAACCCCTTGGCCTGCCCTCCCAAATCTTTATCCCCCAAATATTTGTATCTCTCAGCTCCAAGTCCCCACTCCAAAGGCATTGCACAGGTCTGAGCTGATGGAGAACCACCCTCCACCAGTGAGGGTTCTTCCCAAATTTTGTTTTCTTCCAGGGAATCCCAGTGACAGCCCTGGGCTGATGCTGGGAGACCCAGACAACTCCAGGCTGGGGGGGCTGACACTGAGGTGCCACTCCAGGCTCTGATTTCCATGGAAAAGTGGATGTTGCAGTCACGTTGGAGGCTGAATTCTCTTTGGTTTCACTGGCTGAGCTCAGAATTGGGGTGGGAGAGCCACAAAGGGCCCAGCTACTCCATGGAGATCCTGATGACCACCTTGATCTTCCTGAGCTCAGAATTGGGGTGGGAGAGCCACAAAGGGCCCAGCCACCCCATGAGGATCCTGATGACCATCTTGATCTCCCTCCTGAGCTCAGAATTGGGGTGTGAGGGGCCCAGCTACCCCATGAAGATCCTGATGACCATCTTAATCTCCTTCCCAACCACCCCATGAAGATCCTGATGACATCTTGATCTCTTTTCCTGAGCTCAGAATTGGAGTGTGAGAGCCCCAAGGGGCCCAGCTACCCCATGAAGATCCTGATGACCATCTTGATCTCCTTCCTGCACACGGGGCACGGCGACCTCTTCTTTTTCAGCATCCTGGCACACCTGAAGCAGGCCACCAGGTGAGCAGTCCTGCCATGCACGATGTTCCCATCCCGGGGCCTGTGCTGGCACAAGAAGCAGGGGTTCAGCAGGGTTCTGATGCTCTCCAGGGACTGCACTTCCTCCTCCTTGGGGTGCTCAGGGGAACCCAGAGGTTTTTTGCCGTCGTGCGCGAGGTCCAAGGACTCGATGGAGCTGCCGGGATCCACGGAGGGTTTGCTCTCTGCCAGGAACTTGGGCTGGCCAGCTGGGGCAGAAATTGTCCTCCTGCAGTCTGGGACATCCACGGCCTCCTCCTGGGGCTGGTTTGGCAGGGAGTCCAGG
Source organism: Climacteris rufus (assembly GCA_013398175.1). NCBI lineage: Eukaryota > Metazoa > Chordata > Aves > Passeriformes > Climacteridae > Climacteris > Climacteris rufus. The sequence goes on along the minus strand of VZRZ01002088.1, from coordinate 21,452 downwards.
TTGGAGAGGGACAGGGAGTGGGGCAGCCGGGGGCAGTCCCGGTACCAGTCCTTGCGCAGGGCCCAGCAGCGGTAGCAGTACCTCTTCCCTGGGGAGTTAAACTTCCTGCACTTGCAGCACTGCCAGCAATCCTGAGGAATTGGAGGCAGAAAAACCAGCAGTAAATCAGGGGGTTGTTGTGTAGGACTGGGTTTATCCATGCAGGGACAGCAGCAAAGCAGCCTCATTAAATAAAAAACAATTTATCAGTGATTTATGAGCCCATGAGTCGACATTTGTGGTTTGATGATCAGAGAGCCTGACAAGGAATTGATTATCCCACAGGAAATCCTGTCCTTCCCTCTCCCTGTTCTTTCTCCCTGTCCCTCCCTCTCTCTCTCCTTCCCCTCTCTGTCCTTCCCTCTCCCTGTCCTTCCCCTCTCCCTGTCCCTCCCCTTTCCTCTCCATCCCTCCCTCTCCCTGTCCTTTTCCTTTCCCTCTCCCTGTCCTTTTCCTTTTCCTTTCCCTCTCCATTTCCTTCCCCTCTCCCTTTCCTTCCCTCTCCCAGCCTCCAGCAGGAATACAATACTCCCAAGCTGGGCACTTTATTGGATTCTCAGTATCTCAACTGCAAATTCAAGCTCCTGCAATCAGCTCCAGGAATTTGTTCTCCAGGCTCACTCATCACTGAGCATCTGTTGAACCTGCACAATCAGTAGATTATTAATTGATTATCCACAATTAATAGATTATTGATTGATTATCCCACACAGAAGGGCAGGAGCTGCCCAGGAGCAGAGCCATGACTCAGGCCAGGATATCCAGGGCCAGGATATCCCTATTTATTCTAAAGCAGGCTGGAAAATGATGCTAAAACCACTTTTTTGGGTGTCATCAGCTGTAAATGTCTGACAATGCACCCTGCTGACTTCAAACCACCCTCCAAGGCAGCCTCAGCACTGGGGGAAGCTGAAAGAATGGATGTGGTGTCCCTCAGGATCCACCAGCAGGGAACTGGGAATAGCAATGGGGTGGGAGCCCAGGAATTCCAGCTGAGTCTCCTCCCACCTTGGTTTGTGCTCTAAACAGGAACAAGAAGCTGTGGTTTGTCCCTGCAGAGGCACAGACATCACCCTGACATTGCCCCTTCCTGGCAAAGGCCATTCCAGTGTCCCAAAAAATGGGCTGAGGGGAGAGGTGGAGTCTCTGCCCATCCCAGGGAACACAAAACAAGTGGCAGCCCAGAGCTGGACAGCCAGGACCCACAGAATCCCTGCTTTTGCCACAGAAATTCACATTAAAAAGGGTTTTTTTGAGTATGAGGTCAGTGGTTACACAGTGCTGCTTGAGATTCCCAGACCTGTGCCAAGGACAATCCTCCAGATCTCCTTCCAGAGGACACCACCTTATCAAAACCTTATCAAACCTTTATCAAAACCTTATCAAACCTTATCAAACCTTATCAAACCATGCATGGATCTCAAGAACAACTTCACCCAGACACTTTTTTGGGCCTTGAAACCGCCCAGAGAATCAGCCTCTCCTACCCCAAGCAGCAGCAGATGTGGGGTGGGCTGCAGCTGCTCCAGCAGGGAATGCTGATCCCAGGGAATTCCTACCTCAGAAGCAGCTTCTGTGTCTGTGTCATCACTCAGGCACTGGGAATCCTCCAAGCCATCCACAAACACATCCTCAGTCACCTGGAAGCAGGGGGAGCATTGTTACAGGAGGAGTGGGATTGTTGGAATAATCTCTGTTTATCCCATGCCAGGCACTGCACACCCCAATTAGTGACTCTGTAATCACCATGGTGTTTAAGTCACTTCTGTAAGTGACTGAAAAGCCATTTTTGTGGTGTTTTTACTGCAGAATGTTGGGAACTCTTGCTGGGCTGGTTCAGTTACTGTGATCAAAGGTTTTCCCCTTTGAGTCTTTCTTTGCCTCTGACAGTCGGACTTCATCTTCCAAAGCCTTTCCCAACCTTAATTCCCTAATTCTGTGATTTACAATTCCTGCAGACACTGGCTAAAACCCCAGTTAAGTCGCTGAGAGAGGTTTCATTCATCTTAAATTCCTTTTGTGCCTTGAAACACACACAATTAACCCCCAAACCCAAGCAGGAAAACCATCAAACACACAAGGAGTGGTGACAGCTTTTTCCAAAGAGAATTCAGCTGCTGGATGGGTACAGATCCAGCTTTTCCAAGATCACCACAGCACCAGGGGATGAAGGAAAGCAGGACAAGCTGTGGGAAACAGCCACAGAGGTACCTTTGTGTCCCCTTCTTTCACCTCCTCACAGTCCAGCAGCTCCACCTTGAGCCCAGCACTGCTCTGCTCCAAGGGGCACTCGTTGAGGAACCACAGGTCATCAGTGGTGTCTGAAACTATGGCAGTGTCTATGTCCTGAGGGGAAAAAAAAACCAGGAGGAATCACTCAGGAGCAGCAGCTCCACAGCCAGCACTCTCCCCTTTTCCTCCCCAACAACCTCCAGAGGCCTGGGCAGCTCCTCCCTGGGCACCTCACAACCCTCAGATTCCCCTTTTTCCAGCTCCCAGCTGGGCCACCACCCCACACCAACGTTCATCCCAAGGGAAAAGGCAACTCCTGAAATCCAGGCACCTCTGAGGGCCTTCAGGAAGAGTCTGCTCCATTTCAAAACTCTCAAAGTCACCCAGCAGCTGATGGGAAAGGCTGCAAATCCTGCAGTGGGAGGGGGAAAGGAAGGACAAGAACATTTTCTTGCCTTGGAAGCCAAAAGAGCAGAGGAAGAGGACACAGTGCACCTCTGGGAAATGGCCACACACCTGGTTAGTCTGAATATCTGTGGATCCATTGCTTCTGGACTTGTAATTGCTTCTGAGGTTGCCTAAAAACCACCATGGCAGGCCAGCTACATCCCACTCCTCAAACACCAGGTCCAGTTTGGGCTTCTTGCTTTTAGAGAGGTTTTCTGCCAAGTCTTTGTCTGTAAGAGCCGAGCAGAGTCTGAGTCACGCCACACCTCCATCAGTAAGAGACCAGCAGAGAAAAATGTGGCCCCATGTTCATTTTTTCTTGCAGCAGTCCCTGCTGAGAGCTCTGGGCTCTGCAGGGATGCACTGGGCTGTCCCAGCTGCACTGGTGGAGCTGGCACAGCAGCCCCTGCACTGAGGGCAGGCACATCCCAGTGCTCCCAGTGCCTCTGTGCTGCTTGAGTTTTCACCTTGAGTTTCACCACAGAAACACAAACCCCTCCCAAGTCAGCACTGAGTGCATTTCCTGAGGGACTGAGGATGCAGACAGGACTGCTGTGAATTCAGTTTCCAGCTCCTGAATTCCCAAACCAGGCTCAGACAGGAAGGGGGAAGTTAAGGATCAATCCTCCCCGTGCTCCAGCCTCTGTGACCCCAACCTGAGCACTCTGGGTTCCAAAATAACCTTGGATCTCCCTCTCTCCAGTGCCCAAGGCTGCTTGGCACAGCCAGGACATCTTCCCCACTCCCAGGTGCTCTGGGAACAGCCCCTCCTGCCAGGAGCTGCTTTCACAAACGAGGTTCCTTGATGGGAGAACAACGTGGGAATGCAAAGTGGAAAAGCAGGAAAATTGCTCCCATGTCATCTGAAACCTGTGTGAGTGACCCAGCAAGAAATGCCCAGACATCAGAGCAGAGGAAATGTCTGACTGTGACAGAGCTGGGTGACACTTCTGCTGGAAACACAAAAAAAACCCCATTGTTACTGAGTTCCCTGTGCAGGGAATGGCTGCAGACAGCCCAGGCTGGGTTCTGTGTGCTCAGGAGGCTCCCCTGGGAAGAGAAACAGATCCAAGGGTAATTCCAGCATTTAAAACACCCTCAGCAAGGCCTGTGGGATTTCTCCTGGCACTGTTCAGGGAGGGATGCGCTTCTGGGGTTCACCTGCCATTGCACTCAGAGCATTTATTTGTTTATGAGCCCAAGCAGCCAAGCCAGAATTTACCCATGGTGAACATTTGCATCCTCTCAATTTAGCATAAAGATTTTTAATGATTATATTCCAAACCAGGGTTTTTTTTAAGTCTCCCAACACCCTCCTGCAGCGTTTTGCTGCTGCACAGCTCAGTGTGTCTCTCACAGGAGGCTTTGTGCAGAAAAGCTGCCCCTCACCTTCACAGGAGTCACATCCTGGCTCTGAGGCAGCCAGAGCAGCTTTGCTGTCCCCTTCCATGATCCCAGAGTCAGAACCTTCCTCCTGGCTGAGCTGCAGGAAGGAAAAACCAGCAGTTAGTCCAGCAGAGCTTGCAGGGACAAGGGGATGCAGCACTTCCATTCCCATCCACCAGCTGCAGGACAAGACCAAGCAGATAGGAAGAGGAATAACTCAGAACAAAAAAAACTACCAACTATTTACCCTTTACAAAGCCTAAAGCCTCTGGAATGAGCACAACCAACCTAGGAAAAATCTTTAGCTTGGCAAAAGTCCCAAAGTTGCCACTTTTCATGCAGCAGAACTGTGATGTTTGTGGCCCCCAGTGTGAGCAGACAACCTCCCACATCCAACTGCCCTCAGCCCTGGAAAGGAGTTTGGAAGTGCCAAGATTTTTCCTGGGTTTTCCAATCTGCCTGAAAGCTGCTGCAAACAATCCTAACTACACACAAAACTTGGTCAGTGAATTCTCTGGCAATTCCTACTTGGAGAAAGGTGGGAGAGGGAGGGGGGAAAGGCAGGAAAACACAGAGCAGGCTGGAGGAACTGAGGACTGGAAGTGCTGCAGCCCAGAAAACCCGCTCAGAGACTGGCACTCTGTCAGGAGGAGAACAGAGAAGGGTCACTCTGTCCCTGCTCTGTGGACTCCAAGAACTTTTTTTTTTTTTTTTTTTTTTTTTTTTTTTTTTTTTTTTTGGTAAATTTTTTAATTCAGGAAGGTGAGGAGCTGGCAGCCAAGCAGCACAAAAGTTCTGGCAGTCCACCATGCACAGGTACAGAGAAGGGGCACTCTGTACAACAAAAGAAACCACCAGGCAGTGGGGTTTACCTTCAGCTGGTCTTGGCTTGGCTTAGCGACGCTCTGCTCCTTTGGGAGAGTCTGTGCAGCATCTGCAGATGGCAGGTAAAACACAAGGAAAAACCTTCCCTGGAAATAACCATTCTCACAACACAGAGGGCCTGCAGCAAGCAACCAACGAGCCAGGCTTGGCAGACCTTGGGAAAATCCCTTGGAGGCACAGCCCTGTCTTCCTCAGGTGGAAATTTATGGATTCTGGGGGGTGTCCCTCACTGTGAAAATTCACAGCCTGGTGAAAATTCTTCTTCTTCCCAAAGGGAAAAACTCTTCTTTTTCCTACAGCCATCACAAGCTCCGGGGCCTTGCCACAAGGCAGAATTCCAGAGGGTGGGGAATCCCACCTGGAAGGTGAAGAGGGAAGAGCAAGATTTCTTTACAAATCCTGAGGATTCCACCTCTTGCAGCTCAGGCTGAGGCAGGAAAAACACCTTGAAGGGTGTGGGCATGAGGAATAAAGACTGAAGAAGGGAAAATTCCATGCACATCCTGCACACAGCTGAATGCAGCTGCTTCTGCTGGCCCCAAGAGTTAATTAAAAGGCCAAGCTAAAGAGCAAGAACAATCAAATTAACAGAGATCTGAGCTGCACTCAGGAAGTCTGGCTTTGAACAAAAGATGCCAGGATGGCTCCTGCCTGCTCCCTTTTCAATTTAGCAGAGAAATTCCCTGCTGGACGCCAGAGGCTGATTCACACCATGAATCACACTCTGATAGGGACACTCTGAACACCACAAAGTGGCCATTAAATGGAGCAAATCCAGGCTCAGAGATGAGACAGCTCTATCCCATATTCCCTGCCCTCCATGCTTCCCTTTCCTGCTTCCATCAGCCTCCAGCTCCTGCAGGCTCTGATTATTTCATCCCTGAAGGAAAACAGAATCACTGTTGCAATCATCCATCACTGCTTGGGCTCTGCAGGGACATCACAACAGGGAAGACTCACCCTTCTAACACTGCATTTTCAGGCAGTGCAAACACTCCAGGTATTGAAAGGCTTCCTTTTTGGAGTCAGAAATTCCATCTAAAACACCCTGGAGGTGAGGGATTCCTAAATACACCTCATGGGAGGCAGACCTGGGGGAAAAGTAGCCAAGGGAAGGGGGGAACTGGTCAAGAATAGGGGAAACTGGCCAAGAAAAGGAGAAGGATGTGGCCAAAGAAAGGGGGGAACTACCCAAGAAAAGGGGCAAAATTACCCAAGAGGGGGAAACTACTGAAGAAAAGGGCAAGGGGGTGGCCAAGGAAAAGGGGAAAACTATCCAAGAAAAGGGGAGACTGGCCAAGAAAAGGGGGGAAACTGGCCAAGAAAGGGGGAAGGATGTGGCCAAAGAAAAGGGGCAAAACTACCCAAGAAAAGGGGGGGAAACGCCCAAGAAAAGGGGGGGGAAACTGCCCAAGAAACGGGGAAAAACTGCCCAAGAAAAGGGGGAAAACTGCCCAAGAAAATGGGGGGAAAACTGCCCAAAAAAAGGGGGAAAAACTGCCCAAAAAATGGGGGAAAACTACCCAGGAAATGGGGAACGAGGTNGGGGGAAAAACTGGCAAAAAAATGGGGGAAAACTACCCAAAAAATGGGGGAAAACTACCCAAAAAATGGGGGAAAACTACCCAGGAAATGGGGAACGAGGTGGTCAAGGAAAGGGGGAGAAACTACCCAAGAAAATGGGAGAAAGCTACCCAAGAAATGAGGAAAAACTGCCCAAGAAAAGGGGGGGAAAACTGTCAAAGAAAAGGGTGGGAAAACTGTCCAAGAAAAGGGGGGGAAACTGCCCAAGGAAAGGGGAAAAAACTGCCCAAGAAAAAGGGGCAAAACTACCCAAAAAATGGGAGAAAACTACCCAGGAAATGAGGGAAAACTACCCAGGAAATGGGGAACGAGGTGGTCAAGGAAAGAGGAAAACTACCCAAGAAAAGGGGGCAAAACCACCCAAGGATGATGATCTGATAAGGAGCACTAAAGAACAAGCCTGTCCTTTACTCTCAGGATGTGCTGCAGCCAATTTTCTTCCTTGGAGAAGGCAGTGCTCAAGACAAATCTGCCAAAGAATGAGCTGGTCAGGATGGTTTGGCCAACAAAAACCAGCAGAACATGAAATATAAAGATCTGTCCAAGCCCTAAGGCACTTCCAGCCATTCCAGGAAGGAAAACCAAGAGCTCTAAACCTTCCCTGGGCGTGCCAAGGTCTGGTCTGCCAAGCTTGTTTCGTTTGGGGCACACACAGCCAGGTCTAAGTCAGTCCCAAGGAACAGCATTTCCTGAGCCAGGCTCCAAGTGACAGCAGGACTGGACCAGGCACAGCCACACTCCAAGGGGAAGGAGAGAGGTGGGCTGGATCCTTTGCTCTCCACACACACACAGAGCTTTGGGGAAAAGCCAGCAGCACTCACACCATTCTTCTACAGCTAAACAGATCAAGAGAGGCCACTCCAAAAGATTCTTTAATAGAAATAAATCATGGGCAGCTCCAAAAGGGCTCTAAGCAGAGGACTGGACACTTCAGGGCCATGTTGGCTCAGTTTTTAATCTGCACAAGCTTTCTGTTTGTGTGCCTGAGCCCCTGTGAAGGATTAAATCCCCATTTTCTGCTCAGAGCCCCTGGGGGGGGTGGCCCAGAACTCCCCAGCTCTCCCAGTGCAGCCCCCTCACCGTGTGGGTTCTTTATCCCAGTGAGGATTCCCAGCCGTACAATGGGATCTGGCTGCAAGGAGGGCACCAGCTCAGATTAATTTGAGAAGAAATGTTCATTTCTGACTGAGGGATTTGTGATGGAGCCTGATTTGATTTCTCTCATGAGCTGGCAAAGCAGCAGTGACCTTTAAAGGTTCAAGTGCTTGATTAAAGTGCAGACTCTGCCTTGCAAGGCTCAATGGGGTTTTTGGTACTCTTCAAGATTATCAAAGTATAAAATGAGAGGAGAGCAAGAAGTTGCAGCTCTGAAGCTGAAAAAATACTGAGAGATCAAGAGTGATTTGGGTGGGATGCTCCAGCCACGCCCCTTTGCACACCCACAGCGTTTAGCCCTGGGTTTGCTCCCCAGTTTGGCCATTCTGGGCAGCCACAGCACTCAAACAGCTCCTGCTCTGCCACCACAGCTGCTGACACACAGAAAAGACACAAACTCCACGAGATTGGCTCAGCCAAGATGTCAAGAGCAGTTTATTCCACCTGCAGACAACAGTCCTCTTGCTGATTTTCAGTACTTACCAAGGGATACCAACATTTATGGAATGCATTTGTCTGGACTGTGAGCAACCTACCTGTGAGGGCAGCAGCTGTCAGGTTCCTTTTCAGCATCTCATACACGGGGCTGTGGGCAGAGGGACAGAGCAACCATCACCTCCTCAGCAGGCACAGAACCCCCTGGCACCCACACACCCCACAAACCACAGCGAGGATTTTTTAGCCAGACCCCAAAAAACACAATGAGTTTTGGATTTTTTTCCTAGACACCCCACAAAGCACAGTGAGGGTGTTTTGGTTTTTTTTTTCCTACAGGGATTCCAGAAACCACAATGAAGATTTTTCTAGAGAGAACCCAGAAACCCCAATGAGGGTTTTTTTTCCTAGAGACCCCAGAAATCCCAGTGAGGGTTTTTCCAGAGGGACCCAGAAATCCCAGTGAAATTTATTGTAGAGGAATCCCATAAACCCCAATGAGGTTTCTTTTCTAGAGGGACTCCACAAATCACAGTGAGGTTTTTTCCCTAGAGGGATTCCAGAAACCACAATGAAGATTTTTCTAGAGAGAACTCAGAAACCCCAACGAATTTGTTTTTTTTTTTCCTAGAGGGAGCCCAGAAACCACACAGATGGGTTTTCTAGCAGGACCCCACAACCACAGTGAGTTTTTGTTTTCTAGAGGGACCCCAGAAATCACAATGAGGTTTTTTTTCCTAGAGACCCCAGAAATCACAGTGAGGGTTTTTCCAGAGGGACCCAGAAATCCCAGTGAGTTTTTATTGTAGAGGAATCCCATAAACCCCAATGAGGTTTCTTTTCTAGAGGGACTCCAAAAATCACAGTGAGGGGTTTTTTTTTCTAGAAAGACCCCACAAAGCCCAGTGAGGTTTTTTCTACAGACCCCACAAACCACAGTGAGATTTTTTTTTCTGGAGGGAGTCCAGAAACCACAGTGAGTGTTCTTTTTTTTTTTTCCCTAGAGAGACCCCAGAAATGAGTGAGGTTTTGGTTTTTTCTTTTTCCTAGAGAGACCCCAGAAATCAGTGAGGTTTTGGGTTTTTTTCTAGAGAGACCCCAGAAATCAATTATGTATTGGTTTTTATTTCCTAGAGAGACCGCAGAAATCAATTATGTTTTGTTTTTTTTTTCCTAGACAGACCCCAGAAATGAGTGAGGCTTTGTTTTTTTTTTCCTAGACAGACCCCACAAAGCCCAATGAGGTTTTTTTTCCTAAAGAGACCCCACAAAGCCCAATGAGGTTTTTTGCCAGAGGGACCCCAGAAACCACAGTGAGTTTTTCTCTAGAGGGACTCCAGAAATTCCAGTGAAGAATTTTTTTTTCCTAGAGGGACTCCAGAAACCACAGGGAGGTTTTTTCCACAGTGACTCCAGAAACCCCACTGAGTTATTTCTTTTTTCTAGAGGGACCCCACCAACCACAGGGAGGTTTTCCCCAACTCCTTTTTACAAAGCTGAGCTCAGCATGAGGATTTCTGCCAAAATTGAAGCTGCAGGGGCTGAGGGGATGCAGGACCAACAGGGGCAGAGGGCTCACCTCAGCACTGCCTCCTCAAGGAGCTCAACCCAACCCTCAGCCCCAGTGAACACCCACACCTTCCACTGCTGAAAAGTGATTTTTTTGTCCCCCTACCTGGGATCCTTGACAGAGAAGCTCTGCAGGCCCAGCAGCTCTCCCAGCTGATCCCCTCCACAGTGGACCATGTGCTGCTGCCTCTTGTCATAGAGCTGCCTCCCCATGATGTACTGGCCCAGGTAGTGCATCACCTGTGGGGACAGGACAGCCCCTCAGCCACCCAAAATCCCTGGAAACTGACTTGGATTTTAGTATTGCTGCCCCTGCACTGGGGCAGGCAGTTCGAGCTGCTCTGCTGGGCCTTGCAGCCAAGGGGGAGCTGGGTTTGAGCACAGGGGCTGCACTTGTTCAGTCCAGGCAAGGAGGAAAGCTGAGGCAGAGGTGGGCAAATGGAACTGTGCCAGGTAAAATAGCATTATCCCAGGTAAAATAGCATTATCCCAGTTAAAAACAGCATGATCCCAGTTAAAATCAGCCTGATCCCAGGTAAAATAGCATTATCCCAGGTAAAATAGCATGATCCCAGTTAAAATAGCATTATCCTAGGTATAACCAGCAAGAACCCAGGTAAAACCAGCAGGATCCCAGTTAAAAACAGCATGAACCCAGGCAAAACCAGAGGGTCTCAGGTAAAACTAGCAGGATCCCAGGTAAAACCAGCAGGATCCCAGGTAAAAACTGCATTATCCCTTAAGAAAGCACTCTCCCAGTTAAAACCAGCATGAACCCAGGCAAAACCAGCAGGATCCCAGGTAAAACCAGCAGGATCCCAGGTAAAATGAGCAGGATCCCAGGTAAAACCAGCAGGATCCCAGGTAAAAACTGCATTATCCCTTAAAAAAGCACTCTCCCAGTTAAAATCAGCCTGATCCCAGTTAAAACCAGCACTCTCCCAGTTAAAACCAGCAGGATCCCAGGTAAAAACTGCATTATCCCTTAAGAAAGCACTCTCCCAGTTAAAACCAGCATGATCCCAGTCAAAACCAGCAGGATCCCAGCTAAAAACAGCATGATCCCAGTTCAAACCAGCATGATCCCAGTTAAAACAGCCCATTCCCAGTTAAAAACAGCCTCTCCCAGCTAAAAATGGCATTATCCCAGTTAAAACCAGCATTATCCCAGTCCAAACCAGCCCCCTCCCAGTTCCCAGTGCCCCCTCCCAGTACAAAATGACCCCATCAGCATCCCAAAGCCACCCAGGAGCTGCCTCTGGCCCAGGGAGGGCTCCAAACTCCTGGAATTCCTCAGGAATCTCCCCAGGAGGAGGAAAATCCCTCCAAGCACCAGCAGGTTCCACCCCCAGCACCCCAAAAACGCTGCCAACTCCACCCCAAAGCTGAGTTAAAGCAGTGAAAAAAGCTCATCCCTGCATTCAATCCTCACCTCTCCCCACTCAAACCATTCCAGTTGTGTTTTTTCCCAAATTTTTGAGGAGCTAAGTAAGTGATTTAAATGCATAAGTGTTTAAATTAAAGCACAGGGCTCTGCAGGAAGATTGGACACCTCTGATAAAAAAAAAAAAAAACACTGCACTGAATTCTTTGCAGACTTGTAAATCAAAGTGTCATTTTTTTTAATCTTGTACACATATTGCATTTTAATCTTCAGCTAAACGAATATCCAGGGTCTTTAGGTTGAGCTGACAAGCAATTTGCAGGCAAATTTAAAAATAAATATCAACTGGAATCCCATTTTTAAGGCATTGCTGCACAGAGCCTGACAGTTGAACAGAATTTCCAAGAGTCAGGAATTTCCACGAGTCAGGAATGTGGTTATCCCATCTTTCTGCAGAGATTTCTGATTTCCAGGATAAATAATTTAATATTTCATATTACAATTCTAATTCCTCTTAAGACACTTTAGGATGAGTCAAGCCAGAACAGCCCTCCAGGTCCAATATTGTTATTTTGCAGATTAGGGTTGGAAGTAGAGAAAAAGCAAGGGTCAGTCCTATCCCAAATCCCAAAAAAAAAGCAGGATAGTGGCTGGAATGTGAGCTCACCTCTTTGAGGGTGAAGGTGTCCCCCTGGGCACCTGCAGCCTGCAGAATCCTCAGGAGGGGCAGCCTGGGTCTGACCTGGAACACAGAGAGAGTTTGGTTGGAATGCCAGGAAGCAGAGCCCTGCTGGGAACAGACCCATCACCCTGGATAATCCTTGTGCAAGCCAAAAAAAAACCCCAAAAATCCAAGGAATTTGGGTTTAATGCCTCACACTGGGCCATGCACTTGGATGTTGTTCATCCTGAGGGCAGGGACTGAGCTCTGGTCACATCCCACGAGCAGGGATGGGACATTCCCAAGGCCAGAGCAGCCTGAATTTTCCAACTCCTGCTGTGAACAAATCAGTTCTGCTCTGCTCAGGGATTTATCCAGGGATTTATCCAGGATAATGACACTGCAGGGAGCACAAGGTGGTTCAGGAACAGCAAGGATGAGGTGCCTCCCCTGCTCCTCAGAGCTGTTCTGGGCTCTGGGTGGAACCTCAGGGATTTGGGGAGCAGCTCCACCATTCCCAAGCTGCTCCCTATTTTGGATTATAAAGATTTCATAGGAAGTGCAGTGGCAAGACAAGGAGGAATGGGCTCAAACTGCCAGAGGGGAAATTTAGGGGGATATTGGGAAGAAATTCATCCCTGAGAGGGTGGGGAGGTCCTGGAGCAAAGTGCCCAGAGAAGCTGTGGCTGCCCCATCCCTGGAGTGTCCAAGGCCAGGTTGGATAAGGCTTGGAACAAGGAAGGGAAGGTTTGGGAAGGTTTGGGAAGGGAAGGTTTGGGAAGGTTTGGGAAGGTTTGGGAAGGGAAGGTTTGGG
>VZRZ01002087.1:31950-56388 GCA_013398175.1 Climacteris rufus | reverse complement strand
AAAAAAAAAAACAACCAACAAGACCATGACTGACAATGAACTCAGAAGCCCCACTAGAGAAAGAGAACCTGAAACCCTGCCTGCTTGCCCTGCCTGTGTGAATTGCCACACAAACTGCCGTGCCATGCCCTCAGAAACGTGCCACGTCCCTGTTTGCCCACTCCTGTTTGGCACCCTCCAGGTCACCGTGCTCCCTAAAGACCTCTTTTATCCACCCTGCCACCCGCCGGGAAGAAGAGCCCCACCCTGCGCCTGCGGGGCTAACGAGAGCGAGGCACCCACCTGACAAGGACTGCTTGGCTGGAGGCTGCTCCTTGCTGAAAGCCTCTGCTACAGAGAGGTATGATCCCTCCTAAATCATTGAGATGGAGAGCTCCAGGTTAGACTGGGACTCAGCTGCCAGCTTCCAGTGGGAACCCCTTGGCATGCTCTTGGCTGGCACAGAGGGCTGGGGCTAGACACTGTGACTTGGAACACATCCCCAAGGTTCTTGTCTATCTCTCTTTAAATCCCTGGTGTCTCTCAGGTTGGAGAGACATGTAAGCAACAGAGAGCTGATATCCAGGCAGAATGGGTCCCCTAATTGAAATACGTGCAAACAGGAGCCAGATAATCAGGAGAAGTTCAAGTATCCCAAAAAGGATTCTGTGATGTTTGATGTGTACATATTTCTCTCCTAAATCTTCAGGTAGTTAAATATCCTATAAAATGTACCATAGCTTAGATAAAATAGTGCACTTGGAGAGTGCCTTGGAGTCCAAATAATGTAAGGTACACCAGTTTCAGCGGGATGTATTTATTTGTATGTGAAGGCCTCCAAAGGAAAAACAGGATCCCAAACAGAAGCTAGACAAACTCTCAGAAAAAAAAGAAAGGTATGTATTCTATCACCGTCTCCATCACCTCTCAGTGAGGTCATTCACCCCGTGACAGGTCGTTCAGAACAGCTGACCACTGCACCCCCCACCCTCTAGACTGCAGCCGGTCATTAGACAAGGAAGAAAGAGAAACAACCCTGGAAGGCAGATGATGGCTCTTGATCTTCACATCAATGACTCAGCCTTGATAACATCCTCTGAGAAGCAGCAGCCATTGTGTGTGGGGTATCTTCTCTAATGGCCCATCAAGGCCACCTGGAATGATTTATAAATGACATCATCCCATTGTGATATGCCCTGCCCTGAAGGGAAGAACTGAACCATCCCTACCTGTATAAAAGGGGGCTGGGGAGAACCCACAAGACACCCATTTCCACTGGATCTCCCAGAGGAGAGGAACTCCACAAACACTGGACCCCCAGAGACAGATGGGATTTCTTTTCCACAGGATCACCACTTCCTCAGGAAGACCACATCCATCACTCCAACAGGACTGCAGCCACTATTTAACTGGACTGCTATCACCATTCTGACCAACAGGGTGTCAGGTTGTATTCTGACTTTGTCAGTTTAGGCAGGTGTTTCTGTATTATTGCCTTTATTTTAATTTCTCGTGTTAAATTGTAGTTCTGACTTGGAATCTCTTACAATATATTTGTGTGGGGTTAATTCCTCCACTGGTTTGTTACCAAACTAGCACATAAGCCCAGGAGACTAGGCTTCTGTGTTTATGTTAAATGAGAGTCCTCTATTAGGTGCTATTGAAGGCAGCACCTCTGACCAGCACCAGCCTTCTTGCAGGGCTGTTCTTGATCTGTTCATTCCCAGCCTGTGTTGGTACCAGGGGCTGCCTCAACCCAGATGCAGCACCTTGCACTTGGTCTTGTTAAACGTCATGAGATTCCCATGGATCCACTTCTTGAGCTTGTCCGGGTCCCTCTGGAGGGCACCCTGTACTTAAGGAGTGTCAACCATACCACTCAGCTTGGTGTAATTTGCAGATTTGCTCAGGTGCTTGATCCCTTCATCTATGTCATTAATGAAGATACTAAATAAAACTGATCTCAATACAGAACACTGAGGGACACCACTTGTCACTGATGTTCATCAGGACTCTGAGACTGACCACTACTCTCTGGATGTACAACTACTTTCTTACCCAACTAACAGTCCACTCATCAAATCCATCTCTGTCCAATTCAGAGAGGAGAATTTTATGGGGGACTGTTAACTCTGGCTCCGGGGGCCTGCTTGAGGCCACTCAGCGATATTCTGGGAGTGACCCTGGTTTGCCGGGGGCTGCGGCTTGCAGTTTCCCCAGACACAGGGCTACGTCCGGCAGCTCGTTAGTGCTGGCTCCTTTGTGATAGAGAGAGCCCCGGGCTGATGGTGCAGGCCCAGGCAGGGACAAAGACCTGAGGGAAGGGCCTTGGAGTGCTTTCCAGCTCTTTTATTTCCCGGGAGAAGCAGCAGGGAAGGTAGGAGAGGGTCCGGGGTCCAGGAGAGCTGAAGGTTCAGCTACCAAAGGCAAAGTCTTAGGAACAACAGGGCATTTATGGGGATACAAGCAGGGGAAAGTAACCAATGGGGTACAAGGATTAACATATAACCAATAGGGAACCGAACTGTAATGACATTTCCAGAACATAACCTTATACAGAACATTAGGTAATGTAGCAACCAACCGAGATATGCAAACTAAGGTACAAGGGACGCTGGGGATGAACCAAAAACTCACCCTGAGCAGGGAGTATGCCTCAGACTGTGGCAACCTCAGGCTGTGCCCACCAGTCTTGAGCCTGTGGGGCTGTGGCTTTTGCCACACACGCCACCACAGACTGTGTCAAAGGCTTTTAAGAAGTACAGTTACCTGACATCCGTACCCTATCCTTTGTCCACTGATGTAGCCTATCCTGCACAGAAGGCCACTAGGTTGGTTAGGCGTGATGCTGATTGTTTTGGGGGATTTGGTAGAGGAGAAGAGAAGAAGTCTGGACTAATGACCACACAGGATTATAAAACCTAAAGACAAGAATGGATGATGTGACAGCACAGTCCAAGGAGTGGTTGATCCTGAGCTCCCAGGAGTCATGAGCTGTACTTTAGACATATAAGAGAAAAATGATGTTAGATTGTAAGCCTCAAAGGGGGATATATGGAAATAAAATAGTTATTGTCTCATAGGTCTTTGCAGTCATTAGTTGAAGATCATTTGCAGCTAACGGCCTTGCCAGTCAGCACCATCTAATTAACAAATTAGTGGACTGTTTGTAAAAGGAATGTTTGAAAAAGGATGTGCTGTCTGGAGCTTCCTCATCTGAAGGATTTACCAGTTTCTGTTTACCTGACAGGCTTGGTGAAGAACAGTGTTTACCCTAAAGCTATATAAAGAGCAAAACTGCAGCATTTGCGCAGAGCCCACATCAGCAGATCTTGTTGCTCTGTGATCTGTCCTATAGTTACAGGACAAAACTGCTCCTGCTCTCACATCATCTAAGTTGTTTTCTTGTTGTTTCTATGAAAAATACATAAATGTATTATATAAATGCAAACAGAGCTACTAGGGCCACCCTCCTTATGAGTCCCCCATTTCTGAATTTTTATTATAAAATGAATATATTAAGCTATCTTTAATATATATTTTCTCTACCTTTTTTCTTTCTTATCCTTTTTTCTTCTCTTGATACCTACTTTTTCTCTGCCTTTGAAAACAATTTGAAAACAATTTAAACACAATCCAATCTAAGGCACTGATAAATAACATGAACTGGTCCTGAGCCATGCATACAGAAAAGCATGACCTCACTAAAAAAAGTGGTGAATAATTTTACGTGAAAATAAATGAAATATAAAGCGGGATCTTCCATCACATTTTAAAGAAAAAATATCCCCACACTAGTTCCACCACTTGGCTTTTTGCATACACTAGAATCATTGTATTTTAGGATATTCTAAACACTATCTAAATGAGAGTCTACAGAGCCAGATTTGTCAGCTTTCTTACAGTACTCACCAGTAATTGAAAGACCAATATGAATGAACTCGACAAATTCTTTTTGTCCTGCTAAATTGCTACAGATGCCCATAATCTCTAGCACAGTGATTGTCTCATGTGCAAGCTCCTTGTGCTCAAGTGCTGCAGTAATGTGGTTAAGTAGCAACAACTTTTTCAGAAAGTATGTATTTTGATAGAGAAATGAAGGCACATGCTGGCATGCAGAAAGAAACAAGTGGACCTTATTTCCCAAAATCAGTAAATGAAACTCAAACAATTGAAAATTATATTTTATCTATTTAAATGCTATTTGCAGACAGAACAGATGCTTACAAAGACAAGTTCAATCTTAAGATCTTTATGAATGGGATTTTCAGTGGGAAAAGCTGCATAAATTCTCTCATTTGCCACAGCCATTTTTAGTAGTGATGAGTCATAAAATGCAGGATATAATCTATGCAAGATGTTTCTATATCAGTCCAGGGAACAGTAAATGAGAATTCATGTCACAAATCTCCATTGCATTTTTCACATTTAGTGGTATTCTCAGCAGGATAATACACAGTGGTTTTACCCTACCTGAAGAGAAAATCCTTTTAATCAAGAAGAAAAAATAATGAAAGAAATTTACAGTGTGCTTGGCCACCTCTCTTTACTGAGTGCTGTAACTTCAAAAAGAATCCATCAGTAGTATTATGAATTACATTACTAATGCCTTATTTAAACATAAATTAACATAATTAAACAAAAAATTGTTTTGCCATAGTAACAGTATAAATAATGGGTGTTAACTGCAAATTGTACCATTGACTTTTCTTCCCCTTTAGCATGACAGTCTAACTACTTGTTATTGGCAGTAAAGAGCTGTGTTCCAGGACATTATTGGTTTCAAAAATTCAGTGTGTTACCAAAATAAAACACACTTTCCAATCATGATGTTAGTATTTCTATATATTGAACTTTTATCCATAAATAGGATGGCAGTATTGAAAACTAAGATTTTTAAGATTGTCTGCTAGACTTTCATTTTTGCCACATGAAAAAAATTTCATTCAAATAAACTGGGTTATCGACTAAGCTTTCAAAAATCAACACATCATCATTACATTCATCATTCTGAGCAACCTGCATTCAGGAATACAACAAAAATCGGTATGAGCCCCTAGTGGTGGAGATAGCTCAGTAGAATACAAGCCATTGATTACAGAGATAACTGGCTCTTCTAGGTGCTATTTTTTGCAGCAATGGAGTCTTGCTAAAACTATTACAAAACAAAATTTATAATTAAATAGTAAAGATAAAGACAGCACAAAGCTTTCTAAAGAAATTCACAATATTTTGAACGGGCTGTTAATTTTTTACACTTAAATCTTGCAAGTGTTTACAGATAACAGAGTTAACAGAGTACTCCTTGATAATAAAGATACAATAGTTTTTACTGGACACAAACTGATATAGCCCACTGATTCTACTTAGCTACTCTAGCAGAGAACTAGTCTTGTGTGTATGACTAACAATAAAGTAACTAGTTAGCTGCTGCTCAGAAATTAGAAAAAGCATTAAAAAATCATTTTGTTTATAGTTTGGCTGTACATCATAGCTTAATCTGTATTTTGTTCTCTGGCTTTTTAGCAGTACTTTTCACTTGACTTTTCCCATTTGTCTTCAGAAGACAGGACTGCAAGGTAGTAAAACCATTGATTTTCAAAAGAAGGTAAGAGACGTTGTTGGCAGTGAAAGGCATTTAGATACTTTGGAAGGTCACACTGATTTTTTTCATTGACTATTTTCACCTCAATAAATACAGTCTGATAAATGTTCATGCAACATTGAGGATCTCAATTTGAAACACAAGTGAATTTTAAATAGAGGGTGGGTGTTGTCAAGCCCTGAACACAACAGAAAGCCTTAGCCTTTGAGCATCTAATTGGGGCAGCAGTTAAACATAACTGCAGTTAAACATTCACACTACACATGATTACACAATCAACCAGAGCCACTAATATTCTTATTAATTGTCTTCCTGACAGATTTTTATGACAAAAAAATCAGTTTATTTTTTTTTAAGCAAGATCTTTCATAACTGGAGACATAATTAGTCCTCCTTGAAATAAATCACATCACTTTCAACACTTCCCCTGACTCATCTCCAACCTTAAATAAATTCCCTTGATCCCTCTTATGCCCACTATCAATGTCTTTAATGTCCATGGGCTTCTTAAAACCCTTCTGTTTTTCCCATCTTCAGCATCTCACAAGATCAGCCCATGATACAGACAATGCACATATAGTTCCCCCTGCATCTTTGCAGAGACACGTGCACACATCTAGCACATGTTAGTGGATTAGAACATAAAGCACTCTTATTTTTATTCAAATGCTTGATCTACATATATAATGAAGTTTCTTGATTAGAACGTCAGTTGAGAATATGTTACTTTTTATAAGAAACTCTTGCCATTAATTTAAAATGAAAATGACTGAAAGTGATACACCATAAATGTTTTGGAAGTGTTCCAATCTTTGTTAATACTTTGTTAATACTGAATTGGAATATGTCTGAGGCACTTACACTGTCTAATTTTACACAGAATGAGGGAAAACTCTAAATAACAGCATGGCTATGGACAATGAGACTTGGTGGTGCACATCTGCACATCTAGGGTTGATGAGAATGACCTTTCACAAAAATTGTATCACCAAACTGGACAAAACACTCACTTTAAGAGACATAATGAACATCTAGCAGAGTTCTTCATCAAACACTGGTAATTAGCAGGTTTTCTGTAGACCATCATGAACCACTATTGCTTTTCTTTCCCAGCTGCTTTGTTTTAAAGCACATATTTTAAGCAAAGCTAAGCTACCAGGTTTTTCAGCATGTAGGGACACATCTTTACAGAAAGAAAGCTCAGACTGCTGTCACTGAGTGTTTTGGTTGAAGAAAGGCTTCAAAATCTGCTATTTCCCTCTCTAAAGCTGCAGTCTAGCATTTGATCTCTTACCAAAACCTGGGTGACCATTTTGGTTTTTTTGTTAAATATTCTGAAGAAGGCACAGCTGTTTAAAATGCATACAATGAAACAAAATTATCATGAATGTATGCCTTCAGTCTTGCTCTATAGTCCCTATTGCCTATTGGATTTAATTAAGTAAAGCTTAGTATATTTCTCCACTCCTACTTTTTTTGTTTATCGGAGAACTGTTCACCCCAGATGCTAATCTTAACTTGAAAAGTCACTAGGTACTTTCTCAATCCAAAATTTTAGATAATTTATTGTAAGTGTAATGAAAAAGATTTTTCTCTCATGACACTATAAAGCTGTTAGAAACACCTAAAGGAGAAAATAATAAGCTGGATTCTTTTAACAATTATGATTAAAAAAATATTAAATGTATTCTACTGACCCAGTGTAGCCCACCTGCATCAAATCACTGCTTTCACTATGTTTGTTTCATATGAAGAGTATTCCCTGAAAATTACAGATTGCTTTCCCTAATAAGAATATATTAAAAATAGCTTATTATGGTCTGCAGGCACATAATCAGTACTGCTGACGGTCACACCAAGCTCCTGTTACAATTCTCAGATGAAGCAGTTACAACAGTAAAACAAACCACAATTTTCTCCATGTGAGCTTTTAGGCACACAGCATTCTCTCTCTACAAACACAAAGCCTCTTGGTAAGTCAGATAAGCTTTTGATAAGCTTCAGATAAGCCAAAATAGTTCTTTTCAGATATTTTCAGCAGCTTCACATTTTCCAGAAGATTTAGGTATTTTTCTGTAGATTTCTATTTCAAAGTCCCCCAAAAAGACCTAAAATGTAAAATGGTGTGCTAGACAAAAAAGCCTAGTTAGGAAGAGACTTTTTAAAAACACATGAAAATTATCACACAATGCAGTTAAAATACTTAGCCTTTGCATTTCTCAGAAGAAACTAATTTAGAGGAGATGCATGATAAACTGATAGATCCTACAATCAAGAGTATTTTGACATAGTTTTCTAACAATAACACATTTGAATTACATGGGAACAGAGATATATTAAATAAAGCTGCACTTACTATACAGTGAAGTATACATAAATATATATGAAGTATACATACAAAGTATAGCAATGAATATATACAATGAAGTATACATACAAAGCAAAGCAACACTTTTTTCTCACACAACTTCATACTCAGAGGAGTTTCACGGTTTACCTCATGTCTATGTTTATGTGAAGAAAGTAAAATATAGGTTATTAAATAAAGACAGATTTTGATTTAAACAGTACTTGCAAGATTTACATAGCGTATAAGACAACCATACACTTAGATCTGTGTGTCATAGAGCATTTGTAAACTATCACTTCATGATTATTCTTTCTTGTAAAGCAAAACAAAATCAAGCATTACTGTTCTAATTCAGAGCAACATTTTTTAAGAAAAATAAATCAAAGAATTCTGACTGGCGATCTCTGTCAGATTTCCAAGATACCAAAATATTTTGTTTCAGTCTCAAAAATACAATATAAAGTGCATTAACACACCCTGAAATGAAATGTTGTTCCCTGATCTCCCACCAATCTAACATGTCTTTAAAATTTTGAAGTAATGGTATTTGTTCTGAGCAAAGGAATCTGAGTAATCAGGTAAAACTTGTCATCTCTGGAGTACATATAGGCCATGGTAGAAGTTAATGAATCCATCCTCAACCAGTAAATGCAAAGTAGCTCCTTTGCTTCACACTGTGCAGGAGCAACACTTAGGACACTGAAACAATTATACTTTTACTCAGTTGAGTAGACCAGTAGCTGGAATATGAGGTTTTGGGGGCAGCAAATAATCTCCCAGCTGGGTTCTCAAGTCAACAAAAGATTCCCCTAACTGTACATTTAGTATAAAGAATTTTAAGGGAGTGACAATTTTCACGATTACTTAATTTGAGTTACTGCATTAAGTGCATACTGAGTGCTTAAGGTACAGGTCTCTAAACCATGAAAATACAAGGGAAGAGGGAAAAAAAAGCTTTTACTCTTTTTCCTGAGCAGAAGGAAAAAAAGAATTGTCTGCAAGCACCTGAACTGGCAATACTATTATGTTGTTTAAAGTTGAACTAATGGATCACAAAAGTGTCTAGCAAATATTTTCAGACTGAGTCTTCTGGTTATTACACATGCAATTAGAACTTCAGGAAAAAATCCCTAGCATTAGGTGTCATGTAATATTCTTCCCTCCCTTTTTGCTTTCTCAATCAGTCAGATGCAGTAAATTTGTATAGTTTAACTTCAGTAGATGAGCTATCTTCTGGATGTTTGTTCTACAGTCAAATTTATACATATATATACATGTATATACAGACACATGCACACATATGTACACACATATACATATACACACATATATGTGTGTGTATATAGATATATACACAAACCCATATCCTTATATACATGAATACCTGCATGTGTGTGTATAGAGATAGATAGATAGATATAGATATATATACGTAGATTACTCTGGTGGCAAATATATATGACTATATATCTTCAGAAACATATATTTTAACCCAATGGATTGGACTAATCTACAGTTCTTACTATCTATCTCTGATCTACTGGGCTTGGATATATTCCTAAAGACAATACATTTTCCCTTGTCAGCAGTGCCTGGTTAAAAGGTTTCTGTCCCTTTATCTGTCTGTGATCAATAGTTTGCTTTTGAAAACTGGGTGACTGAAACTGCCCTAGGTAAAAAAAAAGGAAGAATAGCCTGTCTCAAAGTGAGTAAAATCAGAAAAAAGTACAGGAGGATGTATCAGAAAAGTGATAATTCCCACCCTGACTTTGTAGGAAACCCAGCTAGAAACAGTGTAGCCTTGCCAGTCCCACAATTACTACCAATTTCACTTTAGAAGAAAAAAAGGAAAGGGAAAGGGAAAGGGAAAGGGAAAGGGAAAGGGAAAGGGAAAGGGAAAGGGAAAGGGTAATTGAATNTGCTTAATCCCAATAAACTGTTTCTATCACTAAAGCACTTCAAGTATATATGAAATGTCTGTATGATAAATTCATCAAATTCATTCCTGGTCTTAGTAAAATTGTGTTGCATTTGGCCTATTGTCTGTGGGAAAGGGAAAGGGAAAGGGAAAGGGAAAGGGAAAGGGAAAGGGAAGGAAAAAAATAGATTTCTTCAGTTATTATCTTCTGTTTTCCTGGTTTACCTTTGGAATTTTGGGACTCTCCAAGTACTTCTTTCAAAATAATGATTTAGCAAAAATATATGTTGACTTGTGGAGGATAAACACTGTGAAGGTACTCAAAAGATTTCCTGTGAAATAGCTCTGCAAACTACCTCACCTCAACATCAATGAAGATGGTAATTTTCCATCACTACAAGCATCTTATTTTAATTGATCTGTGCTCTTCATTTAAAAATCCCAGCTCCATCATGCCAGTGTTTTTCGCATCCGAAAGGGAAAAAACATGGGAATGGGAAATGCACGCTGTTTAACACAACTATAATAGTAATTGTCACCTCTATTTACCAATATAGTGTTTTTAAAATAAATGTTGCATTGTGTATGTTCTCAAATTATTTCCTTTCCATCTTAAAAAAAGGCAGATTGGATTTAGACACTGAGACCTCTATCAGGTCTTCAGTAGAGTATTCATTCCCATGTAACCCTACCTTTGATGATCTCAAGATCATAAGGACATATAAATTTATAAAAATTAAATTTACTAACATGTATCAGAATTTATTAAACTACATTTCCCAAACACTAACATACTGACACAATTATGTTCCTACTCAAAGAGAGCCTGTGAACAGATGTCCACAGCAGCCTGGCTGATACCAGGGTGGCAAAGCAGGGAGAGATGTCTTTGCAGATTGCCAGACATTTAATATACTATACTTTGTGCACAGGAGAACCAATGGCAGCTCTTCCTGCCCACTTATGTGAAGAAATGCCATGGAAATGTCCAGCATATCAGATCTGGTTCTTAGATGGACCTGCTCCATGAACACCCTTCACTGCAAAGTTCCTCACCATTTGATGTTCCTCAGCAGGAATGTACCACCACCCTTACTACCTGCTGGCTGTCGTGGTAGTAGGCTCAAACCACAACACTGGCTCATTCCTGCTGTAAGCAGTCATGGGGATATCAACTGTTCAAAAGGAAATGGGCTAACACAGAGATGGCTGAGTGCCCAGAACTGCAGATAGCTCTTGGTACCTGCTCTGATCCATACCAGCTCCAGCTGGATATGTGCACGACACCCATGACAACATGGCACATTCAGTGCCCCTCTCACCCAGCAGCAAAGTGCTCCTCCAGTGGTTTGTAGCTTGGTCCCTTGCCAGTGATTCCATGGGCAGTATAGTCTGAGTTCAGGGAAGGGGATGTGGGTGCTGTGGCACAGCCACCCTCAGCCTGCTGAGGTAAGCAAATAGTCACGTCTACATTTTACTAAGCACAGTGCTCAGCCCTCTTCTTCCACACAGGTACCCTTACCCAGGGTTTACAGTGATGAGATTTCTACTGTTGTAAAACATTATTCCATGTATAAACAACAGTTCAGCAATTAGACATTTATTACCACAGCTGTCATCTTCAGAGGAACTATCTAGATTAGCTACTTCATCACCAATGATAACTGAATTTGTTGTGAATAATCTATGGTTCCATATTGATTTGGCTATTATGCTCCTGTCACCAGAACTTTTTCAGATTAAGAAGTCGGACTGCATTATCCTTACACTTATAGCCTCACTCCACAATTATCTCTGCTGATTTCCATAGGACTGTTCCTGGTAGAAGTTATTTATTAAGGTTATCAGCCTCCATATTAAGATAGCTGTCTCCAGCTCTGATCACAAAGAGCCCCCTTAGCAGCTTTTCACAACCAGTAAAATGGTAATGCCACACTGTCTCAATAAAGGGGTCATCTTACACACTTTGGGATTATTTCTATTATTCTATTATTTCTATATCATCTTCCAGCACTTGCATAAAAAATCCTACATCTTGAAGCTTTCCCATTAACTTTTTTTCAAGATTTTACCCTGCCTCATTACTTATAAAATTTTACAATTTAATATTGCTTGCATTTTTTATTTACCTACTCCTTTGTGTTCATTCTCCCTTTTCTTTCCTTACCTGAACATCCTCCTCAAGTCCTAGTCTGTAATTTCACTAGTCCCTTTCCAGTTTTTCGTTCTTTGTAAATGATTCTACAAGTCATGACTTACTTTTATCTTGTTTCCTCCATGTCTTCATTGTTTCTCTGCACTGCTTTTCTATCCCTTCAATATAACTTTTCCCCATACTCTACAACCACCTCAAAACTCTGAAACAGTAACAGCTAGAAGCTGATCAAGTATCATGGAAGAACTACCACAATGATTTTGATGGTCTCTTATAATTTTTCCCAAAACCATTTGCTACTAAGCTCTAGATAGTACTAATTCATATCGACCTCATTGTCATCTTCTTGCAAGGTAGACTGCAGCACACTGAAACAATATAATGAGAAAAACACTACTGCTTAAGAAATGAGAAAAACACTATTGCTTAAGTGGAGATAGAGTTTTCACTTGAAAGACATACTACGAAGATGTGTTTCATTATAAATCTGATCTCTCTTCCATGATCTCTCTTTACATGCTAAACTGTGACTAGCATTTAAATAACGATAAGGTGTATGTATTTACTAAACAAAAGAATATTATATTTTCCATAGAACAGAAGAAGTGAGATTTTCAGGCAAACTATTCCCAAATCAGTTAATATAGAGCTATTTATTAGAGGCATGCAGAAAAAAAAAAGACAACTGTCCTTTATAGAAAGCACAAAAGATGTGGGATTCCTAAATGACAAAATGCAGAATAGTTACCTTGCTTTTTATTTGCTTTATTTAAAACTGTACTGATTTTTCATAAAGATACTAATGGACCTTGCCACCAAACTCAGGGACATGGAGTATCTCTTACATTCTTGAGTGTTAGGCATCAGGATTTTACTAAATTATGATTCCATCATGAGTGCCCTTTTGCTCTTAGACAGTAATGCCAGCCACTATTTTAGCAGAATAAATTTATAAAGAAACCCTATCCTCGTAGGGTAGATTTATTAATTTGCTGAAGGCAAAGGCAGAGACTGGCAGAATGTAGAATGACCCGATGTAGGAGAGGAGCAGGTTCAAGTCCATCTAAGGAACCTAAACGTTCACAAATTTTTGGAACTTGATGAGATCCATCACTTACCTAGCAGAAAAACTACAGTTTACTGTTAAGGATGTGCAGGTTTCAATTTCTAAGATAAGACAGGACTACCATAGCTGCTAAAGGAATACCATGTTCCTATGCTGACAACAAATCCTCACTTCAGGAATATTTAAGAACTATTTTTCAGCAAGAAATGAAATCAGCAACAGGTTGAGAAGGTCTGTCTGGAATGGATTGGCAGCCATGAACTTCAGGTTTATAGCTGAATACAGATTGAAAGTGTGGGAAAATTAAATACATCAATCTGTAAAATTTGTAAACTATTTTGCATATTTTTTTCAGAATTTTAAATGTTAATTGAAATCTGAAACCTAGCACAAAAATAGATTACTGACAACTTGTTATCTGGGCACCATTCTCTCCATTTTTCTCCTGTAGCATAGAAAGACTTACCCAGACACTAAGAAATTGCATTCTTTGTAGTTTCCAGCTTCATGACACATTTAAGGCAAGTGCAGCTTACACAGCTGCACCTTTAATCTCCAGCTTTAGGTCAAGTAGAATTCATTTCAGTGATTGTTCTTTTGCAACAAACCCAAAATAATGATATAATATCATCACTTCAGAAGGGTTAAATTTTGTTGGCTTTTCTCACATGATTACTTATGCTGGCTTCCAAAAGACCATTGTACCGTAAGTAATTTTTTCCCTGTCTCCCAAAACATTATCACTATCTGAAAGAATAAATGGTCAACAACAGGTGCATAGTAATAAAGGAGAAAACGAGAACAAAAGCAAAAAAAAAAATCCAAGCTGGAGTAGAGTGTAACTATAGACATAAAGCCTTATACACAATTTGTTAGAAGATTAATCGAATCACACTGAAATGAGAATGTGCCATCTCCAGCATCCTTAGGGGCAAAGGAAATAAGAATTCAGTGAATTTTCAGGTGCAAAGCATAGAGAAAAAAATACTCATCCATGAAATCTTTTGTCTGGACTCCACCATTGTCTTTGCAGGCCCTCAGATCTTTGCTTCAAGTACTGTGGATAACCAGTGGGGATGAGCGGAAGGACAGGTCTACACAACCCATTTTGCCATCATAACCTTCACAGAAATCTGAACACAAGTAAGCATGTGCTCCTCTTCTGGTTCCTGAAAGCTGTAGCATACTGAAAGAGAACTAAAATCAGAAAGCCTAGAGGACAGGCATGTAGACATAACATTTTGATCTTGTAATTTGGTGTGTATTCAGAAAAATTGTTGTATAAAAAATTCTAGAAAGACTAGAGTGTGTATGCATACACACTCACATGCACACATGTGCACACACACTTGTACCATTGCTGCAAAGACATAAAACCGAAGAACGCTTACCCACCCTCCACCATTTTCCTTCAGATTATTATAACTAATATGTACTCCCACTCAGTTACCTGGTAAAAGGTGCCAAGTTGCAAACTTGCAGGTGAAAAGCTCTCTCCTTACAGACCTTATAAAAATGGCACAGTGGGCAAATGTGCAGTGGTGCATAGCTACACTAATAGCACTTAACCTTTTTCCCCGCAAATAATCAAGGGTTACTCAGAAGAAAGAATAAGGCAGCTAAGCAGAAATGCTCACTGCTATGCAACATCTTAGTTAACTGAGTTTAACTGATGTACTGAACCTACCTCACTCTTAATTGTTATGCCCCAGCTGAATCAATGGTGTTATACTGAACCACACTATTTCACTGTCTTCCATATTGGTATAAAAGCAAACAGTATTTCAAAAATTTCAGCTGTACAAATAACTTTCTCTACTCCAGAAAGTCTGTGAGCCATATCAAACAAAAAGCACTGTATCATGTACTTAACATTCCATAGAAGATTATTATAAATGCATGTCTGACAGATTTTCTAGTAAGCCAGTATCACTGAAGTTTGTAGTTGTCATAACTTTGCAACCATATAACTCTCACAGATTCAGTTAAATGAGATTCCTAATAAGGTGCATCACAACCTGAAATTAATTTTGCAAAATTTATGCTACTAGTTAAAAAGAAATTTCTTATTTGGACAGCTGCTATCTAAATTATTAAAATACCTGCTTTGAAAAGAAATGTATTAGTGAAAAAAAGTCCGAGACTGCATAAATGTACTGAACAATCACGTCACTGAAAAGACATAGAATGAAAAGGACAAAGGAAGTTTTCACACCTATGTTTAAACACAAAAAATATTACTTAAGTTCATCAAATGGTTGCAGAGACTCAAGATCATGTGTTCAAAATGTGTTAAAGCTGTACATACCTATAAACCAACAAGGTTTTATGCAGAAAAACTGCCAGCTTTCCTGGTCTGTGTTTTATTTCATTTTATTACAAAGAATGGACAATGACAGTATTTTGGCTAGTTGTTTCCTTACAGACAGATTTACACATTTTTAAATCCCACAGCAAAAGCTCATAAAAACATATCTTTCTCCTTTTCTTCCTGAGCAACCAGTAGTGATCATAAGGACTCTGTTTATGAATAATGTTAAGAAAACCAGTATCTTGGCTTTGTCAGTGAACACCCTCAGGGTAACAGCTCTCTTATCCTAAAAATCACCTTTACTTTTTCAGTATACCCACATGGGATGTGGAAGTCTTTCAAGTTAAGAGTTGATTCCCTGGTGAACCTATCTGCATTGTGAACCTCTTTTCTTAGGCATTCTAAAGAGTGGAACATATTTAAAATCCCCTACAATTAAAAATGATGGATGAAAATAATCCTACTTTAAAATAG
This sequence comes from Climacteris rufus, assembly GCA_013398175.1. NCBI lineage: Eukaryota > Metazoa > Chordata > Aves > Passeriformes > Climacteridae > Climacteris > Climacteris rufus. Next base: position 40,530 of record VZRZ01002087.1, on the reverse strand, counting down.
GATTATCAAAAGGCAATTAAAGGTAGGAACTATGAAGGGGGGGGAAGAAAATATAGAAATTAATATATTGATTAACAGGGAACACCTTTAAAATCACTGCATGGTACTTCTCTTTAAGAAAGTCTGAGAGCTCAGCACCCTTATTCCTACTAAGTGAGGCTTCTGTCATACATCCAGTGAATCACTGAGGCAGATCAGCAAAATGCCTCCTTTCTGTCTCAGAGACATTGCATCCAATTTTTTTGTAGTGTAGAAGAGTCTCAGAAAAACAAAGCTCCCCCCTGTCAAAGCCAAGCAAGCTCTTAGAAAGTGAGATCATTAGTTGGAATTTCTTTACGCCAAACCCACATCTTGAATAAGCTCTCTAAACTTTAAGTTGTTGTGAGAGACTCTTCTGCTGTGTTTTCTTAATAAAACAGCAGTTTGCCTACATTTTACATTGTGTCTAACAACTGAGAACTGTTTTGTGAAACTGGTACTGAATGAGCTTCTCAGAATAGCTTAACACGTGGGGAAACATGAAGACTTCCAATCCTATTTGACAGTAAGCACGGGTTAACACAATGATATACTCAGTTTCTCTGAGATTACAGTGCTTCTTGGCATACACAAAGGGAAAGTTTTAAGCTACTGGTAAAACTAAATGTACAAAGTACAGAAATAAAATTCATGTGATTGTAGTTTGAATGTCGAATGAATCCACTGGTTCCACACATTTGAGAGCAGGCATAAACTTCGCTTCAAATGCAGTCCTGAATGCAGTTCAATAGTATTCCTTGTGCCAGTCCACTCAAAAGCAGAGCATTCCAGGGCACAACAGAATCTGCTCTAGAGATCTGTAACAGAAAAGTCAAGATTGTTCTGTGTGGTGGAGGGGGGAAAGGCTCTGGATGGGGGAACAAATAAAAGAACCAAATTGCAGAAGAGCAGTAAGAATGGCACCTATATTATTCGGTCACAAAGACCCCACCATACACCAGTGTGCATTTTTTCAGGATGCTTAGGCCAGGAGACAAACCTCTGGTAATTTACAGGGGTGGAATGGGAGACACTGCTTACAGCCAGCTCATAAAGGGCACAAGAAACTGTATTAAAAAATCAGTAAATGCTAACCAACCTAAAAACACAGGACAAGCAGGCTTGTAAGACAGTATTCTCTGTCCCATGTCTCACCCAAGGATCCATGTAAAGACTGCCTATGTTCTATGTGTTGGGGCTGAACTTCCAGATGTATGCATCTCAGTGCTTATAGGTTTTTCTTTATGAAAGCATAATTATGAATCAGTAAAGCTAATTTTGCTTTAATTTTTGGAAATAAACACATCTCCCTTTCCAGTAAAAGCCTGCATGCAACTTTGCTGAACCACTGCAGCAGTTTTTCCTATATAAATTTTCTGAAGTCTAGCATTTTTCTTAGCAACTTTTAAATGGAAATCTTCAGTGCAACAAGGGCTTCTTGCCCATATGCTCAGCAATCTTCCCATCTGTTCTTTATCCAGATATATTCCGTCTTTTTCTAGCCACTCTTATGGCCTCTTAAGTGGCCAAAGATAGACCTTTCGATTCTTTGTTTTGCCCTGAGCAGCAGCTACTGAGACAGAGGGCACAAAAGCTTCTATGGCTAAAAGCTGAAATAAAACTCTTTCAGGCAGAACACAAACAAAAGCTTCTCTGGTACCAAGACAAGGCTAGCAACAACATTTGAGTGGCACGTGAAGCGCCATCCTTCATCTCCTGTCCACACATCCTCCAAGTCAAAGACTATTAAAATTTAGCCAAGTACATGTACACATATCCAGGAGATGAGCAGCTTTTCATGCACACTTCCCCAGTTGCCAGTGACCTTTCCAGCACTGCCATACAAGACTCAAGCACAGAAGGTCAAATTGGACTTCTACACTGGTTTTGCAGCTGTTTCTTTCACAGTAAACTGAGACTTAAGAAGTAAAATAGGGAAAACCTTTCTCTGACAAATGAAGAGAGTCTTCTGGGACTGCTTTAGGTAATACAGTCCTTATATTTAAATTTCTAAGCACCAGAGGTGTTTTCAGTGGCTCATTTTAGATTTTATGTGCCTGAGCCCTTCAGTAGATCCACTCACTGATGTTTACCATGTGGAATAATATAATATTTAACTGTCATTGAAGTGATCGTTCTTAAATCACTAAAACAAAAATAAACTGAAGAAAACTAAAGTCTTACCTAGAATTTCTTTGAAAACTTCTGCTTTTTTGCATCTTAGTTATGGACTTCTAAAGTCTTTGGGAAAACATTTCCAGTACATTGCTCTGATTCTAAATGATTTTATAACATCCTGAAACATCTCTTCTTCACCAGTGCAGTGCAGCAAAACTCCCTCAAAGTGTAAAAGCAAGGTAAGATTTTTGGATAATAAAAAAAAAAAATTTTAAAAAAATCCATCACTTCTGAAAGAGAAGCAATAATAAAATGCAAAATTATAGGTAATAAAAGCCTCAGCTGGGACTGAGGCTTTCTACAGCTAAGTACAATGATTTGACTATCTTCAAAGAAAAGAAACAATTAATGAACATCCACATGGTTCTGAATATGGAACCGACAAGCTATTGCAAACTTAATAAGGAAAACAGACTGTCATGGTTTGAGGCTGGCCAGCTGCCAGGCACCCACAAACAGCCACTCGCTCACCCTCCCCCTGCTCTGCAGCTGGACAGAAGAGAGAAAATTTACTGAAGAGTTCATGGAGTTCAGATAAGGACTGGAAGAAAACACTCATCAGTTACCATCAAGGGCAAAACAGGCTCAACTTGAAGATATTAAGTGGATTTATTGCTAACAAAATCAGAGGAGGATAATAAGTAAAATAAGCCCCTAAAACACCTTTTTTCCCCCCAGCCCCTCCCTCCTTCCCATCGATGGCATGGGGAGACAGGGGTGGGGGTTTTTGGTCAGTTCATCACTCAGTATTTTCTTCCACTGCTCAGGGATAGGGGTTAATTCCCTGCAGCATCAGTGGGGGGCCCCTCCCACAGGAGAGAGTTCTCCCTGAACTTCTTGAGCGTCAGGCTGGTCTCACGAGTGGCAGTCCTCCCAAAACTGCTGCAGCGTGAATTCTTCTCGCAGGCAAACAGTCTTCCCAAACTGTTGTGATGTGGAGCCTCTGCCATGGGCTGCAGTCCTTCCAAGAACGGCCTGTTCCAACCCAGGAGCAAGGCCTCTTTATCCATGCTGACTCCCACCAGACCACAGTCCCCTCTGGGCCTGTCCCTGCCCCAATGTGGGCACCTCCTCACAGGCTGTGGGTGGATGTCTGCATCCCTGTGGGCCTCCATGGGCTGCAGCAGGGACAATCTGCTTCCCTCCGGTCCTCACCACAGGCTGCAGGGACATCTCAGCTCTGGAACTCAGAGCACCTCCTCCCCCCCTCCTTCTTCTTCACTGACCTTGGTGTCTCCACTGTTGTTTCTTTCACATGTTCTCACCTCCTCCTCTTATCTGGCTGCAACTAAAACTGTGCCACCAACTTTTGTTTTGATTTTCTTCTTAAATCTGTTATCACAGAGGGGTTACCATTATCTCTAATTGGCCCAGCTGTGGCCAGCAGCACATCCACCTTCAAAGCCATCAGGGATTGGCTCTGCTGGACATGGTGGAAGTTTCCAGCAGCTTCTCACAGAAGCCATCTTTGTGGCCCTCTCACTACCAAAAAAACAGGCCCTGCAAAACCAATACACAGCTAAATTTTTACAATTCATGCACAAACACAATTATTTCAGTAGCCCATATAATTTCTGTAGGCAGTCATCACTTTGCAACCACCCCACCTCTGGGTATGTCTTGAGCTCTTAAACACTAATCAGGATTAGGCTGGGTCTGGCATTTAAAAGTGAGTTTGATGAAGCACCTGGATGCTGCCTACTGTTGGTAGCTTATTCCTCTATTATGACCCAATATAGCACAGGGTGGTTAAGAGCTGTACTAATCTAGGTGATAAATTGCAAACAACTATGGGAAGCACTGGAGGCCACTGAAAATTCTGCAGCATTTATACAATGGAGATGCTCAATCTTCTGGCCCTCACAAATTTCCACATGAAATAAATTAACCTTAATAGCACCACTGCTAATAATCTCAGCAGGGGCTAAGGAGTGTTTGTAAAGGAGCTCTCCAAAGCTTGCCCTAACTTCAAAGACATGCCAGTGCATGACACGGTTGAATTTTTCCTCAGTGTAAATCTTTTACTTTATCCAAACTTTGCACTCAATATTTTTATTAATTAAAAATACATCTATATATATACTACTTCCATTAGCCGTTTAGATGATCACATCTTTCCACAGTAATTCCCTCTCTGAAAATGTTCTCCTTCTTTGGATTATCCACCCAATTTTGTGTCTTCTCAGATTTATACCATACTCCCTCCTATAAAGCTATATCTAAATCAGCCTCTTTATGCCCTCTAAATGTAATGCCTTTTATCTTCTTTTCTCCTACAACTACATTCTGACTGCTCAAAGACTCTTGACAGCACAAAGAGCAAACAAATGGCCTTGAGAGTAATTAAGTAATACTGGTTGCAAGTTTTTTAAAAAGAGCTTTATACTACGATGCTGCTATTATTCTCAGAACAATACAGGGTTTTATTCTGGAAGTGATGTGACAGTAAATGCAATCTGGATATTTTACAGAACAATGTTTAAAGGGCAGCTACACCTAAACTTCCCATTATTATAATACAGATATCAGTTATCACTTTAAAATATACAGAAAAGACCTTATTGATTTGTGAATGCTAAAACTCCAGCTTTAAACCACTACTTTAAATCATTTGCAACTTTGGAAGAGAGGCTTTCTACACATCTTGCAAATATCTTTACTGAACTAAATAAACACAAATGAACACACTGAAAGATGGACAGGAAAGAGTAACAGATGATGGCCTCAGTAGGAAAGTGGCTAAATTAAACAATTCTGAATGGTGTTAGTCTGTAATACAAAGAAGTTTAATTTATTTAATTATTCTCTGAGGTCAGCTATAGCACTGCAAGGCCCTAACACATTCAAGGAGAAGAGCACAGTGGACAAAGGACTCCTTCAGAGTGTAATATGTAATGAAACTTAAGGTCTCAACTTAGGTCTCAAAACAGCAACACAATGTATATGAAATATAGCACTGACACTGAACCATTCTGTTCATATGCATGTTTTAAAGTAATTGTCATCAAATTCACACAGAAGATTTAATGCATTTTTAGTATAGCTTCCACACATATAGTTTTCTTTTTAATACATATTTCATCATAATTTCCTAGCATCATGCATAGGACAGAAGGGTAAGGAAAAGTCTGCAGCTAAGATTGAACACTTTCTCAAGAAATAAAATACTTTTGTTGTAGCCTTTCATTTCATTGTTAGCAATGAAGTGAAAGGCTACAACATTTTTGCTTCTGTTTGCATCTGAATTTATGTATGTCAAAATAAATTAGGAGACTGCATATTGGTATTTTAAACACTGCAAAGTAATGGGAAGGTGCTGTTGCCTAATATATATTTTATCTATTATATTTCTATGCATTTACATGGGGAAAGAAACAAACAATATTGAATAAAACACCCAAACCCAAACCTGAATTCAATCCATTCTCTAATAAAAAAGCTTACCTGTTTTTTACACTCCCATATAAAATTCTAATTCAGTGTAAAACAAAATACTATGCAGTGAAAGCTAATTTTAAGAAAAAACATTTTAAACAGGAAAATAACCCACCTGTATTCAGAAATTTGGTATTAGCAGAACTAAAAAAAAAAGAAGTTTATTTTCCTTTTTTTCAAGTAACTATGTAAAAAGATAGGTACTTAAAACCTAGTACCAAAACCTGAAAAATAACCCACGATTTTGAAATCCATAGCTTTGAAAATGATCAGTATACAACTGAAATTATTTTGAAGCAATGAATTATAGTAAAAAAGGACAAGAGGACAGCATAAGTCTGGGTTCTGTTTTTTCAGTATATTGTACCAATTTTCTTCTCTAACTCTCTTCCAAATCCAGTAAAACAGCATTCAGTCAGGCTGGAGGAAGAATGGCTCAACACTGCAAGACACTGAAACATGGAGACTCTAACACAACAAATAAAACAACAATAAAAAAGGGACAAATACTTATCCTAGTCCAGAAGTTTGATAATGAGAACTAAAGACAAAACTTGGGAGTAAAAAGTGAGGTCTGGACCTCCAAGATTTGACTACTTATCAGAGAGCATGCCAAACAACATAAAATGAAACAGACCATAGCCACCAGCAGAGTAAGGTATAAGATCTTCATACAGCTCTAGTACCATTTCTCCCAGCACCTCAGATATACATAGATGCTGTACTTTGTCAGGCAATTCCAAACTGTGTTTTCCACCAATCATCAACTTAAAAGGGTTTTGGCTGAACATGTCTGTGACAGCAAGCTAGTAACTGTTAGAACTAGTTGCATAGACAAATCCAGAGTGATGGTTAAACAGTTATATCCCAAAAGATACTTTCCTGTAAATCTCAGTACCTGTAGCTTCCTGTAGACAAGGATCATGCAAGTGCATCATGAAGGAAACCCACCACCTGCAAACCATTACCTGGCAGACACTGTAATGAAGGAGTACTTTTTGCATCATCTCACTAAAGACCTTTCTTCAATTTGTATTTTGTTCTCAAATCCAAACTCACAACCACCAGATCAGATAACTGATTAAATGAAACTTTTGCAGCTTGACAGAATCAAGGGATCATTTACTGCAGTCCATCTGAAAGCAGCGAGGAAACACTCTACATCTTTTGTCTCTTTACATTAATTTGAATCTTACTGAAATGCTTTTTTCCTCTCTGTATTTTGTAATCTGCAGATTTGTTCTATAATTTAAGATATACATGCAAAAAAAGTAAAGAATCCTGTATACAAACTTCCCTAGAACTTAGTACACTTGCAGAAACAATCCATTTAACTCATGTGTTACAGAAGTTTAGTTAAAAAAAAAGTCGTATCAGAAAAGTCCAGGATCTCTTATGTGTCAATACTTGTAACTTTCGAAAAGGATGCCTGACACAGTATCTTAACACAGCAAAGTATCTTAACATCGTCCTATCTTGTCCTGTTTTGACAGATTATTTCCATCACTTGGGTATTCATACTTTACTGGAAACTGCTACTAAAGTAAAACAATCCTGATGGTATTGTAGGTACTATAGTTCTTGAGCATTTAGCAAGTATTTCTGAGAATATTTAAGTTTATAAAGCAAACACCATAACCAGACATCACCACCCACACTTTCTCATTAAGCAGATACTGACTGCACTGGGCCAAGTTGTTTTTCTATTTTGAGAACACACTTGAGGCTGCAGACCCACATACTTAACAAGCACTACAGTCATTTTATGATTAGAGAGTTATGCTGACATTATGCAAAGAAAGAGCTCTTTGCAGTAGTTATATTCTCAAAGATACTTACAGAAAACTTTTCACATTAGTTTCAACTTGAGCAGAAACAGACCTGGGCATTTAAAGCTTTAAAAAATCAATCCAAACTTGAAGGCATCAGACCGTCTTTAAATGCCATTAAAAATAAGAAATGAGGAAACATCACAAAAGCAACCTCTGCCTCAGTTCTTTAAATAAAAGTGTTTCTTTCAAGCAAATTTTCTAGCGAAACACAGGTCTGAAAAATAACTAGCTCACTTCGAAGTAGAAGACAACTAAGAAGGTATGGTAAAAAAAACCCAAACAATTCTTTGGGCTTTGAGAAGGCACATTGCAATGGCCTGAAGAATGTTTCACCTGCAATTTCAAAATAACTCCCTGTTAAAAAAAAAAATCACACTTAAGACAATCATATGGTCTATCATAATTTTATTTATTAGATGCAGTTTTGTGTGAAAATGTGAAATTCAAATCAATACTCATGTGATGGTGAACAAAGCCCATCATCAAAAATACAAATAGTGTTCTGCAGTGAGTGTCCAAGGCAGTTCATAGTTCAAACGATCACCAACTTTTACTGGAGCACTAACAAAGAAGCTTTCAAGCTTCCTTCATTCTTCGTCCTAACATAGACAGATTACTAAGAACTAGTCACTCCCCATGGCCCTTGAAGCCTACATGACAGTTGCTAACTCAAAGGTGATCCACAGCTGGTCCCCACAAGCAGCACAGTTCAATGCTGTGGGATGACACGAGATAAACTGTTCTGTTCAACGCGGTTCTTTTCTCCATGACAACAGCCGCTTTGAGGCATTCCTCTCGCCTGCCAAGCGTCGGTTGCCGAGATAAACGCGGAGGTACTCCTCCATCATGGTCAATGCTTCCTGGTCAATGCATCTGGGAAAACGACTAAAAAACTCCTCCCCCACCCTTTCCGTGGGAAGGGCCCGTTTCAACCGAGGGAGCCAAGATCCCGGCACAAAGAGGGGCCCACCCCGTGCCGGCAGGGAGGGCCCGCAGCGCCGGGCGGTGCCGCTCCCTCCTCCGCGGCCGCCTACACGGCCGGCACCAGGCTCTTCTTATCCAGCGGCTGCTCGTCCTCCTCCAGGAACAGTTCGTCCAAGTCTCCGTCGTCGAGTCC
>VZRZ01002087.1:16408-31522 GCA_013398175.1 Climacteris rufus | reverse complement strand
ATCCGTGCCGCGCCCGCCACCGCGCGCATGCGCCTCATCCGTGCCGCGCCCGCCACCGCGCGCATGCGCCTCATCCGTGCCGCGCCCGCCATCGCGCGCATGCGCCTCACCCCTGCCTCGGCCTCGGCGGCCGCACACCCACAGCTGCCGTGAGTAGAGGGAGGGCTCCCGATTTATGGAAATTAGGGGCGGTGCCTGATCCGGCGGGGGCGGGGCCGAGCGGGGTGGCCTCTGCGCGTGCCCCTTCAGTGAGCGCGGGCGCCCGGCAGGGCCCGGGGGGAGGGGAGCATCCTGCTTTACCGCGTGCTCGGCCCCGGGGTGGCGGGCGGGCTGCGCTGGGAGGGGCCCTCAGGCAGCGTGCGCTCTCAGGGGGAGCTGGGCCAGTGTGCTGAAAGCTGCGTCTAGCTTGGCCTTGAGCGCTTCCAGGGGTGGGGCAGCCACAGCTCCTGTGGGTAGCCTGTTGCAGTGCCTCACAATAAAGACTTCCTTGCATAGGTGTGGGGTGAACCCGTCCTCGTTCATCCTGAGGCCATTTCTCCTTGTCCCGTCACTGCCTGCCCTTGTGAAAAGCCCCTGCAACATTCTTGTAAGGCCCCTTTGGAGGATGCTGTAAGGTCTCCCTGTAACTTTCTCTTTTACAGGCTGAACAGCTTGTCTTCATGGGAGAGGTGCCCCAGCCCTGGAATCAACCCAGTGGCCCTTCTCTGGACTTGTTCCAGCAGGTCATCATCGTTACTGTATTGGGGGCCCCAGAGCTGGACACAGCTGGACAGAGAGGCTTGGGCTACTGAGCCATCCCCAGTTGGAATATGACAGCCCAGGCCATTCCCTGCCCAAGAAGGTTTAGTTTAAGTGTCAGGTGTGGTTGCACAGTCCCCCAGTGTTCATTTGGGCCTTGTTACCATTACTTAAAAGCAGTGGCTGCACAGAGGAAAGTTAATGTTGGCACAGAAGCACTTCTTACATATAAGACCTGGCCATACAAATATTGCTCACTGTATCCTAGTGTTGTCAGGTTGTTGGGATTTAAGGAGTAAAATATGTAGACTGGTTCTGACAGCTCACAGATGATTTGGCTTAACAAGATCATTTGGTATAAACTTACAGGTAAGAAGTTTTCAATAGACAAGAAATAGAATATGAGAATTCTATATTGATGGCATTTCACAATGTGTGGTGAAGTCAATTAATACTCTGAAAGTCTTACCAATTCTCTTTGTCCTCTGTTACATAACCTACATGTCGGTATCTGCAGATAAGAAGTCATGTTGGCATTGCTGTGACTGTACAGTACATATCACTGTGGACCTCGTGTATATTTTACGCTTCATGTTGCAAAGTGTTCGTGATAAGAACCATGCTTTGCTTTATGATCCAATGTTCTGTTAATTACCAGTTGAGTCTTGAATATGGACCCTGGATTTGAAGTTCCACAAACAATGTGTAGCACTAATTATAATAATTATTTTCAGATTTAGACCTTTTCAGGTCTAAATGATAGCTGTTTATTTAAAACATTTAGAAACAAAACAGCAAACCACTGCAGAACAGGAATAATCTTAGTTTTACTGTACTTTTGCTGTGACTGCTGATCAGCAGAAATGAGCAAGAATTTCCGGTACTAAGCCATTTTCCAAGGAGATATTGACTAGGACACTATCGTAATTCCATGTGATATGTGACTAAAATAGTTTTGCATTGAAAGAAACATGTTAATGCCTGTTTATGAGTCACTTCTTAATGTTGGTGCCTTGTAAATCTGTGGATATACCCACCCATTAAAGTTTACTTTGAGCTATAGGCTGAATCTGAAAGAGCACTGAAACTCTTCCATCTTGTGTGGAAGTGGACCACGGCTTTGTGCTCCTGAAAATATAGAACTTGACCTTTTAATGACCAATAAGTTAGATTACAGTCATCATTAACAGCACCTTTAGATTTGACCTGACATCCTCAAGCCTTGCAGTAAGTGTTGTATCATGGTTCTCAATTTATTTTATTCACCTGTTTCAGTTTTTTCATGTGCCTTTATTTTATCCTAGAAAATACATGCATGTATACCTGCATAAGGATTGAAGGTCTGTATTCTTTAAAAATCATGTGACATATCAGAAGAGCATTTACTGAGTTTCAGATTCCTTGGACAATGTTGAAACACCAATTTGATGGTCTTAGGTTAAAGGCAATGGCAGAAACCGGAGATTGGGGAAAGATGATAAATCAATATAGACTAACTTCCATTGTGAGATAGAATCACACTAGAAAGCGTGAAGGAGGAAAGTGAAAATGGAGAAGTAATCAGAGAAGTTGTGAGTAATTGTACAGTTTTCAATTATTTTTTTGCTCACGGAATGCCTGCGAAGGAAACAATATTTTATACAACAACAATATAGTAGCGATAAATATTATTCTAGTCCTTTTGGTTGAAGCCCTATGTTTGCTTAATAGTGTCAGGTCTCTAGGTAAGAGAAAGTGACAGTGCTTGTGGACTTGTGCATCAGCTGGCATTAATTTTGCACCCTGACCAACCTGCACAGGAAAATGGCTCTAGAAAAACATCTCACAAGGAAAATAAATACTGTTCATGCCTACCATTCCACTTACAACTGAATCCATCTTTTTGAAGTGAAAGGAATTGAAGCAGCTCTGCTGCTTGTGTGGATATTAAGGGAAATATTCTCTGTGAGTTTAAGTGGAAGATATACAAAAAGGCACAAATTGAGTTAAGTTAAATTTTTTTGTGCCTTTTTTTTTTTTTCTCTTGAGTTATAGGGTAATAGAATGGTTTGGATTGGGAATGATCTTTAGAGGTCATCTAGTCCAAATCCCTGCAATATGCGGGGGCAACTTCATCTATGTCAGGCAGTTCAGAGCCCCTTCCAACATGACCTTGAATGATTCCAGGCATGAGGCATTCACCAGCTTTCCTGGCAACCTGTTTCAGTGTGTCAGCACTATTATAGTAAAAAATTTATTTCTTATATTTAATCTGAATCTGCCCTCTTTTAGTTTAATACCATTACCTTGTCTCCTATCATTATAGACTGTACTAAAAAGTTTGTCCCCATCTTTCTTTAAGCCCCTTTTCAGTACTGGAAATCCAAAATAAGGTCTCTCCAGAGTCTTCTTTTTCAAGTTGAACAACCTCACAAGAGGTGTGCTCCAGCCCTCTGATCATTGTTGTGTCCCTCCTCTGGACCTACCCCAAAAAGACCATCTCTTTCTTGTGTTGAGGAGTGCAGAACTGAATGCAGTGTTCCAGATGGGGTCTTGCCAGAGTGGAACAGAGGGGCAGAATCACCTCCCTTGGCCTGCTGGACGCATTTCTTTTGAAACATCCCAGGATGTGTTTGGCTTTCAGTGCTGCAAGAAGACATTGGTGGTTGTTAACGAGTTTTTCATTCACCTCTATCCCCAAGCCCTTCTTACAGGGCTGTTCTTAATCCCTTCATCCCCCAGCCTGTATTGATACTTAGAATGGCTCTGACCCAGGTGCAGGACTTTGCACTTGGCCTTGTTGAACCACCTGAGATGATCAACAAGAGTGAACCTGTGGGCTCACTCCTTCCACTTAGGCAGCTCCCCTGGATGGCATCCCGATCCCATCCCTTGGGTGTGTCAGCCACACCCCTTGGCTCTTTGTGTCATCTCCAAATTTGTTGAGGGTTCACTCCATCCCACTGTTTATGTCACTGATGAAGATATTAAACAATACTGATACCAACACCCCTGAGGGACACCACTCATCACTGGTCTCCATCCAGACACAGAGCTGTTGAACACTACTGTCTGAATGTGACCATCCACGCAATTCCGTACCTACAAAATACATCCACCCATAATATCCTCTCTCCAATTTAGAGAGACAGATACTGTAGAGGAATATGTTGAAGACTTTACAGAAGTCCATATAAATTACATCTGTAGCCCTTCCCTTGTCCACTGATGGAATCACTTCATCACAGGAAGGCTAGATGGCTGATCAGGCAAGACTTGCCCTTGGTGAAGCCATGCCAGCTCTCCCAGGTAATCTCCCTGTCCTCCACGTACTGTAGCACAGCCTCTAGGAGGATCTGTTCCAGGTACAGAGGTGAGGCTGACAGCTCAATAGTCCCCTGGTTCATATTTTCTGTAAATGGCAGCTCCTTGGAATACCATCCTAGCATTTTAGAAAGAGCACAGAAGGTAAGGGAATATCTCAATGCATCTCTCTTCCACTGTGTGCATTACCGGGAAGTACATGTAGTTATACTTCATATAGGTTTTCCCAAAATCAAGCAGATAATTTTGTTCCGATACAACCAGTGCAATATGATTTTCAGGCTTGAACTTGATTCAAATTTGAAACTCTGGAAAACTCTCAGGATTTTGAGAGAGATGTTTTGTGTAGTCCTGAAGACAAGATAATTGCTGTGTACATGGGAAGCAGTGTCGTTCAAGGGACAGCAAGCAACAAATTTAAAAATACAATATAACATGCATTAGCCTTTAAACTAGGTTGTAAATGCCTTCAAAACAGCACCATTCAGATGTCATCTTTCCAGTTGCAAGGCCTGATTGAGCTGTATTAAAATCAAAGCATACATTAGCAAACAGAAAGTTTTCTAGCTGACAGGCTCTGAACTTTCCAAGCGGAAGCAAGAATTAATTAATAAATACATTTTCCTTGTGGCTCAGCCTGAAGGAAAGCCTGTAAGCTCCTTACTGGGGAAGAATATCAAGTCTCCTTTAGTTGCATCTTGCTTCAAGATTTGTCTGATGGCATGTAAAAGGTTAACATGAGTTGCATCACTGATTACATTTCAGTGGATGGAACAGAGCAAATTATTAGTGGTGGGACCTGTTGGAAATGAATGAGATGAAAGAGCTGAAGAGGAACAACAAGAAAAAAATTAAAATCAGGGAAAAGGACAGCACAGATAAGAGAATAACACAATAGAAGAATAAGGAGAAATTGCGATAACACGTAAGGGAAATGTTTCCTGACTGACCAAGAAAATGACACAATGTGATAGTTTATAAATTATAACCAGAAGACATTATTATGATGCAAAGTGTTTATTCTCCCTTGCTTTTTCTGCTGACATAACAGGGAGTTTCATTGTAGGATGAGAAACTTATGCATCTATGTTGATTCTTTAGCCCATGGATCACCATTGAAAATAGACTAATGCTGGCTCCGGGGGCCTGCTTAAGGCCACTCAGCGTTAATCTGGGAGTGACCCTGGTTTGCCGGGGGCTGCAGCTTGCAGCTTCCCCAGAGACAGGGCGTCATCCGACAGCTCGTTAGGTGCTGGCTCCTTTGTGATAGAGAGAGCCCTGGGCTGATGTTGCAGGCGCAGGCAGAGACAAAGACCCGAGGGAAGGGCCTTGGAATTGATTTCCAGCTCTTTATTTCCCAGGAGAAGCAGCAGGGAAGGTGGGTGAGGGTCCAGGAGAGGCGGCGCATGGGTCCGGGAGAGCTGAAGGTTCAGCTACCAAGAGCGAGGTTTTAGGGAAAGTGGGGGATTTATGGGGGTACAAGCAGGGAAAGTAACCAATGGGGGTACAAGGCTTGACACATAACCAATAGGGAACCGAACTGTTATGACATTTCCAGAACATAATGTAGTAACCAACTGAAATATGTAAATGACGGTACAAGGGGCGCTGGGGGTGAACCAAAACCTCTCCCTGAACAAGGGGAATGCCTCAGACTGTGGCAACCTCAGACTGTGCCCACCAGTCTTGAGCCTGTGGGGCTGTGGCTTTTGCCACACATGCCACCACAATAGAGCACGGGATTCTATCAGGAATTAGATTTGACATTGGTAGAGAAACAGCAAAACATGCAGTGAAATATGCATCTTTTTGAGGTTGAGGGAAGAAATATCCTTGGAGAAAGCATCTGTGGTCTGATGTGTCAAGATGAAAGGAACATTTCCCTTCCAAGTTTGGGAGATTTGGAAAGCTGTCTCCTTCTATCTTATTTTACCTCCCGTGTTTAGTTTTCAGTGGGACAGAAGTAAACTTTAGTTTATATAAATAATTCTCTTTAGAGATAATAGGTCAGCACAGACAGTGCTGTCATACTGAGGGGAAAATCTATAGCAATATAATAGATGTAGTTCTCACAGCCTTTCTGCTGCAGCTTTTAATTCGTAAATATTTTATGCAATTGAGAGGAAATTTAGTCAGCACTGCTAAAGAAATTGTGTTGATAGAGCTTATAGTGTCACCTATAACACCTTTATAAATGATCTTGAGTTGAAGACACCATGTTTATGCTTTGCAGTCTTCACATGGCATTCAAGAGTGAAGAGAGGGGCTTTATTCTTATCCCTCTTTGCTAATGCTACTGGAATGCTACAGGAATTCTACTGTCAAAGGCATTGGGATTGCATTTACACTACTGTCAACCTGGAGTAAAGGAGATCAGAAGCAGTCTCTGTAACTAAGGATTGTGTTGAGAAGAGTATTGGGAAGATGAAGAGGGTCTGGAAGATAATTTACTTACATTTTTGCCAGTCTGCCTTAGGCATTGTGTTTAATGTTTCATTGTTCCTCGACTACTGTTAGTGTTGAGAACAGGATGTATTAGAAGTTGCCTTGTCATCCTTGAAAGAAGTGATGTTTTGGGAATTTTGCACGCATTTTGAGAATGGGATGTGTGGCTTCAGAGGGTGTTTTATTGCTTAATTGGATTACTGGAATGATGATCTTTGCTTAGTAAATGTATACCTGTGGTCTGAGCTGCTTCTTTGTTACACTTTTAAAAATCTTTATTAGTTTCATACATTGAAACATTTTATAAAATAGATGCTGTTACAGCTGACATTCCTTTCAAAACCATCCTTGAAAATAGTTTATCACCAAATATATTTGGTACTAGCCGTACTTGTTGATTCTTAACATCATTAATATGATTTTATTGAAATAATTGCTAAAGAAGTAAGTAATAGGTAATATTGATGGCATTTGTTTATTGTGTCTTGGTATGGGCAGCAATATTAAAAGCCATCAAACACCATCATCTTTCTTTGACAGCACTATTTAATCCTATCCATGTGTTGCCATAGGAAGAACTGAGTATGAATAATGAAAGCTTGACTGACCAGTTTCAATTAATATCTATATGGCTGTGGGAACAGGACAGCCCCTCTAAACACTGTGAAGTAGAGTAGGGAAACTAAGTCCAGAGCTGCATATGTATTAGTAGAGAAGAAAGAGAACATGTGTTAAGAATTACAGGTTGGGTTAAACTGTAAGAACTTCAGCATGCAAAAAGTCCCCTTCAGCCTGACTTTCTGAACAAAGCCTTGTAAACTAAAATAAAAACAATGCCTAGACTCAGAAATACAGACAAGGAGTTGCTTGTACTTTCTAAGAAAATCTCTGTCTGTCAATGTTGTGTGTACAATATGGGCTTTTCTTTGTGTAAGATGAAAATTGTATTCTATATTCTGGGATTAAGAAGCATCTCATGAAAAGACAATTTATTGATATGAAGGTCACTACTGTGTCTTTGTTTAGGGTCAAACTTAATAGTTTGGCCTTTGAACTGAGAATAAGGTCTCTGAATTGAATAGGAAAATTAAACCATGACTCAGACTGTTGTTTCATCAGATTTGATGAGATAGCTAAAGATTATGAGTCTGAAATAAACCACCTAATTACAGGTAGTGGTTAAGGTCCCAATTAAAAGGATGGGAAAATTGCACACAAAATTACCCTTTGAAAATTAAAACAAGACATTTGGACAGCTGAAATAGGGAATAATTGTCTTGCATTTTTGTATATTTATTCATCTGTAAACCATATTAGAAAAAGCTTTTTGAAATCAGATCATAGAAATTGTCTTTATAGATAGGAAGAAAAGAGATAGGGAAGAATTGTCAATCATATTTTCAGTGAAAAACTTCAACTGTACTAAAAATTATTGATCATCCCTTGTTTCAAGTAGAAAATTGGAAAATATATCTTAAAATCTGGTGTTGCATGCTAGATTTTCTTTACAAAAGGTGTTGAGGACAGGAACGAACATCCCATCTATTTTGTTTACTTGAAGCATCTGGTGAAACTCATCTTGTATTTGCAGGGTATGTGTTTACATCAAATTACATATGTTCCATTTATGGTCAGTTGGATGCTTTTGAACACAGTTCATTTCATGGTAATGCAGGTATCTAAAAACGATCAAGTAGATCACATCCCAGACATAATGTTACTTTCTACTGTATATTAAGGGGGTCTGAAAGATGGTCCCATCACAGGTGTCCAGCATTAGACCACCTGCATCCTATTCTCAGAACAAAAATGTGCAACAGCTGCAAAGTAGGAACCTGTGGATTTAGTAGAAATTTGAACAGAGAAAAAGCAGGGGGGGGCATGCTCATGTAGTTCTAGTCTAATGTATTTTACATTTCTGAGTGGTCCAGCACATACAGTGTAAAGGCCTTTCTTGTCATTTCTGGGTAAGGATCTGGTAGGTTGAGTTAGCAGGTCCAATACAGAAATGATACCCAAAGTAATTTTTTAAGGCAGCCATTGTTTAGAAGATCTGGAAGGAAGTAAAACTTTCAAGTATTTTCTGCATATTTATTTTAAAAAACATTTAATATCTGGGTCAAAGAATCATAACTCAGTAAGACATAGATGCACTGGGCAGACTGGATTAAAAGATATTTAAAATCACTGCAATAGAAAATGAGGAAATGACAAGAATTAAGCAGCATGACTTCTTAAAAAGAAAATTGTGTTTCACAGATACCTTATTTTACTTATATTTACTTATGCTTACCTTCCACCTATGAATATACAATAAAAAATAGGAAAGATAGTGATAGCTTTCAATTGATATTAACAAAAATATTTACATTCATTGCTTGTTTTATTGTGATTGGGTATTTAGCTGACAGTATTTAGTTGGCAGTATTTGGTTGTGGCAGTGTGCGTGGCTAAAGCCACAGCATGTAAGCCTCAACACTGGTGGAAGGGAGCTCAGCACACTGCCCTCTGAGACAGCTATTCTGGTTGGGGTGACACTGTTACCCATTCCATCATTCCTTTAGGTTGCTATTTGCACACGTTGTTTCCATCGGTTTGTTATTCAGTTATGTAATGTTCTGTATTTGGTCATGTTCCAGAAAGTTCTTGTCTCCTCAGTTACCCACTGGATATATTGTAATTTCTGTTCCCCCATTGGCTGTATCCCCTCTGCCTTTCCCTATATAAATCCCTCTTAATCCCTGAGCTGGGTTCTTTGCTCCGGAACCTTCAGCTCGCCTGGATCCTCGTTCCTGCTCCTGCTCTCGGACCCTTCCCTGGACCCTCTCCTGCTGCCCTAGCCTAATAAAAGAGCTGAAATCACTGGACAAAGGCCCCTCCTTGGTCGTTGTTCTTGCCAACCCACCGAAGACCACCGGGCTACGGGCAATCCTGCTCAGCAGAGGAGCCGGCACTGTCCAGCTAGGCACGGCTGGAACCCTGCTTGGGGTAAAAGCGCTGCAGTTGGCAGCCAGCCCCCGTACCACCAGGGAAAGCCAGTGCAGGACGCTGTGCGCCCTCGGGTCTGTCCCCAGCCCTCGGCAGAGCGCATCCAGCAGCGCGGCTACATTTGGTTGATGAGGTATCAGCTTATAAAACTTTAAAAGTTTCCTCTCCATGAAATGAACACAGACTGTTACATTTCTGTGATGTGAGAAAAAAAAAAACAAACATGCCATGGATCACAAACCAAAATATAAACAATGGAGAACTGGATTAAAAGATCAGTCTTCATCATGCCTAGAAGTTAACAACAAAGTGCTTCAGAATTTCTGACCAGGTCTTTTGTTTGATGCATTTATTGATCTTCAAAGGTCAAGAAGGAGGGAGGTAAAAATTGTGATGACACAAAGGTTTGAAGGTTATTCTCTAATGATTTGATAGAGACGATTATCTTCATGGTTGTCCAGTCTTGATTCTCAACTGATGTATTTTGTAGGCATGAATACTTGTGTCTTTATAGTTCAAACTCTGATAGAGTATTTGTGGAAAAACTGTGTACACAAACATCTACATTACTCATTGAGGAGGTTTTGTAATTGTATTGCCTATGTTCATGGTAATGTTTGTTTCTTTTCTGCATTTCCTACCCTTAGTGATTTGATTGTTACAGCTTTTACTAAGTTACAAATTTAGCAAAATGAGCAATTAAGGCCAAAATTAGATGTCAATATATACCTACCATATGTATATACAGAAAGGTTGAAATGAAAAGGTACAGAGTAGCATTAATTGCCATCTATAAAAGAGGGCAGTGTACAAGAAAGAAAACCCTTGGCCTTGATCACTGATAGTAGAAAAAAACATCAAATCTATAGAACTGCTAATCAATTAGGGGTTTTTTTTTCCTTAATTCAAGTACTGAACTTGCAGGTAACTTGTACTATGGCTTGTCTTAGAGCTAATGGCCCATGCATTAACAAAAAATTAATGTGACACTTCTTTCCATGTCTTACTGTGCTCTCTGGCACTCCTCAAGTCTTCCAGTTCACCAACTGATTCTCTCAGTTTTAAAGCATTTATGGGGGTTTTATCTTAACTAGTTTTGAGGGCTGGAAGTTCTAACTAAATTCCCATTATGTACCCAACAGCGGAAAAGAATTAGATAGCATATTCACTTCTTTCATTAGTAGAAACATGATGCAGAAGTATGCGATGGTTACCATAAATCTTTCAGGAATTGCTGCTACTGTTAACCCAAAATATAAACAACTATGAAAACATACTGGTTTTCCTCAAGGATTTGGAGTTCCAGCTGAATTTTTTTAATAGAGAGTGCTTCTTTAGGATACCTGGTATATATCTGAAAGTTGGGAAGGTCATTACTTGAAATACTCCTGGCATATATTGAATTGTATGCTTGTTTGATGGAATGAGCAGTCATAATTGAAAACTGGATTGCAGAATAATTACAATTGTTTCAAATTATTTCTCAGAATATTGCATGTTTTTGATGAATTCTTAGCTCAACTGCTTTATGTATAGGTATGAATTCTAATTTGTAAAGATTATACATTTTTGTATTAACCCAGAGATTGATGACATGAAACAGTTCTTAAAAGGAAGGACTTAGGAGCGCTATAGAAAAGACTGTTCTTCTGTTTTTCTTCTAATTTTCTTCTAATTTTCGGTGTGATAAAGTGGTAGTACTGAATCTGTATTATTTTGAATGTGTATTTTTTTTTGTCCAGTAAGTTATTCCCAGTTTGTTGACTTACTAGAAGTGATCTCTAGATCACTGGATTTTCACTAGAAATCAAATTTTTGAATTGTACTCTGGGATGTATTAAGCAAGAAGAGTCATAGTTTGGGTATAAGAAAACCCCAGAGGAATGGGTTATTGTGACCAAAAGACCTCACCAGGAAAACCAGAAGCAAGACAGATGCAAGCAGAAAAGCACTGACTTGCAGAAAAGACATGTAGGTAACATTTTTTTATGCTGGGATCAAGGGAGCTTCATGGACAATTAATAAAGCCTCGAAGCACCTCTGTAAGTCAGGTCTGTCTTACTACATCATTTTTTTATTCTGCAAATCCAAGTTGCTTCTCCAAATTTTCGGAATGGTCTGTGGCTACAGAAGCAGCAGCACAACAAAGTAGCAGCAGCACACCAAAGTACTGTATTGCCAGACATCCCTACCCTGACAAAGATCTTGACATATGCATTAGGTTAATTGCAAGTATGCTGTTTCTAAATACTTCATATTCTGGAGTTTGAGGGATTTGTTGCCTTGTTTATGTGTGAGGAAACAGAAAGTCAGTAAATGGGTTACTTTGTGTATAGATGTATGCCGGATAGGGAGAGGATTAAATCCTGGAATGCTCGTCTTGGTTTTCTTGATATGTTTGCTGTGGTTTCTGTTGCTAGTATCTTTTGGAAGTTACTCAGGAGAGAACAAGCATGCAGTAGTTCTGCTTTTCTAAATAAAAAAATATGTTAACATCAAGACAACTTTGTTTCTGCTTCTCTGTAAAAGGATCAGGAGTATAAAGAGTCACATCTTTCCCAGGTGCTCTCTGTCGCTCTCTCTGTCTCTCTCTCTCTGTCTCTCTCTTTCTCTCTCTGTCCCCCCACCTTCTCCCTTTCTGTTACTGTGCAATTTGCAGTACCTAGGGGAAGCTGTGTATCTTCCTGCCTCTTGATTATATCTAATAAGCATTCATTTTTAGCATCATTGTAGGGGGGGAAATAAAAAAAAGATTGGAAGAAGGAGGGATAAGAACAGGAAGGAAAAACCTGTGTGAATATTACCCTTTAAGGACCATGTCAAAGACCATTCTAGTAATATGTACCAAAAAACTGTATCCCACTCATATCACTGAGTGTTGTGGAGTTTGGATCACATTTCAGGTTTAGAACTTTACTGAATTTGCAAACACATAAAACAGTATGAATGACATGTTGAAATTTTGTCTCAAAGCACTGATCTATAATAAAAGTGCCAAAATATCTGCATATCAAGAAATATTATGGCTGTGATAATCTAAATATAAATAAAACAAGACAAGGTTTGTGGGGAACGAAACACATGTTTTATTGGTCTAGTTTATGTGGAAAAGTGTGAGATTTAGCAGAAATAAATGGCTTTTTTAGTCATATGCAATGGAAGATTAACAGTAAAAACTCAGACCAAACACAGTGAATAATTTACAACTCATTTATGGTTTTTAATGCAAGAACTACTAAAAAGAGGTAATAGAAGCAAGAGAATAAAGTTCTGTTAAGATACTTAAACAATACAGATACTTCTTAAACAATAAGAAACCCTGTTCTAGGAAATGCTCATATCCAACCAAAGTCAGAACATTATACAAGTATATAAACTAACTTTAAGGTTAGATTTAAGTGCTTGATTGCCTAAATATGTCTTTTTAAATTACAATTTGGAAGTTGTGTGGGGGTTGAACCAGAAATGAGAGCTTCATTAAGAACTTTATTTGCTTTCTGCCTTCAAGAACTGAGGAGGGAGAAGAAGTGAATTTTTGGCCCTTCATGTATCCTTACACTTAAAAATTAAGATTTGGGACATCTTTAAAAAGACTAATAAAAAAAAGACATTTAAATGAGCAGCCCATAGAAGATGGTTTCTCATACGTTGTCCTGGTGCTTGTACTTGCATTACAAAAGAGTAGGAGAGGAGTGAAAGGGAATAGTGACTCATGCAGATTGGTAGGATCAAAGATAACCTCACTTTCTGTTGTATTTAAAATGAATCACCAGTCTATTTTTAAACTGTTGTGTACTGTTCCTGACACTGAAGAGAATGCGGCAACAAAAAAAGTTAAAAGAAACTTACACAAAATAGCTTTCTTTCCAGAATTATCTGCCACAGTTAGCACAATATTTTGATTTGGCCATGGAGTGCATAGCCGAAAACAATAGGACAACATCAATATCTGATTCAAGAACAAAAGAAATTAAAGGAGAGTCTTTGACAAGTTCTTTAATACAAACATTACCTCTCAGTATTGGTGTCATAAGGATATGATAAAAGAAAAAGCAAAACTATACGAAAATTAGCATTTCTTATCCTTAATTAAACTCCTGAAAAGCGTCAAGTCTCACACTGAAAAGAGTGACAGTTTCTGTCAAGAAACAACCTTTGACTTCAGAAAGTATATTGTAGAAACCATGTCAAAGTGGGTTATCTAATAGAGGCAACAGAACGTCAGGAGACGCATTTCTCTCCTTTAACTATTGAGAAAGCCTCTAGACAATTTTGTCTTGAAGGACCATTACATTTTGAGATGACTGAAACTGGGAGACATTAATATAGTCTTTTTTTGATCCTATAAAGGAAGGATGTCTGATATCTACGGTGAGCTCAGAGGAAAGGTTGGCTAGGTGGAATTAAGTGAAGAGTTTGTATATAACTGTGCTGTGATATTAACACAAACGTCCATTGATTAAGGCACATTTTCTTGAAGTGAAAACTAGAATAAATACTTGTGATTTTTTTGTAGTGATGCTTTGTTCCTATGTCAGTCTCAGCAAAACAGATGAAGCTATGCGTTGTCCTTATTTTTTCTCATTAAACAATATCAAAGTAGAATGGCTTCAGTTATGCAAGCTGATCCACTGCTGCTAGTTTCCTGAGCAAGGCCAACAGCATTTACAATTATACTGAGGCTAAAAACTGTGGAGAAAGGAAAATGTAGTTTAATTTTTCAAATTCAATTCATATATGGGGTACTATACAAATTAAAGTAATACCAGCACAAGGAATGTATTTTTTATTTCTCTCTGGATAATGCATTAACTTATGTAGGAAAAAATGTCATTTTAAAGGAAAAGAGCAAAAAAGGAAAGACAAGACAAATTAACACTAAAAACATTGAATGTGCTTTCTGCTCATTCTTACAGGAATCTAATACTTTTACTAATAATTTTTAAATACACTATCATAAAATTATTATGCCTTTTGAAAATAAAATGTCTAGATGTTGAAGGTGACTTCACATGTAAAAAAAGTCTAATTTTTGCATTTCTGATGATATCTTTCTTCAGTCTCCATGGGCCAAGAGCCATTTTGTGCTTCCCCATTTTCACCATCAATTGTAGACAGTAAAAAGATCTGCAGGTGAATAACAGTAATATATATACAGGATGAACATACTTACGAAGAGCAGACACACACCATGCTAGAACATGATCAGGCAGACTGTGATGCAGTCCTAGCTCAACAGGAGGTTCAAACCACAGTGGGAAGCATTTCATAACAAAAACAACTCTTAATTGTCAGGCTTGCTCTTCCCAAAATTGGCAAGTCACGAGCTGTTCTGTCACTGTCATTGATTGCTTACAGTTAAGTTCTATTCATTTTTCATTCCCTCACTGTGCACTGTCTTTCCTCATTGTCAGGAAAGACAGTCTGAACAGGACTGACTTTTTCTGCATGTCTTCTCAAAAATATCTTCATATTCTTCCTTCTGGGACCAAACGAAACCAAAACAAATGGGAGGGAGAGAGGAAGGCAGGAAGGCAGGCAGTCAGGCGGGAAGGCAGGCAGGAAGGCAGGCAGACAGGAAGGCAGGAAGGAAGGCAGGCAGAAAGGTAGGTGGGTGGGCGGGCAGGTGGGAGGGAAGTA
>VZRZ01002087.1:0-16178 GCA_013398175.1 Climacteris rufus | reverse complement strand
AAGGAAGGAAGGAAGGAAGGAAGGAAGGAAGGAAGGAAGGAAGGAAATGAGTTTTATGAGATTATCTTGCCTATGGTACCAAAACAGGTTACAGAAGGAGGTGGGGAATACCAAGGACCAATTTAGAAACATGGGAAAACATGTGTGCAATTACTTTCCCTTTCTGCAAAGTCAAATGATGTTACATAGATGAAGGACAGCCCCTGTTACTGTGAACTGCTGTCATGAGCACAGACAGAGTAGTGCCACTCAAGCTCTGGGGAACACAATGCAGTGTGAGTATTCTGGTTTTTTTTAGGGACAGATACAGGATTTTGTCCTGGTAATACTTTCTAAGCTTCCTTATATTCATCCTTAGTTTTTCATCCCCACTTTATGATTTTACATATACCAGCATTGATACATACAACATGATGATTTTACATACACCAGCAATTCCTCCTGTATGTAGAGCTGCTTGTTAGACATTAATTTTTTAGTGGGGGTGGTTTCAGGCTGTTGACAATACAGGCAGGTATAGGTAGTTGTTTGATAATTCATTTTTGAAGAGTATTGTGTCTTTGATTACAGGACAAGTTTTGGTTTGGGATTACTGCATTTAGAAGCTCACAAGTTCAAAATAACCAAAGCAGGCTGTGCAGCTGCAGCTATTGGGCTGAGCTGTGTGTTGTTTGCAGTACCCATTTCAGTGACACTGCCTGTCAGAAAAATAACAGTAAAGCTTTCATTACTTCCACTGATTTTACTCTTATCTAAGTTATTGGCTGACTCTGAATAGGTGCTCTAGTCTTGCAGCTCCTAATGATGTAATTATGAACCACGGGTGCTCAGAACCCCTTCTGACTGGGCCATGAATCCTTATTTGTGGTGTATGCTGTAACATGAAGTTGTCAAGCTTGTTTTCAGAGAGAATTTTGACACCAACTCTTTTTGTTTTGCTGAAAATAAGTGCCTAGTTCATAGCTTTAGCTTGTAAACTCTCCACTGTGGAGTCTGTCTTGATTTTTTGTGCCCTGTGCAATGCCAGTGATATTGTTGGGCTTATATAGTAAATTACAGTGATAACCCTTTTAGCAGCTTTCTACAGTTACTGCAGAAATCCCTAATCAGGCCTCAGCAAAAGAGATCAGCACCAATGCTTTTCAAAGAAGCAGAAATAGTCACTGGACAGCCTACTTTCCATAACATCTCTAAACTGAGAAGGAGGAAATGTATAGCCAGACTTAATGCAGTCTCTATACTTGTAACCACATGTACAAAGGAACAACAACCTGGGACAATCAAAATACCTGCATGCTGTTTTTTGATTATGAAGATAAATCTGAAATCTTCTTAGAACAAACTAGATAGCACTCTGGAATATGAAAATTTAAAGAGATAAAACACAACATTTGGGACTTTTCCACTGTATATCTAATGATGCTCTTTTAGTGTATCTGGTTTAGGATCCAGATGCCATCAGTGGATCACCTTTAAATCTAAACTCATGCTTCTTCTGATCCCTGTGATTGTCATCTTTTTTCCTCTGCTAATTTTCAAAACTTTTCATCTAGCTGAACAGATTATTTTGCTTGATTTATCTGTCTTTAAATTACACAGATGGCTTTCGGTTTCAAAGAGAGTCTGGGGCCAGAACCTCTCAGAGATTCAGATGGCAGAAGGCAGAAATTATATTTTCCCCAAACACTAAAGGAAAGAAGACAATTCAAATATAATGGAGCACAGCAAACCCAGACTACAGTCTTTCAAGTGAACTGAACATAACCACAGGGATCCAAAAGAAAGAAGCTGAATTTGAAAGCCTTAATGTTAAATCCAACCAGACAGGTGCACACATTGCATTGGGACAGTGAGGTCTGTTCTCCTTAGAAATTTATAAAACTCAATAAAATCTTTCTGACACTTTGTTCCGTCTTGTGTCACACATACCAGCACCAAGCCCAGCATCAGGGCAGAACAGAAGATACCATGTCTGTACAGTAGAAGCTCATTTCAGTTTGGACAGGAAGCTCATTTCAGTTTGAACAGACATATTTTACATTCAAACTGATTTTGCAACTCTGGCTTTGCTTCTGTCAACAGCTTGTTTCTCTGAAGGGTTAGGAAATGGGAAATTCATCCCCATGCAGATAGCAATTGCTAGGGCTGTACTGCAGCCACCACTTAACACCACAGGGCTTGAGTGATTCAAAGAAATGTGATGATTCCACCGAGATTTTCATTCAAGCAAGGGGAACCTTGTCCTTTAGTAGTTGTAATAGTGGTAGATGTCAGAGTGAAATCAGTCAGTTTATTGGTGCTTTAAGAGAGATTAATTGAAGAGAAGTTTGGTTTTCCCTTAAAAAAGAATGGAAATTTCTCTACCTGTCATTCATGGAAGGATGATTTATTTTTTCTAGCTCTGTCAGTCACAGTACATTTGTTAGATTAATCAAAGACACTTTATCATCAATCACAGCTAAACAGTTTTATAAGTGTTTTTCCTCATGTCCCCAAACAAAAGGCATTGTAATAGAAAGGACAAAACTACATCTTCAAAAGCAAAACAGAGTACAACTTCAGTTGTGCACATTGCATTGAAAAAATAGGGGGAAAAAAATCAAATTGGTTACCAAATGATTGAAGTTGTATTCACCTTGCTCATTTTTTGGTGTTAGAATGTCTTTAGATATCAGAGATAATCATGGAGCATTAATTAGATGTGCTTTGATATCTGCGGTCTCTGCTGAAGACCTGGTCACATTGGACAGCCTTTTGGACAATGCACATAAAGGGAAGCAGACCTGTGTTTTGTATTAAATTCCTCATGAAACTAAGCGTTCTGACAATGGGTAACACATTTATCCCCCAACCGTGACCCCCACAAATATACTTGCAAAATTGCTTAAAGTTAAAAATAAAAACAAAAGTTTATTTCTGAAACTCCCTAGCCCAGTTCAGTGGCATGTATATTCATATCAATATTTGAATCTGGGTCTGCACTTTTACTGTCTGAACTGGAGCAGATTTGGTGTAAATTTATTCATTTCTACACTCAATTCTCTGCTTAGGGTTGCAGTTTTGTATCATCATATTCAGCTATAGATCAGGGCTTTTCTTTTGTTACTAAATTGCAAACATTTTGAGGTAGGTGTTGTCTTTTTTTTTTTCATGTGTCATTGTAGCTGTTGGCATAATGGAGTCAAGACCAAAGCTTCGGGCTGCCCGTGATGCAGCAGTGTAACATTCTTTTGGCTCTGTTAGCACAGTGCTTTTTCCTGGTTATTCCAATATATCACCTCATCAGTTTTCTAGCACTGTCTGCTTCTTTGCAGTAGTCTGCCAGAGAATTTTCATACTGAAGAGCCAGCACTTGAAATACAGTTCCAGCTTGCAGACTACCTTGCTGTCCTTTAGAAATGAAAAGGTCTCTCAATGCTTTGCTACTTTGAGGACTAATGATTTGCAAATTGTACTTCAAAGAGTCACCTGTCTAAACATTGTTACTTTCTATTTGAATGGTAAGCTAAGGGAGGAATTCTGCTTATGGGAGAGGACCTTTATTCCCATTGTGTGCCATTAACCACATTTCTACCTATCAGTAAAAGCTGAAGAAGGACAGGATGTGCCTAATCTTAAGTAGTTTTGATACTTCCAAGTTACATAAGCCTGCATTGTGTAAGGCAATTCTGAAACATTTCAATATAAATAATTGTCTGTACATATCCACAAATTGCATGAAAACTTTATGAAGCTTTTTCTACTACTTGGTCGTCCCATATTCCTATTCTAATTACATTGTTAAAAAGACAATAGATGAACTTAATTCTATACACACATATACCTCCAGGCTCTGCGGAAAGAGCTCCAGCTCCTGAATTTGATGAGCTAGACTCTGACTGCCAGTCTTTGATAGAGCAGTGTGTGGAGGTTCCGCACAACATGTGGTTAAAATGAGCAAACTTCGGCTGTTTATATCTGGTTATATGCTTTTTGTGCTTTGTTGCTAAACATTGTAGAAGATCTCATTCTTTTTGTCTGTGGCCAAAAGAGAAGAGGGACTGTGTTCACATCTTGTCTGGTTGCTTTTATTGTCTTATCATTCCTCATCAAGGATCCTTTCAGACGGAGTAATTTAGATCAGCCAGGCATCTCTGCTTTCCTGCCTGTCTGTTGGATATGTTTCCAATCTGCTTTGCTTAGTACATCCTCCCTTGCACAGTATAAACCCAGGCATGAGGGAGGTTGTAGCAATGTCTGCAACACCCCTGATTCTCATGATCTGCTACCTCAAGATTTGTGGAAATACAATCCCCACGAGAATGAAAGGCATCTGTTTGAATGTTTTCCTGTCACTTTTGGAAGTCTATCTCAAAAAGTTTGTTCATGTTTTTTAGCAGGTGTACATGAGGATGAAGTTTCCAGTAGTTTCCATGGTTTCAGCTCTAAAGGGCTAGTGCATAGTGTATATTTAGGAATCCTTTCATTTTGGCTTCATGTTTTGATGTGATTTAAAGTTAAGATAGGCTGACAGGTGGGAGATGATTATTTCCTTTCTGGTCTACATACTTTTCTAGTGAAGGGAGTCACAGCTGGGGACAGAAAGTGCTTCTAGAAAATTAATAGAATCTAATAAATATTTCACAGTGATAAGGTAACTTGCTTGCACTGTAAATGGCCATCAGCCACAAAATTTGTTACAAACCATTGAATGATGATGAGAAGAGGAAAAACATAGAATTATATTATTTATGGGTAACATGGAGATTTACAGTTCCAAGTTGATCCTCAGGATTTTGGACAGTGCTGACAAATCTTGCTGATGACCATATCACACACAGAATATGCTAGGACTGAAATAAAAGGGAGTTTGAACATCAGAAGTTCTGTTTCCTATTCTACTCAAACTGAGTGACAATGAGTCACTTTGTATTTAAAAAACAGGTGGCAATATATTGGCTAACTGAAAGCATAGAATATGGAATAGAGATTTATAAACTGTAGTTTCTACTAGTTGCTAAAGATAATTTAGAAAGCAAATCAGAGAATCAGAGAATGGTCTGGGTCGGAAGGAACCTTAAAGATCATTCTGATCCAACCACCCTGTCATGGGCAGGGACACCTTCCACTAGACCAGTTTGCTCAGAGCTCCAGACTGGCCTTGAGTGCTTCCAGGCAGGGAGCAATCACAACTTCCCTGGGCAACCTGTGTCAATACCTCACTACCCTCACAGTAAAGAATTTCTTCCTTATACATTATCTGAGCCTTTCCTCTTTCAGTGTAAAGCTATTACCCATTGTCCAATCACTACCTGCCCTTGTAAATAGCCTCATTTCACATCTTTCTTGTAAGCTCCCTTCACGTACTGGAAGGCTGCAATTAGGTTACCCTGAAGCCTTTTCTACTCCAGTCTAAACAATCACAATTCTCTTATCCTTTTCTCATAGGAGAGTGCTCCGTCCCTTTCATCATCTTGGTGTCCCTTTTCTGGACTCAACTCCATGTTCTTCCTGTGCTGGGTCCCCAGAGCTGGATCCAGTGTTCCAGGTCGGGTCTCCCCAGAGCACAACAGAGGGGCAGAATCACCTCCCTCATGTAATTACATCTATAACACTTGTGTATAATAGGATCCACTTTGGAAGAGTGTTAATGAAATTAATTTGTTAATATTTGTGCACCCCAATGTGAAGTGATATATGAGCATAAGCTATTGTTATTAACTGTTTTATTAAATTTGCTGTTTACACATACCTGGTACTATGAACTTTTCCAGCCAAGTATTTTAACATTTTAGGAGCAAAATGAATGTATTTCAGCTATGGACTCTGCTTCACAGTCCAGTATGGCTACATTCTGTTTTCACATAAACACCAGCAAGTCCTTTAGGGCTTCTTTTGTTCCTCTCACACCTTCTTCCTTCTGCAACAGTTTTGATTTAGCTGTGAAACTGGAGGTTTGCGTCTTCAATTCATTACTATTCAGAAACTAAAAAGACATTTAAAAAAAATTACGTGAGGAAGAATGGATTGATTGTCAGCATGGGCATGAGGAAATAAAAATGTAGATTCTTTCAGTATTTCTGACAAACACTTTACACTAACTTCTGGGCACCTATCCAAATGTGAAATTTTAGCATTATATTTAAGAAATACTTTGAGAGGGTAACAGGATCCAGAGATATCCAACTACCTTTATAAAGGAAGTTTCATATTCAGTACTCCCTCAGTAGCCCCTCTCTATATCTTTGGGAGAAAACAAGTAGAGGAAGTTATAGACTAAAACCAGAACACATAATGTAAAAACATGGTTGCAATTGTCCCCCTTATTCAATGTAATATTGTAAATGGTAGTTGTTTTTTAAAGGTAACTACACAAAGCTACTATCTTAAGAGGAAGGAATCAGGGAGCAACTTGTTATAAAAATTTATACTATAATATTCCTTGAGACTGCAAGTTCCACAGCTAAACTCCGTAGAACACACTTTGTTTCTTCTTTTAAAAGTCAGTAACCAGTAAACATGAGAGGGAGGAACATTTTTTCTCCATATTAGGTTTTTAAACTGTCTTGGTGACTTGGCTTGCTCTGTTTTCTGTTGTCTGATATGACACGGTCAGAGGGAATCTCTAATCCACTTGGCAATGAAATACCAACTTTCGTCCCAATACCACAAAGAGTTTAACCAATTAGTAAAATGCCATAGTTCTCTATGAAGTTCTATGTAAACAGCCATTTTTCTTAGAGTATATGTGAAACATGTAAGGGTTACATGGCTTGTTCAGCAACAGAAATATTTTCTATGAAGAAGCTGGATTAGATTTTAAAACTTTTTTTTTTGTCTTCTCTTTTTTATGCTAACTACTCTCTTTCCTACAGACTAACATAAATTAAAAATACAAAATAAGACCAACCAAAAAACCCAACAAAATGAAAAAAGAAAACAAAACCAGAAACAAAAAAAAAAAAACCCAAACAAACACCAAAAAAACCCCTACCAAAACACCCACATCTAATGACTAACACTGGTGACATCTGAAAAGTCACAATCTGCAATTTATTCAGTGTTTTTTCAGTTAGATTGTGCTTTTTTTTTGAGCAAAACTGTCTTTTTTAACAGTTATACATTACCCCTGCCTTCTATTTTTCTCATTACCTTTCCTTTCTCTCAGCTATGAAACCTAATATTTTATGTTAAATGAAGAAAAGTAGTTGTCTTGCTGTTGCAGGCATTGCTTTTAACTTTGCAGTGTCGTTATATCCCAGTAAGCCAATATGGAAAATAACCTGAAGTTACTGTGTGCATTGTGCTAAGTGTTTTGTCATTACTGAAGAAAATAACAATTGAGGCAATTTTCTTCATCTGCAAAAGGTATTTGCATTTATATTTTCTGCATCAATATGTTTCCTGCATCAGCTGAAATGATTTATACAGGTGTTTACAGAAATTACATCTTCATCTCAATGTGTTTATGCAAAGTAGGCTCACTGCTAAGCTTTATACAGCAGATAAACTGTATTCATGCTCTACTCAAATGTAATGAAGAGAAGAAAGATAAATATGTAAAATCTTGAAGAAGTCTTTCTTCTGCATGATTTGACTAGCTACCCTGGAATTTTTTCTTGGGATTTTCAGTCTGTTTTACTGTATCTGAGCAGAATCATTAGTTTCCTGTTTGTTGGGGTTTTGTTTGTTTTGGTTTGGTTTTTTAAAGCATGGTCTATATTATATTTTTTTCACTATAGATATTGATTGTTTGTAGTGAAATTCTGAGTAGGGGATACTAAACTTTAAACCCTTTGTCGGTCAGCCTTGTTCAGAGTTAACTTATTTGGCATCAGTAAATTTTTATGTACTTAATTTCTTTGTCTTTATTTAATTTTCTCAGTATGCCTCGTCAGTGTGAACTGGTAAAATTGGACAGAAAATTAAAGAAAGTTATTCTGAGTCTTTCATTAGACATAAGAAAAGTGTGGTATGACTCAAAGTCATTGAAAACTTTGGTTTTGGAAATGTCAGGGTAGAATTATTTGGTTTTGTTTTCTGGGAAAGTTGATATGCGTGTGAGAGTCAGGAAGATAAAAATTTCTTTCTTAAGGTATCAGGCATGGAATAAGATAAGAAAATGAACATTTAAGTTGAAAATTTCTGGATTTTAGAGTAGATGTCCCAAAATGGTCCAAATATTAGACTCTCAGAACTGAGTCTTGTGAAGCCATCTTCAGCTTCTGCCTCTTTCTGCATTTTATGTGATGTTCTTGCCTTTGTAGAAATGGATATACAGCACTCTTTGATGTTTTAGAGTTGGTTTGCAAAGTGGATACTTAATTGAAAATTGTGATTAAATTGTGAGTGTCTATGGAAAGAATGTACCTTAGCTAGAGCTGTGATTGAAATCAGTAAAAAATATTAATAGTTCATCAGTTACTGAATTCCATCTGATTGTTGGCCCTTACTGAAGCACAGCAAAAGGGGGTTATGTCTAATTGTGATGGCTCTTTGTAGTGGCATAGTAATGTCATTTGTTGCTCAGATGGCCTACTTTTTGCTATGACTAATTAGTGAGGTAATCAATGTTAATGATGACTTTTTCATTTACAATAACTCAGTGCTTATTTTAGGGCTAATTAGTGCTAACGTTATTAGAGAAAAGGCTGATAGCTGGCAGTTGATTTTCAAGCTTTTCAATAGTTCTGAAAACACAGTAACCTACCAGCAGCTGATCTTGCAAGGGCTGTAGGTTCAAAACAACTTAAAGAGAAAGAGTGTCTGATTAATAAGCCCAGAGGGATGGGAAAAGGCCGGTCCGCTACCATGCACTGGTAAAATACAGAAAGAAATTAAATTGTAATTAAATTCTGAATTGAATTAAAGGTACTTGAACCAAATCCTTGAGTTTGTGTGAAATGCAGATTAATGATTAAAGTTAATATTTCCAGGTCTCTAACACATTATTTGGTTGAGATGATATGACTGAATTTCCACCAAAATATGCTGGTAATAATGGATAGGGATACAAAACAACCTAGAGTCATGTGACTCATGCCCCAAGCCATTTAACCTCACCAAGACTTTCCCTTGGTTGTGGTATACTTGGAGGGCCATTGTGTAATACAAGGGCTTCTTTTGTGTTTAGGGCTTTCTGGATTGCTAAGAAGGTTACCATATTCAAGTGGTAAGCTCCTTCAGGCTGTTTATTTGTGATTAATCCAGTCTGAAGGATTCCAGAGAGTCTGATCAAACAGGCAAGTGGAGTGAAGCATGAGAGTGAGTGGAATATGTTATGGAGAAATAAAAACTGGAACACATGCTTAGACACTTTCCTACATGTTGCTGAATTCACTGTTCCCTTCAGTACCCTTGTATGGTGCAGAACAGACCCAGGGCTGTAGAGTTTTAGACATAATGTCAGGGAAATTAGTGGACTGTTCCCAAGGCAGAAAGCAGTTCTTAACAGTTCTTCCATTAGTTTGGCATTCCCCTCCAATAATTCTGATCTTTGACCCTGTAGTACAAGCTTGTGATGACTCTGGTGTAGGTGATGTTGCAGGAGTACACAGAGGAGTTCCAAAGACATGAGACCAGGCCAGGACCCTGGTGTTTTTAATACTTGCTTTTGCAACCAAGATTTCACAGTCAGGAGCAATCTTTGAAGGTAGTGCGAGAAACATTGTAATTGTGCTGCCCCAGATGTTTTTTGAGGAAATCAGAATGATGTTATTAAAATACTTTTGATGGCTGTCACCAACGTATAGCCTAAACTCTGAGTTGTGTTTGAATGATCAGAGTAGTTCAGAATGATGCTTGAGGACTAAAAGAGAGCAAATGTCTCTCTATCTTGAAAAAGACAAGAAGGATGCAGGCAATTACAGATCAGTTTACCTTACCTGGACATCTGGGAAGGTGATGGAGCAAACAATTTTCAAATTTCAAAAAAAGCTATTCAGGCATATGATGGAAAAGAAGGTAATCAGTCATGACTCGTCAGTAGTCAGCATAGATTCATGGAGGGGAAGTCTTGCTTGACGAAACCCATAATCCTCTGGCCTGGTAGATGAGGGATATTAACTGTAATTTGCATGACAAAGCACTGTAAAAAAGACCCAAACCCACCCATCTCATTTTAAACTCCCATGGTTGCTATTGATCCCTGGAGCAAATCTTTGATATAGATTATGTCTGCAAACACAGGGTACTGTCTTTTCTTCAACTCTTCATGAGCCCTCTACAAATGGTAGGACTCCAAGAGCAGAAACTTTTGAGTAGCTTCTTTTGAGAAGTTTCTGGTTGATACCAGCCATTTGCTTTGTAAAGCAATTCCATCAATTACCTTGTTCCCATTCGTTTTGCATTTTGCAAGGGAGCGAAAATGCATTCCACAGTAAGTATTGCATATAAGTCAAGAACCTTGGCATCAGCACCACTGCATTTTAATTTTCTAACCATGTATGTGGACTCCTATGGAAGAAATTTACAAATTGGTAGGTGAAAATCCTACAATGATCAAGAAGATTTGTGTAGATTCCTAATCCTATTAGGATGATGAACATTTCGTCTTGTTCAGAGAGATGATGGGAAAAGTGACACACTGTCCTGCAGGCCTACAGCTTTCTAGTGCAGTCCATACTCAGGCAAACTTGATTTGGTTTGGGTCTACCTCAAAGCCCTGACATGCAATCCCATAGTCAGTGTAAATTGCGTGACTAGATTACATATGGGCATAAATAGTCATTCTGAATTAATAGTACATTTTTTAATGCCCAGTGTTTCCTGTCAATATTCTCTGAATGTGTTCGTATTTAACTGCAGATGCAAATTATCACAATGACAGCTGGCCAAAGTCTCTCACCTGATGAGGATATTGCGGGTTTGGCTACAGAAAGCAGAAAAAACTTCTCTGCTATTTCCAGTAAGTTGTTAGAAAGGCTAATACATGTAACTGCCTCAAGTGATAGGATTCAGAGTATTTAAAGATATTTGAAGTTTTATTTACAAAGAAGACCTACTAGAAGAACTGCGGAAGGGAAATGCGGGATCGATTTATTTTTTTTTTTTTAGTTTTTTGTGTGGCATAATATAAATTTGTCATGCAAGAGCAGAAAGGAATTAAAATTAATGTTTTTTCCTGTGACATAGAGGATAAGTGGTGGCCCACACCATTTGTGATGAAATTCAGGCCTTCATGGCTTACAAGTAATTTGGTCCATCTTTGCCTGAAAGAAAAAGTTAGAGGCAGAAAAAAGCTTCACAAGACCGATTTGGCAATGATTGACATCTCAATTCATGCATAGTTCAGATTGGATAAAAGAGCCTTGATAGGCCAAGTTCTTGCCTGAGGAAAGGTAGGTTTGATACTATTCTTGTCAATGCAAGAACAGGGAATATTACCATTAATATTCTGAGACATCTTTGTGCAACCTGCCCATTCTATCTGTAGATGATAGGTACTGACAGTTATACTACTGATAGAAATCCTGATTTACCTTGGTGTTGAACATTTTACCCATTATACTTTGCAACCTTTTTCAGGTATTATTCACATTTGTGCAAAAAATAAAGGCAATTGAAAAATCTTGTGCTTTCTTTTCTTGTTTTCCTCTTGAGAGTCACTCTAGAAATCTGGAGATTTGGGCAGTATTTCAGTGATGACATTTTGTGCTGGGGAGTCACTCCTTGCCCACCCATGCTTTCAGAATTAATATACACCCAGATTTTTATGACCAAAAATGTCTAGAGTGTTTTGGGTTTTTCTGCTTCAAAAAGAGCTTGTCTCTGTGCTGCATTCAGTCTGTAACTTAAAGTCTCAGAATATTATACAAATGGAACCTTAATAATGTTCTGTAAAGCTTATGCTGGCCTGGTAATTAAAAGTGGATTTTGCTTACTACAAGCAGAAATGGCCTAGTTGTTATTTTCTCAGGAATAGAGGATGGAGCTCTGCCTTTTTTTGTAAATTCCAATTTATACTCCAGCGTTGCCTCATGTCCTTTTGAGATATTTTGCAGGTGATGCACAAATATGAGATTTCTACTATATCTCTGGTAAGTATATACCATGAGAGCATCTGTTCTTTGCTGTAGCAGGAAAATTTAAAAAACAAGGCCTCAGTAAACACTGAATGTATGTTAAGGTTTTTATGGCCAAAAGAGACCACCCTCAAACACCTTGGTAAGGTAAGAGCTTGCTTCTGATTTCTCCAGCATGGCTGAGTCCTGGAAAGAGAATGGACAACTTTCAGCTTTGTTTAAGTGATGTGGCTCTGCTATAGCTCACGGAGTAATCCTGGATAATGCACAATTTATTGACAGTTTGGAGGCTCCTGGGGTCTTGAAACCTGTTTCATAGGCATCTCAAAGCAGCAGCTCTCCCATAATAATATTACTGCAATACAGCTGCAATACTATGGAGTGCTTTTGCTGAAATGATGTATTATGGAAAATGTTGTGCAGGCCTGAAAATCACCAAGGGAACTCATAAAATATTATTTAACCTTTTGTTAATTTAAAGGCTCCAATATTACCTAATTTATTTATTATGTGAGGAAAATAGTTGAAGTCAATTATACCATGGACTGTGAGATCTGTATATGAGCTTCAACTCTGCAATAAATTATGGATATTGAAAGGCAGAGATGTACGCTTCAAAACCTGCCCCTAAAAGCTGGAAAGGTACAGTTTAATTTGTATTAGTGACAGGTATTGATGTTCAAATGAAAAAAAAAAATAATTTGAAGCTCCCACTGCAGAATCTCTTTAGAAATCATGGGTCTAAGTCTTTGGTTTTTCATTAGCAAATCCCAGAGCAGTCTATTGGAGTTTTTTGCATAAATAGTCATGACTATTGTTTTTAAAGCATTTTAATCCCACTTATTTCAAAATGTGCAGTGTTTTGCACATTTCAAGGGAATATTACATTAAGTACAAGCTGTATTAGCAAGCATGAACTATGTAAATCTGTCAAGTCAGTTCACTGTGATACTCTAGAGAACATGAGAATCAGATTTAGAATGGCTGAATAGTAAAAGTGGTTCCTTGGGCAAGAGCTCTCAAAGGTGCAGAGAGACACAGTGAATAGCCTTTTGCTTAAGAAATCAGTTACAACATTCAGGAGATCAGCAAATGTTTGAGTGGCGGGGAATTTCAGTACCTGGCCCATTATTGCCAGGTACTATTAGATGCAGCAGAACACTGAAATGTCAAACCGTCTTATTTTGCTAACATATGAGCTGTGCATGATCTGTAGTCCAGATGACAAAATTTCCTGCTAGTCAAAGTATAGTAGCACATATACTTACAGTAAAGTGAGTGAAATAAACAGAGTTGTTTTGCTTGTTTGTTTTTATGTTTCATCAGGACAAGGTGCTTGTTTGGCTGTAATTCATCCTTGGGCTAGAAAGTGTTTGAATTGCACACTTTAGTTACCAGACTGACAATCAAAATCTTTTATGCAAAAGAAGAACTCACACTTTTCCATCCTTTCTGTAAATATGCAAGAGACTTAAACATCATAATTGTCTTAGACACTGTAAAAATCACCAAAGGATTTTGCCCAAGGACTATGGCAAACTGTATAATGAAACAACTGCTCATCTTGGGCTACTTCAGGGTAAGAGATTCCCTGCTCAGGCAGCTGGAGGAAGTTCCAAAATCAGTCATAGACTTTCCAAAGGAAAAGGTGGCAGATAATGCTGAATCATGTGAATGCTGGTAATTGATGGGGTTATATGCATGCTATGCATATGTGTGCATTTTTATGAGCCCAGATATCATGCAAACACATGGTATTTGTGTAGACAAAATACTCCAGAAGAGTTTTTTAGAATACTGATATTGTTTTGAAATCCCAGGGCTGTATATTATTGGAAAGATATGAAGCATCATTTCTTCTTTGCTATCAATGTACCAAAGAAAGTCTAACCTTTTTTGCTTGTGTCTAAGAGTGTGCTCTGTGCTAGATCTTCATCCTTTTTACCCCCATCACCTGAAGTGGGAGGTATGTTGGCATACACCACATAGATCCCTCTCTCCTCACTCTCCTGGATTTGCCTGAAGAAACTGTGATGAAGACCAGGAATTATGGCTATGTAGAACTCACTCTAGCATGAGATCTTCATGTCTAGACTCAGAGCTGGGAATTGCCCTCTTCTACCACCATTTATATGAAGCCTTTGCTTATCAAATTAAAGGATGCTGTGCACCTAGCACTTGTACACGGGCTGCTGTATTGCACTAAACATAGTAATAAATATATCCATTTTCCTTGGAACCATTGCCTTTGGCAACTAGAGCAATTAATTGGTAATTATTTAATACATAAATAGGAAGGATATTTCTCAAACCTTCTTTCTCAGACCATTTTTGCTCCCTGGCATCTAAAGCGTGAAAACAGAAATATTTGGGTAAATGAGGACCACTGATTACTCCCACAAATATGAAGTGTAATCTTCAAGGTCTGCTGAAACAGTGCAAGGAAATGTAGGACAGTCAGCATCTTGTCCATCTTGGATTGCCTGATTCTAGCCTACTCAAAACACCATCTTCATCCCCTGGAAACAGAAGATAGTATCAGGAATATCAAAATAACAGCATGTGTTTTTGGTTCTTGCTCTCATTGATATGCACTATCAGTTCCCACTTTCCTCTCCTTTGACCTGTGTATCTTGATACTCTCCTTTTTAGATGCTTTGAATTAGGGCTTATTTGAACCACTCCTTTCTGAAAGGCTGAATAGATGGAGAGTGCAGTATGTCATTTTAACTCAGATTCCAGACGGCATACAGGTGGACTGAGTTACATTTTGCTAAATTCAGATATTGTAGTTCTCTCATTGGCTGTGCTATTGCAGCTGTCTTACTAGAGAACCTGTGAGAGACATATGCATTGAAGAAATCAGATGTAGAAAGCCCCTTAGTCATTTTGTGAATGGACTATTTAAGCTGTATATTTATGCAGTTGTAGATAGTCTCCTGTGTAGTCTTCTTACTGCAGTTTCCCAGTTTTAGAAGTCAGTGCAAAGTGCAACCATTTCACTGATGGTGCTTAACTCAGCATGTTGCCAAGGGTAAAGATGCACCAGCGCAGGTTTACTGGAGGCTGAAATCAGGACAAGTCCTCAGGGATTGAAAGCACCTTGGTGTTTACTCCGGGAAACTCCTCCATGCAGAATGCACTCACAGCACTGCTTTAGTCCATTGAGCTACACTGATGCTGTGCTCTGCAATACACCAGACATCAGAGTCACATTTGGATTCACAGAGGTGGCTCACAGGTTTGTTCATCCATGCATGCTGTGTGCAGTAACATCTATTGCTTTCCCTTATATAATTCAGAAACAATAATTTTTCCTCCTTCACACTGCAGAATGATCAGATCTGGGGTTTTTTAACCAGCATGATATATACACTCTTAAATATGTGGGATTTTTTTCTTAAATGTCTAAAAATGTTGTTCAAAACCTATAATCCTCTGCAGTTCATACCATAGAGCATTTCTGATTTTTTATATGAGTTTGATTTTTTTTATATGGTCACTGAGAGAGAGCCATTGCTTGCTGTGAAGTTGCTGAATCAACAGTCAATAAACAATCAATAAACAAAAGAGAGAGGGAAGTTCACTTATTCTAATTTTACAGTTGAAGAAAGTTGTGCTGTCTGGCATATTTAGGAAAATTCTCAAAAGAGAATCCTTTCATTTAGCCGAGGTGTGAATTGTGGTGTCAAAATGTAATGCAACATCTGTTAATTTTTCCTTGAAAGAGTGCCCCATAAGACATTTCTACTACTTTTTTTTTTCTGTCTGCCTCTGTTCCTGTGTTAACCTCTTAAGAAAATTAATAGAAATGGCAAAATGCAATGGCTGCTTTAATTTCTACTTTGAAAATCTCCTGCTCCAAATTAATACTGAGGAATGATAAAAATAATAACTTGAAAGAATGTTATAGATAACATATATGTAAGATCAGACATTTATTTTTAGAATAAAACTCAGGGCCTCATAAATTTGAAGTCTGTAGTCTATGACTGTTGACATTTATAGCCAAACTTTCTTTGAATATCAGTGTTTGTTTAAGCCCAGACCAAGCTTGTTTGGGAAAAAGGGCAAATCTCCTGCTGTTACTTCATAATAGCAAATTTTGGAAATCAAACAACTGTAAGAGAGAAGCAGAAACAAACAGATAGGTGGAAAGAAAAAAGAAAAAGAAAA
>VZRZ01002086.1:23235-45142 GCA_013398175.1 Climacteris rufus | reverse complement strand
CTCATGGGACAAGACACACTGCAGGACATGCTCCTCGTGGGACAAGACACACCTCATGGGACAGGACACCCACCTTGTGGGATGGGACATACTGCAGGACACACCTTGTAGGACAGGACACACCTCATGGGACAGGAGACACTTCAAAACACCACCTCATGGGACAGGACACGCTGTGGGACACACACCACATTGCACAGGACACCCAGCTTGTGTGAGAGGACACACCTCGTGGTGTAGGATACATTGCAGGACACCCAGCTCGTGGAACAGCACACACTGGGGGACAGGACACACTGTAGGATACCCAGCTCATGGGACAGGACACGCTGTGGGACACCCACCTCGTGGGACAGGGCCACTGTGGGACACCCACCTCGTGGGACAGGACACACTGGGGGACACCCACCTCGTGGGACAGGACACACTGGGGGACACCCACCTCGTGGGACAGGCCGCACTGCAGGACGCTGTTCCTGGCGATCTCGCNCACTGTGGGACACCCACCTCGTGGGACAGGCCGCACTGCAGGACGCTGTTCCTGGCGATCTCGCACATGTCACAGGTGCTGAGCTTGAAGACCTGGGCGGCGATGGCGTACTCCTCCATGAGGGGCTCCTGCAGCACAGGGGTTAGGGGCCAGCAGCCTCTGCCAGCACAGCCATGCTCTGCAGGGGCTGGCCCAGAGCTCACAGAGCCACTGAATCACTGGGGTTGGAAAAGACCTCCAAGATCAAGGTCAACCTTCAACCAA
The DNA here is from genome assembly GCA_013398175.1 of Climacteris rufus. Lineage (NCBI taxonomy): Eukaryota > Metazoa > Chordata > Aves > Passeriformes > Climacteridae > Climacteris > Climacteris rufus. Next base: position 44,388 of record VZRZ01002086.1, on the reverse strand, counting down.
CACCCCAATGCCCACTGTTTCAGTGAAATTGTTTCTAATATCCAACCTGAACCTCTGCTGGTGAATGGGGAGATGGCCCAACATATGCTGGACCCTCTGCAAATGCCACTGGCTTCCGAAATAAACGAGGCCCACACAGTCCCAGCCCCACAGCCCCAGCCCCAGTGCTCAGCTCACACTGTACCTTGGTGTAGTGAAACTGCATGGGGTCATCTGTGGAAAGGGACACCATGAGCCCTTTCTGGTGGAAGTCAGGCAGTGGGTTCTTGGCGTACTCCAGGAAGAGGCTGTTGTTGCTGAGTGGGGACATTGCAATGGGAATTTGGGCCAGGAAGTACAGATACTGCAACACCGGGCTCTGCAAAGAGGAGCAGAGGTACCACGTTAGGGGTAAAGTTGCTGCACCTCCCACCTCTCCAGGGCCACTCCTCAGATCAGACCAGGCCCCAGCCAGGGAATTGTGTGCAAGGAAAAAGACAGGAAAGGCAGCAATCAATCCTTCAGGGTCCAAATGGAGCACGAGAGGCCAAGGAGCTCAAACCTGTCTGGTGCAAGAACTCAGCCAGCTCCAGTGATAATAAACATATTCTACCATAGGTCTGTGTGGCTGAACACCCCAAATCTAATCTATTTCTCAGCCACATCCCCAGCCATGCCTGGGGAAACCCAGAGAACCATTTAACACCCGCTGGAAGCCAGGTTGTCTGTGTCAGTGTAAAGCAGAGGCACGAGCAGCTCTCAGCTCCTTGGGGGCAGCTGTGAACACATTCCCCTGCTCTGCCGTGCCTGGGCTGCTCCTGGCAGACTGCTCCACCTACCTTCTTGAGGTTGAGCCCGTGGGAGATGTTGTCTGCTGTCATGAAGGCTGCAAGCAGGTGTGTGATGGCCCCGGCCTCGCCGCAGTGCGGCCGGAACAGGAACGTGTTCATGCCACGCTGCCTGGGCACAGGGAAGGAGCGCTCAGGGCAGGCAAAGAGCTCACTTCAGGCCCAGCTCTGCCCCTGCCATGAGTCCCCAAGAATCCAGCTTGACCTAAGAGCACATTGCTCATTCTCTTTTCTCCTCTCTGCACGCAATAGGTGCATCTCTGCAATCCCTAAGCTTTCACCCTGTCCATCACACTTCCTACCAAGGAGTGTCTGGATTGCTCTGGGACAGGATGCTCCAAATACAGGGCAAGGAGAGCCCCACTTCTTCCACACCAACAACCAAAGAGCTGAGGCAAGTCACGAGGCAGCCCCTTGGCAGGTCCCAGGGCTCACCTGCGCAGGTTGTTCAGCACCAGGATGTTGGCATACATGTAGTAGATATAGTAGGTGTAGGATGGGTTCTTCTGAGAAGTCCATTCCTCTGGCTTTGGGCTTTTAGTGCTGAACATGTGGCCACTGTGCTTGGATTCATCATCCACGCTGTCAAAGCCAGTGATCTGTTTGGCAAGGGAACAAAAAGGGTGCATCTCGTGCTCCCCACCTCACCGTGCACAGGTGGGCTCACCCTGCCCCAGCTCAGCTCACCAGAGCCCAGCTGTACCCCTGTGCCCCCCAGAGCAGGGCTGGGCAAGGCTGCAGACCTTGCTCCTCACAAAGCCCCCAAGCACTGTCCAGGAGCAGGAATAAAGCTCACACCTTCCCCAGCAGCTGAGTGGGCAGCCATTCTCAGCCCCACAGCAGCCAGCTCAGGGAGTCTGACCCCCTGGCACTTCTGGCCACACACCCGCTTCCCAGAATGTGGCAGAAGGACCACAAACCCCCTGATGGCATTTCCCATGTCGGGGTCAATTCCCCATTTTTGTGCACAAGCGGGAATGTGAGTTCTCACCACACCTGACAACATCATCAGGTGACACTCACGTGGCGTAGAAAGACACTCAGCTCTTTGTGGGCTTGGGGATTGACAGTTGCCTCAAACACAGGGACAAAGATATTTTCCAGCATTTTCCCAAAGTGGGGGAGGAAATTCTTAGACCTGAACACATCGCTGTGGACAGAGACAGGGATTAGCTGCTAGAAGAGGGACAACACAGCTCACTGGCCCCACAACCCTTTCAGGGATGAGGGATCTGTAAGGCACAGTGCTCCCTCAGCCCCACAGCACTTACTAAATCCTGGGTACTTGGATCATCCACTTCATGTTGGGGGAATAGACCTGGTGGGTGTTGAACCACCTGGCCAGCTTGGGCCACTCCTCAGGAGACCGCCCGTAGATCGAGAGCCGGGGCTCCGTGTGCTGGTACTTGGCATCCTCCAGGTCGGAGCCAACCTCCTGCAAACCAGGGCAGATTGTGGCATGGGAAGGCACAGCAGCACCACAGCTTCACCCTGCTCTCCTCCCCTCTCTCCATACCTTGATGATGGTAGCAAAATACTCGCCGTTGATGGCGTTCTCCGTCTTCAGGTAGAGGTCCCGCAGCTCGCTGGCCCCCACGGGGTTGTACTTGTCATTGAACTTGTCAAAGCGCTGGAACGTCTGCCGGCCCTGGGGCAGAGAGCATCGGGGTCAAACACTGCCCTCACAGCTTGGCACTGAGCAGGGACTGACCCAAACCACCCCAAATGGGAAAACCAGGAGCTGCCACGCCGTGCCACAAACATCGACGCGCACAACGTGTGGGAAAAGCCGTGCCTGCAGCGGGGGTGAGAGTGACCCAAGGGTGATCTTACAGTCAGTGTCCTGCCACTTACAGCATGGACATCCAGAGAATCCACTGTCAGGTCGTAGGGGTGCAGATTGAGCTGCTCAAAAAGCTGTTTCAGGGTGAGCTGCTTGCCCTTGGCATCGTAGACCACGCGGTTGGCATCCACATGGTAGGATTTCTTGATGAAACGCAGAAGGTGCTTCTGGTTCATGCAGGCTGCAGCGTGGATGTGCGTGTCCACCTGGGGAAACAGAGGGACAGCTTTGAGCTGGGAAGTTCAGGTACCATCCCAGGGAGGTTATCAAATCCCTCAGGTGAGCACAGTGTGGGGAGCAGGGCTCAGCCCAGCAGCTGAGCAAAACCAGGTGGCACAGCTTTGCCAAGAGCAACCCAGCAGCACATTCCCATTCACAGGAACAACGCTGGTGCTACAGACATGGACTCTAATATCCCCAAGGACGGGAAGGCACCAAGACAGCTCCTCTTAGGGTCCCTGGGGCTCTAAGCCTTGCCCTTTACCTTCCTGCAGTTGTAGAAGTCCCTGTGGGGGTTGTTCTTCAGCTCCTTCATCTCCTCCATCTCATTGAGCATTTCGTGTACTTGGAACTTGGACGAGAGGAACTTGAGGCGCCGGTGAGTGTAGGTCTTGCTGGTGAGAGCAAAGGGCAGAACAGTGACTGGGCTCCTCAGCCCTTGGCACAGGGACACACATTTCACCTGGGATGGAGGAGTTTGTGCTGGCCAGCCCTGCTTCCCTAAGGTGCCTCTGCTGGCTCTGTTACAGAGCTCTGAAGGAAGGCTGGCCAGGTGGGAGCCTACCTGCAGGTGCTGTCTCCAACCCCTGAATGCTGCTTTGCTTAAAACCCAAATCAAGAGGGCTGACAAGGGCCCAGGAGTGTCATCAGCGGGTTCCTCCCTCCTGCCAGGGAGGGGAGGGGGCTGCCCTGACCTCCCTCTGCCCACTGAGGCAGGACCTGCTGGGTTGTGCACTTACACAGGCCCCTGTGCAATCAGGACCAAGAGGAAGTTCATGTCATCCACGAAGTGCTCGAGGTTGGGGTAGGGCAGGTCCTTTGGCTCGTTTCTCTCAGCTGCTGCCTTGTCTGCATAGACATAAACTACCCCATCCTTCATCTGCACGTGGTATCCCAGGTCCTCAGCGAGATTCCCGGTGTCAAAGGGGTCCTGTCCATCCTTCACGGGCGGGGTGAACACTGCACCAAGAGGAGAATTCCAGAAGGCAGCCAGCCCAAACCTCCCACCCCGTGCAGCGGGCAGGGACACCCCACCTCTGTGACAGCAAGGAGGAGCCTGGGCAGCGCCTTCCACAACCCTTTGCTGAGCCCTGGCCCGTGCTGAAGGCAGAGAGGGGAGCCTGGGGTGCCTGGCGTACCTGGGCCGGTGTCCCTGGGTTTCCAGGGCTCGCCCTCGATGGCGCGCAGGTACTGCGAGGGCGTCTGGGGGAACCTCTGCAGGGACTGCTGCATGTTCTTCTCCCGGATGCACAGCGCCCGGTACAGGCCTCTGCACACCACCTCAAAGTCTTCCACTGTCACCTGCAAGGGGGTTGTGGCTGAAGGAACCCCCCGGCTGGAACACGAGTGTCCAGGAGACACCCCGGTGCACCCAGGTGGGGAAAGGCTTTGGTCACAGCAAGGTAAGTGTCAAAAAATCATGGCATGTTGGAGTTGGTAGGGATCTTAAATCTCATCTTGTTCCAGCCCATGCCGTGGGCAGGGACACCTTCCACCATCCCAGGTTGCTCCAAGCCCTGTCCAACCTGGCCTTGGGCACTTCCAGGGATGGGGCAGCCACAGCTTCTCTGGGCACCCTGTGCCAGGGCCTCTCCACCCTCCCAGGGATGAATTTCTTCCCAGTATCCCAACTAACCCTGCCCTCTGGCAGTGGGAAGCCATTCCCCTTGTCCTATCACTACAGGCTCTTGTGAAACACCTCTCTCTGACTTTCTTATCATATATCATATCATATCATATTGTATATCATCATATCAAATCAATCATCCCCTCCCTCCCACTGCTCTGCCTGAGCAGGGCAAGGAAGGGACAATAGACAGAGACCCAGACATGGCAAAGGGAAACTGTGGTGCCAGAACCAGTGAATTCCAATGTCACCCCCTCTTACATTCTTCACTGCAATCAATAATTGGCCCTGAAATGGAAGCCAGGCCTGGGCAAAACACTGCAAGCTATTTTTGGAGCCCAGGCTGAAACTGAAGCAGGAACAACAACATACACTGACCCAGTGTGTCAACAATTTTTGATTTACTGCACAGACAAGTGTTTGGGGCAGTCAGAAGGGGCTGGAGCAGAGTAGGTTGGGAAAACAGCACTCCCAGCTAGGATAGCCATGGCAGGGAGACGTGCTCAGTGCCTGAGCAGGGAGAGGTTTCCAGATTCCCCTAACTGCTCCTCTGCTATGCAGCTCTGAGCTGAACAACCCTCCAGGGTGTTCTTAGAAGCAGCACAAATGTCATAGGAAGCTGAGGAGGAGAAGGCAGGATTAGCACGAGATGTGATAACAGTCCTGGTCAACTGGCTCTGGGTGACCCTGCCTGTGCCAGGGGTTCAGTGACCTCCCTCAGCCATTCTGGGATTCTTGGATGTGCACAGAGCTGGACAGATATAGCTGTGTGCAAGCAGAGAGGATGTGAGAGGACGAGCACAGCCCGCCCTGCCATGCCCTCCCTGGAGAATCCAATCCCAAGGGAAGCATGCAGCACCCACAGGCTCCTGCTAAGGAATTCAGCTCTGGATCTTCCAGGGATGCAGCAGGGCACCACCAGATGCTTGTGAGGTACAAAATGAGACACTGTGCCCACTGCACCTGGTACAGACTGAGCTGGAGACACTGCCCATTTCAGCTGGTACAGATTGAGCTGGAGACACTGCCCACTGCACCTGGTACAGACTGAGCTGGGACATGCTCTGTGCACTGCACCTGGTACAGAGTGAGCTGGGAGATGCTCTGCCCACTGCACCTGGTACAGACCCCTGTGTCACTGGGCGCTGCTGAGGGACAGGCAGGGGCATGGGAAGGGAAGAGCCATGGCATTACCTACCCCAGAGGCATAGTCCCCAGTGATCTGCACCCGCTGGAAGTCGGGCACAGAGTCGTAGTGGGGGCAGGTGGCGTTGGCCTCAGTGGCAGAGTGGCCGCTCAGAGGCCCTGGGACCACGGGCTGTGCCAGCGCAATCGTCTTCATGCGGATCATCTTCTTCCTGCCACGGAGGAAAGCCTCAGACAGACAGCCCCATTCCATGGCCACACACAGGGCCAGGGGCAGGGGCACTTCCCACAGCTGTGTTCCAGCTGTGCACAGCACAGACCAACTCTCTGGTGATTTCTGAGCACAGCACAGACCAACTCTCTGGTGAATTCTGAGCACAGCACAGACCAACTCACTGGTGAATTCTGAGCACAGCACAGACCAACTCTCTGGTGATTTCTGAGCACAGCACAGACCAACTCTCTGGTGATTTCTGAGCACAGCACAGACCAACTCTCTGGTGAATTCTGAGCACAGCACAGACCAACTCACTGCTGATTTCTGAGCACAGCACAGACCAACTCACTGGTGCTTTTTGAGCACCTTCAAGAGATGCTGCCAAAAGCCACAGCACACAAGGCAGCCACAGATTTTGGAAGTTGCATCTTTCCAGAGTCTCCATCTCCCTCCCCCACAGCTCTGTGGCCATTGCTGTGCTGGCACCCAGGGAACAGGCCAAGGGTGTCTTTCTGTCCAACAGTGGGAACAGTTGCAGAGGAAATCCTGGAGTACCTGACAGATGCCCTGGGATTATCAGGGATTTATTCCATAGGTGTGGTCAGCTGTTCCCACAGGCCTTGATTTCCACCCCCCTGCTTGCTCTGGCTGGGGGCTGCAGGCTGTGCTGCCCTCCTTGCCCAGGCTCCCTGGGCACTCACCGCTTCTCCACCGTGGCACTGCTCTCCTGGAGCATCATGTGCACCGTCTTTTCCCGGCGGGAGATGGGGCAGATCTCTTCCACATCAAAGTGAGAGATTTCTCCCCTGACCTCCTCATCCTTCACCTCGGAGGCAAAGACCTTCTCGGCGAAGGAGCGCAGGGACTCGTCCATCTCTGCAAGGAGCAGCAGCGGGGTTCAGTGTCCCACAGGGAGGGCATTCCCAGCCACTGGAACAGGCAGGAGCCCCTTGCAGGCAGCTCCGTGCTCAGTTGCCTTTTCCTTGTGGCCCCCACACCCCAGAGAAGGCTCTGAGCCACCTCCCAGATTTGCAACAAGGCTGGGCCACACCTGGTGGGCTGGAGACATCCTTTGGTATCCCCAGCACAGCAGGAAAAGTAAACACAGCCCGAGAGTGCTGCCAAAAGGCCCAGGGAGAAGCAGGTCCTTGGGAAGGGCAGTTATGGGAGCATGCACTGGGTGGAAGAGGGGAATATTTGCAGAGCCCTTACAGCTCTAGGGAGCCTGAAATGCACTTGCTCCATGGTTTGGATGGAGGGGGCAGAGCTGGCAGCCCGAGCACTCAGCTCCCACCATCCCAGTGCAGCTGGGGAGCCCCAGCTGGGCACCCCTCAGCCCACCACGTGCATCGTGCTGCAGAGGTGCCAGAGTCACCGTGGACACAAGGCTGGCTGGAGCTTTATGGAGGAGGAGAAGGAAGGTTAAAAACCCTTCCACTGCCAACAAAATACCATAAAACAAGAACCCAAGGGTTCTGCTGGCAGCATCTCCCAGAAGCAGGTGTTTGCATGGCAGCACAGGGGCACTGACAGCGGGTTTGGGCAGCTCAGCAGGAAGCAGGGCAAGGATTGATGCCCAAGGATGGACCTCACCCTCGATGTGTCACACAGGACATGGTCACAGGTGAGGACCAAAGCAGAATGGATGGAGGGTTCTCACCAGCACTCAGGACAGTATTTAACAAATTCCTTATTTTGGTGCTGTGTCAAAGGACAGAAGGGTGGGACCATTCTGTGTGACACCGAGGGGCAGAGCTGGCACTGCTAGGAGATAGCATCTCTCCAGCTGCTGAAGGATCACCATGATCATGTAACTGCTGCTTGGTTCCAGTGATCATGTCTAGGCAGTAACACAGCAGAGCACAGAGAAACCCAGCAATACTCACGTTTGTGTTCTGCTGTTTGAGATAAAACAGAGACAAAGTAAAAGCTGTTGTGATCAGCCCCTCAAAATCTGAGCCTTTTTGCCTTATCATCTCATCAGTCATTCAAATGGGATTAGCAAATACAAGTTTAGCCAAAGCCTTCCACTTACAAAAGAACCCCGGAGTAGTTTGGGTTGGAATGGACCTCAAAGCTCATCCCATGAGCAGGGACACCTTCTACTGTCCCAAGCTGCTCCAAGCCCCATCCAACCTGGCCTTGGGCACTTCCAGGGATGGGGCAGCCACAGCTTCTCTGGGCACCCTGTGCCAGGGCCTCCCCACCCTCACAGGGAACAATTCCTGCCCAATGTCTCATCTAACCCCGCCCTCCTTTGGCTTAAAGCCATTCCTCTTTGTCCTGTCACTCCATGCCTTGTGACAACTCCCTCCAGCCTTCTTGTAGCCCCTTTAGGTACTGGAAGAAAAAGAAGAAAGGCAGAGCAGAAGTTGTTACTTTGAGGAACACAAAGATGGAAGTTCTGCATTGCCTGTCCTGTGACAGAGCCTCTCTGGTACCAGAGCATGGAAATGAACCCCAGTGCAGGTGCACCCAGCCTGGGGCTCTGGCCCAGCCTCTGCCTGGCACAGGCTCTGCTTCCCCTGCAGTGTCCAAGGTGGAGCATTTTCTAGAACCCAGATCACCTCACTCAACACCAGAAGAGACTGAGAGGTACCAGTCGTGTGCTGAGACTGAGCTGGCTGGGCAGGTCTCTCCCTACAGCTGTGCCCAGGAGTGCAGAAGGAACAGCAGCAGGGCAGGACAGCCTTCAGCTGAACAAGCAAGGAGATATTTCAGAGACTCAGAGCACCAGGCTTTGCTATTTTTTGCCCATGAGTCGCCCTCCTTTGTGGCCATCAGGATGGATGGTCATTTCAGAGCTGCCGAGTTCCACCCGCTGCAGTCACATCCCCACTTCTTCCCTGACAGGGTCAGACAGCTGAGGCACTGCCCTCCCACAGATCCTCACTGCTGCTCAGGCAGGGTGGCAGCAACATTTTGAGGGTGCAGCTCCTGCCCTTTCCATCTGACCCTGCAGCCCAGGCTCTGGGATCACCAGCTGCCGGCTTCCCAAAGCCCAGCCTGCGAACACACGCTCCGGAATCCTCACTCCACGGATTCATTTGCAAATGAAGCATCCCAGAAATGCTCAGCTTGACCTTTCATCTCTTTAGTGGATGGGAGTGACACTCAGGAAGGTTCACAGCCTCCCACTGATGGAGCAGAGCCAGGCTTTAACACAGCACAGTGTTTAACACTAGGACAGTGTCTCTCACACCACAGCCCTGCCATTCCAAACACGCTCTTATCAGGGCTCTTTGCTGCTCTTATCACTCAGGGCTCTGCAGTCACATGCCACATGTCCCTCTGCACAATTCTGCACAGCCTGGCTGACCCTGCTCCTGCTGCCCAGCTCGTGCTCCCATCCCCTCAGCACTGCAGCTCCCCACATCTTCTGAGCTTCACCAGGCTGACCAGAGACTCCTGAAATCCCTCTGACCCCTTCCCCAGGGATTGAATGGTGTCATTACACTGCAGGAGACACAACATTTTCCTCCAGTACAAGCAGAGCAAGATTCAAACAACAACACAATTTCTTTGCTGCGCTATCCAAAACCATCTCCAAGCAGGAAGAAAAACGTCCAAAGGCCCCAGCGAGGTCCCCTGGACACCACACATCCAAACCTCCGGGGCTGTGGGCTAAGGACCCTGCCCTGTGGCTCCTTGGCTTTCAGACCTACCTGGAATCCTCACCCTGGACATGGCAGCAGCGTTTGCAGCACCTCAACAACACCCAGAGCACAGGGGCCGAGTGACTGCCCAGCAGCACAACACTAATTTTACTGCTTTCCCTTCCCTGTAACCAGACTCTCCCACTCTAAAAGGAGAGTGGAGATCAACTGTGGGACTATTTAAAGTGCAGCCACAAACACTTGCACTGAAACAGGTGAAAGCAGGGCTCAAATGTAATGAATTTTGTTCTGCAAATCAGGCTTTCGTTTTACATTTCATGGAGTGTCACCTGGTGGCTGGCTGGATTTCTGATTTCCAGGGCAGCTGCACCTTTCCAGTGTGATCTGTGGAAGTCATTCTTTTAACAGGGACTAAACCTGATGTTTCTGTGCTGAATCCAAGGTTTGAAGGGAATTCCCGAGGCAGAGGCCGGGTGTTTCCATCAGAACAGGGGCTGTGGATAGGCACAGACCATGTGCTCTCACCTGTGCTGCTCAGAGGTTTTTCCTGAGAGAGGGATCTGTTTGGAAGCCTGGATTTGGCCAACAGGGTTGCCCAGATGTCCTCACTTCTTCCCAGCTGAATCCAAGGAATAAAAGGAAGGTGCAAGGAGTCACATTTTCCTCCTGGGCTTTTCAGGAATTGCCTTTATCAAGCTTTGTATCCTATTGCAGATATGATGTCCAGTTCTGACCCATAAGCAAGGTGTATCTTACAGAGATCAGCTCTCAGTACAACCCAAGGTAGCCAAGGAACTTCTCCCTTGAGCTGCACACGTGGCTTGGGTCTGACAGAGCAGGGAAGCCTGATTTAAGCAGATTGTTTCAGCACATTGGCACTGAGGGCTGTACCCTCCTTTAGGGTGTCCTCAGACCTTCTTCAGATCTCACCTGCAGCTGGAAAACAGCTCCTGTGTGAAGGAAAAGGCCAGAATTTGTTGTGCCCTGTGTGTTGCCAGGATAGCTCTGAGCTTCTGACTTTGGTTCCTGGTGAACCTGAACAGGTCAGGAGGATAAAATAGTTTTGATGTGAATCAGAGTCTTTTGCTGTTTGTTTATACTTCAGTTCTTGATGGCACTGAAAATCTGCCCTGGAATAGGACAAGTCAAGCAAAGCACTCAGGCACAGCCTGGCTCTGGTTTCAAGGGTGGCTTTGGTCATAGCATTGAAGGGAACACAAAAACCACCTGGAAAATACAACATTATTTGGAATTATATGTGCATCCAAGGGATTCCTGTGCCATATTTTGCAGGAACAGCTATGGAAAGGTCTTGTCCAAGAAGAAAACTGGAATAGGTGACAGAGTCACCTGCATAAAATACAGAGCTGGGCATAACAAGCCATGGATTTTGTCTGTAGGAGCACGGGAAGCTTTGTGGCACAACCAGTGCAGTGAGCTGAGCTGAGGCCTGGTGCAGCATCTCCAGCTGAGATAATTCCTAGACCATCCAGAAATTCTCTGGAAGGGATGTGCCCTCTATTTGAGGGCAGGGTAGAAATTGTGAAATTCTCCGGAATTCAGGGAATTTTATCTCCACTTCCCACTTATTCCCCAAGAATATAAACTGATTTCACTCCCTCCAACCTGCAGAGGTGCAGCACCAGGGCAAAGCTGGGATGCTGTTCCTTGGTTTCCTCTTTCATGCTGATAAAGTCTTGAGGTTCTGAATTCTTCTTGTTCTCCCCCATCCCCGAGTTTGAGAGCCCCCACCCCACATTCCTGTTTTACTCTTTCATTCAAGGGCCATAAAAACTGGCTGTTTGCTCTCCCACAGGGACTCTATCTGCCCTTAACCTTCCTGGACACATCAGGACCTCAGGATTCACATCTGAAACCAAAATTAACCTTTAGGATGCAGAGGTCATCTCCCTCAAGAGAAGAATCTTGATCGTCTCTTGATCCCTCAGCTTTTTTAATCACAGGGTCAGCTTGGGTGGGCTCATGGTGGAAATCTGAGTAAAGCCTGGGCATGCTGTGCTAAAGTTAGATCCAGGGCCTCTGCAACCTCAAGGACTGACACAAACAACCCATCTTCCCACTCTTTTTCAGCTGGAAAATGGTTTAAATTGCTGCAGAAGAAGAATGTGAACAGAGGGGATCTCACCAGGGCACTCCTGGCTGTGCTGGGGCTCTGATCAGCTCACCCAGCCCTGGGAAAAGCCTCAGCAAGTTCTTCTCTCCCCACGTTGTTCTTTAGCATCCCCTGCATGGATTCCTCCAGGGCTGGTGAAATCAGCCTCTGCTCCAGGGCACAACCAACAGCAGCTCCTCAGGAGGGAACTGCTTTGTAGGAAAAACACACTGGAGGAGAATTTTCCCAATAAAAGCCAAGAAACCCCACGGTTTTTAGCACCACTTGAACTCAGGTGGTGAATCCTTTAGGAGCAGGCAGTGACTACTGGAGCTACCCAGTCCAGGAGCTGTGTGCCCCTCTTCCTGGGGGTCTGCTTTTCAATTCCTGCCACAAAACCCAGGCTGGACTGCAGGTTCCAGATGCCTGACACAACAACTGAGGAGAAACACACTGGAAGCACATTTACTCACTGTGTGGTCCAACACAATTTGCCTTCTAGCAGGAGGAAAGCCAGCAGGGAGGTGTTTTAGAAGACTGAATTAAGCAATTTAAAAGCCTAACAGAGCATGATTTGGGCGCAGCAATAACTTAACAGCTGGTTTTGCCATTGGAATATCAAATAAAGAAGTTTCCCTCTCCGTTTTTTAGACAAAGTCAGCAACAATATTATGAGGGACCTCACTGCAAGCAGAGGTTGAAAGGAGGAAGATGCACAGATTGGTGAAGTCTTTAAAACTGGGCTCAGGACCAAGTCTGTGTCAGGTCTCAGGGCCACTCTCACTGCTCATTTATGCTCTGGGGCACATTTAGGGCAGAGCTGAGCATGTCCCATGACAGAAGTGACATCTGGAATAAATGTCCCCCCCCAGACAAAGCAGAGAGCACTGTGATAAACTGTGATAAACTCCCTGTAACCCACTTGTGCCCAGATCACAAAGAAAACAACCAAAGAATTCAAAGTTTATTCTTTAAAAAAGTTATTTAAGAAGCAAAATAATTTACTTCAATTCAAACCAAAAGAGATGCATTATTGAAAGCAAATAATTAAACAAAGTAACAACAAATTAGCCCTTGGGTTAAAAGTCCAGATCCCAACAGTTCCCAACCATCCTGGGGGTTATACACAGGCAGACACTCAAGGTTTGGGGTTTTTGAGGAGCACAGACAGGTCAGGATGTCATTCAAACTTCCTCTGCTCTCCTTCCCCACACGCCTGAGGGTGCCTGGAATCCAACTCTGAGTCACTGAGCTGTACTAAAAATTATGCCAGCTCCAACATCGTGGTTAAAATCCCAAGTCCTACCAAGGGCAGGAGCAGAATCTGAGCAGTTGTTTGGACCAGACCAGGGAGTGGGGACACAGAGTCACACTGGCTCCTTGGAGAGCTGCTCAGCCACAGCAACCAAACATTGATTACAATTATTGGCACTTTTTGAACAAGTTTTACCCTTTTTTGATATTTGACCTCAGAGTTGTTTATGCCTGTTCAGCCCAGTCAGGACAGTGAAATCAGCTTGGCAGTGTTGTGCTGTTAGTTCAAATAACAATGTGGACCAAACCTACAAAACCACCTTTTCCAGGCACCTGTCTTGGGCAAAACCTTCTGTGCTTATCTTCTAAATCATTTTTCCAAAAGTCCACAGGGTTTTGTCCTTCCAGTTCTTGGCTGCCACCAAACCCAGGTTCTCTAGAGACAGCTGGAAACAAATTACAACCATCCACTTCACACTGCTGACCGGTACAACACCCTGGGTTTGTGTTATTTGCTGGATTTGGAACTACACCAATGGAGAGGGGAGTATCACCTGCAGCACCCTAAAAACTGAAAAAATCCTAAAAACCCTTCTGAAGGTTCCAAAAGTGACATAAATGCAGCCCTATCTTTACCAGGGCTTTTTCCCTTTTCAGGTTTCATAGAGCCCAAGAGGAAGGGAACAGCAAAGAGAAAGCAGATGCATTTTCCAGTCAGTTCCCACACATTTCTGAGAATTCCCAGCTTTTGGAGCTGCAGCTGGTGCCCTGTAAGGACAAGCAGAGCACACTGTGCAGTGTGAGGCATTGCTATGATGAACCTCCTTCCAAAAGGAATCATTTTCCATGTTGACCACAGAGGCTTCAAACATCAAATGCCAAAGGCTTTCCACGGGCACAGGCAGCTGTGCTCTGAGCATTGCTGCTTGCCAGGAAACTCCTGCATTGCCCAAGTAACCAAAACCCATCCAGACCTGGATGCCAGAAGTCTGACCCTCCTTGCAAAGCCCACACTGCTCCCTCCTGCTGAGCAGATGTGCATCCCAAAAGCTTTTCTCCCTTTTCCCAGGGGTGATTGCTGTTATGACAGTGCCACACATCTCCTCAGGAGCTCTCATCTCCTGCCACAGGCAATGCCTGCACAGAAAACTCCCTGACAAAAGCTTCTGAGCCCTGACAGTGCAGTGCTGGCAATTCTGTCACATTTAACCTGCAGCACGAGATCAGGAGTGGTTTGGGTTGGCAGGACCTTAAAGCTCATCCTGTGCCATGGGCAGGGACACCTTCCACCATCCCAGGCTGCTCCTTCAGCACCTCCAGGGCTGGGGCAGCCACAGCTCCTCTGGGCAACACCAAACAAACTGAACTCGAGCCACCACTGTGTGTGTCTTGCTGGAAATTAATATTTTATGTTAAAATCTTTGTGGGTTTAATTCTTATCAGTGTCACGTCAGTCAAAGTTAAAACAAATTGAAAAAGGTATTTGTAAGGATTATCACAGATAAAGAAAATGTGATGCAGATTGACCCTTTTCATTCCCACAAGAGAATTAAGAACGTAAGTAGTGAAGGAAGCAATATTAAAAGGAAAAATTTCTTCTCTCTCTGTTTACTGATTTCTAATGTCCATTTGAAATGGAGGACTCCAAATGAAGATGTGACTGACACCAACAACCTGAAACTGAGCTGCACCCTCCCTGCTCTGCTCTGGCACTGACCAAACGCTCCCTCTGTTGGCTGCAGGCTCCTTCCTCCTGCAGAGGGGCTGCAGCTCAGCTCTGGACACACAGCTCAGCTCTCCTGCCTGGACACACAGCTCAGCTCTGGACACACAGCTCAGCCCTGGACACACAGCTCAGCTCCGGACGCNCTCTCCTGCCTGGACACACAGCTCAGCTCTGGACACACAGCTCAGCTCTCCTGCCTGGACACACAGCTCAGCTCTGGACACACAGCTCAGCTCTGGACACACAGCTCAGCCAGGGCAGGAGGGAGCAGCTCTGGCAGCAGGGAGCACCCCAGAGCACCCCAGAGAATGGCTGATGGCTTTGGCTCTGCCTCAGCTCACAGTCCCCTCAGCTGGAGCCAGCCCAGAGCTGCCCCAGTCTGGCCCACAGCTCTGTGAAGCCACCACTGAACTCATTTCCTTCCCCATTTTGCAAGGGTGCTGCCATCAGAAGCTGCCTCAGGTCTCTGTGGCAGCTCTGCCTTCTGCCCTCTCTCACAGAATCCCAGAGTGGTTTGTGTGGGAAGAGACCTTAAAATTCATCTCATGCCAGCCCTGCCATGGGCAGGGACACCTTCCCCTCTCCCAGGCTGCTCCAAGCCCCATCCAGCCTGGCCTTGGGCACTGCCAGGGATGGAGCAGCACATTCTGCACCCCTGACACAGAGAGCCAACCCCAAACCCCCACACTCCTTCCTTCCCTCACAAGGAAACTCTCCAACTCCATTTTACACTCTAGAGACGTTTTGAAAAGACTCTTTACAGTCTGTGGTAAGAAAATAATTCAGAATAAAACAATTTGCAAGTTCCAGAGAGCTGAATAGCAGCTGTCCAAACCAACCTCCAGTTACCAGAATAATTAGTGAGAAGCTGCCCAGAAATGTTGGCAGTTCATGTTAAAAATGAACAGCTGACAGGTTTGGTCCAGCTTGGAAGAGATCTGAATGCTGCAGGAAAACAATACAGAATATAAACTGTTCCACCCACAAAGAAAGTAAAACACAGATGCAGTGTGTCCCCTCCCTTGTCCAAGAGTCTCACAAGTGCCTGCTGGACCTTCCAGCCTACAAATTCCTGCTGCAGGACCCTGTCAGGCACAGATCACCCACACCACACTTGCCTGCTTAAGACAATGAGCTCCCAAGAAATTCCAGTCCTTGGGGTTTTCCTCCACCCAAGGGACAACTTCAAATCTTCTTAGCAAACAGGCACTTAATTAGGAAAGGTTTTCCTCTTTATTACAGAAATGGAGGATCAGGTAGGTGGCACTCCTGGCACTGGAGATGTTGCACTTTGCTGTACAGGTGCCCAGAGAGCAGACACCCATCTGAGAGGGGACAGGGGCACTCCTGGTGGCACAGCCACGGGTGACATCACTCTGTGCCACTCCTCTGACAGCACTGCACGGAATCCAACAGACAGGGGACACACAGCACTTCTAGCTTTTACTCTAGAGGTAAAGTGTCATCTTTTTCACAGCATTTAGTCTCTATAGTTCACTTGTGTGACTGGTTTTCTTCTTGGACAAACCCAGGTAACACAGGGAGAAAAGAATCCCAGTACATCCAGAGATGCTGCTGCTCCGTGAGCTGAGCAGGGAGGTAGATGCCATGGATGTTCTCTTCAGATGGAGCACAGAAAAAGGACCTTGTGCTAATTAACTCTGGTGCCAAGAGGCTGTCAGTGGCACCAGAGCACTGCAGGGCATCAGCAGGAGAGGCAGCACAGGAGATCGAGGCTCGTCCAGCAGCTGCACCTGAACCACGTTTGCTTGGCATCTGGAACAGAAAGGCATCTCCAATTAGCGCTAATTAGCTGTGAGGTGGATGTGCAGTGCAGCGCTGCAAGTCCTGAGCTGGTCTGTCTGTCCTCACAGTCATGAGCAATGTGTTTTAGGGAACTGCTGAAAGGGGTTTCTCTCTGTTGGGGACTCAAATGTCTTTACTGCACCGTTTGACTTGGTTAATCCTGGAATGGGCACATTCCAGAGGAACACTGCTCCAGGGAAGCTGTGCAGGAATCAATAAATCAGCAGCACATGGTGACTGCACAACTGTGCACACCCCCCTTTCAAGGTGTTTCTTCAGAAATTACACAAATGGTTAAAATGGTTTCCCAAAGGAAGGAGACAAAGGGATGATGCACAAAATCACAGCACTGAAATCAGTGGAGACTGTGGAATGTTTTGGGCTGGAAGTGACCTTAAAGATCATCTTATTCCATCCACCCATCAGCCAAAAGGGTGATGTGAATCTAAATTCCTTTTCTTCAGCTTTGTCATCAACTCAGAGGGGAATTTTTCTTTTTTGGAGAATTAATTAATTGTAGGATCCAAATCTCTGGGAATCAATGGGTTGTACAGCAGGGAAAAAACCCAGGCAGAGCACCCAGCACTTCTGAGCCACCTTTATGAACTCCTGGAAGGCAAAGAGACAAGAAGGCAGTGGAAATGTGGCAGTGCAGCCCACCTTTTCACATGACAAGGCAGGACAGTCCCATGCAGCCCTGGTTCCCATCCTCGCTGCTGTTGAGCTTCTTCATCCGGTACTGCCGGATCTCTCTCACCAGGGTGTAAAAAGCATCTTCCACACCCTGAGGGCAAACACAAGGTCAGGCATTTTCCCTCCTGAAGCTTTGGAAACCACTCATCTTCCCATCCCACAGCCCCTTAATGTGCTTGAAAGACACAATTCTACAGAAGAGCAGCACCCAGCTCATCCCAGGTTCACCAGAGGGAGGAACTCACCCTGATGTCCCAAACTCCTTACACTCCTCACCCTTCCTTCTGGCCATTAAAACAACCATGGAAAACTCTGCAGGGAGCTTCCATGCAGGGAACAAGCTACTCCTTGCATTATCATCTCCATTTCAGGATTCCTGGGATTCAATTCTTCAGGATTTTCTGGCTGCTGTGTGATAATTTCCCCTCTCCTGCTCCAGCCCTGCTGCAGGCTCAGCCTCGTGGCCAAGGCAGCTTTGGAGAAGCCCATCAGTCCAGGCTGGGAATTCTGGCTGTGAACAGAAATCTGCTCATTGGCAGAAGAAATCTTCTCATTGAGAAGCCAAGAGAACCAAGCAGGGCTGGGGTGAGGGAGCTCAGCCCCTGACACTTCCCAGCCAGAGCTGCTCCTGCCCACACTGAGTGACACTGAAATGGGATGGAATAATTTATACCATGATCTGCAGTATTAGAAAGTTGGGATTTTTCACTTGCTTAGGACACACAGTGCATTTCTTTTTGTTCTGTGTGTTTTGTGAGATTTTATAAGAGGTATTTCTTTATTATAATTAAAATATGCTTTTATTTAATACATTTTTAAAGGCTTATTTTGCAGGCTTTTGTTTCTTATGGAATTTTTTTTATAGTTTTGGAGGTTTATTAAGAGGGGGTTTTGGTGGTTGTATTCATTGAATGTTTTGATATTAAATGGGATTTTTTTTAACTTTTTGGGGGCATGCACTGTTGTTTCTTGTTACCTGATTTGCCAAAAAAACACTGTAGGTCTCTTTATCTGGTTTTTTACTGGTTTTAGTTATGGTTATTATTTTGTGTGATTTTTTTTTTTTGGCTAGTTAGTTTTGATGTTTTATTTAGTAACTTTAGGGGAGTTGAAATTTTTTTATTCTCTACTTTTTACCAACTTGAAAGGAAGTCAGGACAACTCTGAAGTGACTCCTGCACTTGCCCAGCCCAGAACTCTTTCAAGCAAAGAGGGAGTGGGGAAATAAAAGCTAAAAACTGCACAAGGACTGGAAAATGCTTCTGTAAATAAGGCAGAAGCACATGGGAAAATGTCATTGCTGCATTTCCCAGCAGGAAGGAGTCAGAGCTGAGTGGGGCATCTCACCTGTCTCGTTTTTGCAGAGGTCTCTATGAAGGGGATCCCATAACTTTTTGCTAATTCTTGAGCCTGTTTTGTGTCCACTGTTCTCGTGGGCAGGTCACACTTGTTCCCAACCAGCACCATGGGCACATCATCTGAGTCCTTCACCCTCTTGATCTGCTCTCTGCAGAAAGACAAGTTTAAAATTAAAAAAAAAAAGTCAGCAACTCTTTTCTAAATATGAAAACTGGTTTAGTTCAGTATTCAAACAACCTTGTGCTACAAGAATATATTAAAGCTGGGCAGGGCCTCAGGGTTTCAACAGCAGAATGGACAATCCCTTTGTGCACTTCATTTTCTGTCCATGGATGCTCCACTCTGGATTTCTCTCCCATTTTCTTAGGGGTGACATTCTGGGCTATAAATGTGCTCTGATTCACAGAATCCCAGGGCAGCTGGGCTTGGGAGGGACCTGTGCACATCACCCAGTCCAAGGCAGGTGGCACAGGAACACCTCCAGGTGGGTTTGGAATGTGTCCAGAGAGGGAGACACCACCTCCCTGGGCAGCTGTTCCAGGGCTCTGCCTTCCTCCATGGAAAGAAGTTTTTCCTCATGTTGAGGAGGAACCTGTTGTGTTTTAATTTATGGTCATTGCTCCTTGTGCTGGGCACCACTGCAAAGAGCCTGGCACCATTCTCTTGGCATCCCTTGGAGATATTTATATGGATTGAGATGATAAATGATTAACACAGCCCTAAAAACACTTTCCCATTCTTAATTGACTAAAGATGGTGCTGAGGCCCTGGCACAGGGTGCCCAGAGAAGCTGTGGCTGCCCCAGCCCTGGAAGTGTCCAAGGCCAGGCTGGATGGGGCTTGGAGCAGCCTGGGACAGTGGGAGGTGTCCCTGCCCATGGCAGGGGGGGAACAAGGGGATTTTTAAAGTCCCTTCCAACCCAAACCACTCTGGGATCTGTGATTAGGGCCATTCCTAGAACAAGGAAAACAAAATCCACTGAGAAAGCTTTGCTAACAGGAAGAACAGAGCAGATAAAGAGGATAATCTGGACTGGAGAGGTTCTGTCAAGAGAGTTTTGTCTCCTGCATTAAGAGATGTATTGCACTGTAATTGTAAACTCACTCCTGTTGGATAAACACCTCCAATTCAATAGAGTTTTTCAAGTAAAGCAGAATGAACAAACAGTTTTCTCACCGAAATTGATGGTGTTTTTAGCCCAGAACGGGGCTTGGAGCAGCCTGGGCAGGTGGAGATGTCCCTGCCCATGGCAGGGATGAGCTTTAAGGCCCCTCCCAACCCAAACCTGCCTGTGATTCCATGCACTGGCACAGAACAGTGACAAAACTTCCTGAAAGAAGTGGAACATTGCACATTTGCCTGTTCCTGGGCCCTCACTGAGCCGCTTCACTGCCCAACCCCCAGCAGTGGCCCTGCCCCGCCCCAGCCGTACCTGTAGAGGTTGATGTCAGCGAAGGATTTGCTGTTGTTGATGGCAAAGACGCAGAGGAAGCCCTCCCCTGTCCTCATGTACTGGTCCCTCATGGCACTGTACTCCTCCTGGCCCGCTGTGTCCAGGATGTCCAGCAGACACGTCTCGCCATCGATCACCACCTGCTTGCGGTACGAGTCCTGCCACACACAGGGTTAGTCAGCCAGCTGCCTCGGCTACATGCACGAAATATTAAAATAACAATAATAAAAACACCAGTGGGAGGGAGAGAGGAGCTTTCCCAGCCATGCTGGAGCTGCCCCATCCTTGGAAGTGTCCAAGGGCAGGCTTGGAGCAGCCTGGGATAGTGGAGGTGTCGCCACCCATGGCAGGGGGTGGAAACAAGATGAACTTTAGGGTCCTTTTGAACCCAAACCATCCTGGAATTCTGTGATTAATGGCAAAAAATGGCAACATCTGTGACATCAAAATGTTAGAAAGAGAAAAATAAATAGGGCAAATTTCTCGGGTAATTCTTGGGTTTTCAGTGAAGTTGTATTAATTGTAAGTGTGGTCAGCACAGTTAGAGAAATTGTGCCTAAGCCTCTGAAAGGACAAGTCTCCCATAGTGATGCAGCAGACACCGGCTTTTCAAATGTGGAGTGTGACATTTCTCATTTCCATTACAAGTCCAAACCAGCCTGGATTCCGTGACTCTCATCCGTCTCTGACAAAAAACCCCACCAGTATATAAAACTAACACATTTTAAATGTCACTCTAAGCCCCCTCAACCTTTGTTACAAACCAGAAAACTCCTATTGCTTTAAAGAAATTTCTCCATTAATAGAAGAGGCAAACCAGGATATCATCAATATCACCAGTGAGCAGAACCGACGCCCTGCCCAGACCCGCGGGGGCTTTTTTGGGTCCCCTTTGGCTGCTTTGGGGAGCCCGAGGCAAACGGGGGAGGGAGCGCTCCGGGAGCCCGGGCTGGGCTGGGCTCAGGGACCTCCCAGCGCATCCCCGCGGCGGCGGGGCCTCGGGGGAGAGGGGTTTTCCCGGGGAAGGAGCGTTTTCCCAGCGTTTTCCCGGGGAAGGAGCGTTTTCCCAGCGTTTTCCCGACCCCGCGCCCGCGGCCCCGCGCACCTCGATGGTGGGGTCGTACTCGTCCACGAAGTGGTTCTGGATGAGCTGGATGGTCAGCGCGCTCTTGCCCACGCCGCCCGCGCCCACCACCACCAGCTTGTACTCGGTCATGGCCCCGCGGCCTCGCCGGGCCCGGCCCGGCCCCGCC
>VZRZ01002086.1:0-20953 GCA_013398175.1 Climacteris rufus | reverse complement strand
AAAAAAAAAAAACCAAAAAAAAAAAGCACACAGACATCAACTATTCACCTTGATGAAAGTCTCAATACAGCTATGGAAAGCCTAAGTATTTATTCTCTTACAGTACACTGGGTGCCGGCTGCAAAAAGAACAAAAAAAATGTATTCACTTCAGGCACAACTTCTTTCTTTTTAAATTTAAATCAGTAAAAGAAACTGGGTTTAGAAGCTGCAGTGTTCTAAGCAGCAGCAGATTTGTGCATTGTTTTAAATATATTTAAATTACCACACTGATGGCACACCTCAGCCTTATGAAATTCTGCACTGTCTGTTCCAGAACACCACAAAATCCACCGACCCTGGGAGAGACTTGCACTGAGCTCTAACCACTGGCTAAAGGAGTCAAGTTAAATGAACTAGGAAAACACTGTAACATTTGGCCATCAACTCAAGGGATCTGAATGTTCCTGGAGATCTGATAGAAACTGAACTTATTCCACCCTCACATGGTCCTCAGAATTTGAGCAGAGTGAGCTGAAGTGAGTCCTCCCCTCCACTCGGGAGGGAAGATAATGCAACTGAGCACTAAGGCATAATAAACCTTGGCCAAAAACAAGGATAAAGCATAATAACTGTAGTGCAGAATTCCACAAGGTCTGCCCGAGCAGAGCTGTCTATGTTTACTCACAGAGGCAATGGAGATTGCAGTTACCAGTTGCGTTAAATGCACCATTCAAAACAAGCTTCTAAAATGTGATACTATAAGGCGCCACCTTAAAGTTCTCCAGAATGCAACTGTGCAGAAATTTAAAATGGTTTCGTAAATTGAATTTTAAACATAACATGAGAAGGTGTTAAAACTGGTGGAATAGCTTCTGAGAATTTGGAGGAAGGGATGAACAGGGAGATATTCAGTACCCTTCGCCAGCCCCGCCCAACGTCGGCGTGGGGTTGGGATCAATCTATAACACCAGCCTGGCGGATCTTTCTCTCTGCACCAAATCCCTGCAAGGAAAACAGAACAAACTATGAGCTCCAGCAGCACAGAATCAGCAAATCATTTAGACTGGGAAGGTCTTTAAGTTCATCAAGTTCAACCGTGAACCCAGCACCACCACCGGGCTTTGAGGCAAAGCTGGTCTGTTCCTCCCAAGTACAGCAGCAGCACCTTTCTGATTCATGTTTGTCTTCAGAAACAGAGACAAAACACGTTCTGTGGGGTGTCCTAAACACTTCACAACTCCAAACACTTCACTCCTCCTGCTTATCAAGTGGTAGCAGAAGCTTGTGTGAAAGCCATGTCTGGGTGAGTGATTTTCACTTGCTGCCTCTGAGGTTTATAAATGAAAAGCAAACCAAGACAGCCAAGACACGCAGGCTCCAACACCAGCAGCGGCTGGTTGCTTCTCTGCTGTGTGCTCTGCTGAAAGCCCAGCACCCTCAGGGACACAGGGGACAGCACTGTGCTCACACAGCAGGTGAGGGAGGAATTTGCTACCAAAGGGAAGCAGATGCCAGCTGCCCACAGCTCAGCTGCCAGCACGGGCAGCAGTGTGTGCCCCAAGGCCAGGCAGCCCTGCAGCTCAGCTCCCAGCACAGGCAGCAGTGTGTGCCCAAAGCCAGGCAGCCCTGCAGCTCAGCTGCCAGCACAGGCAGCAGTGTGTGCCCCAAGGCCAGGCAGCCCTGCAGCTCAGCTCCCAGCACAGGCAGCAGTGTATGCCCAAAGCCAGGCAGCCCTGCAGCTCAGCTGCCACCACTGACAGCAGTGTATGCCCAAAGCCAGGCAGCCCTGCAGCTCAGCTGCAGCACGGGCAGCAGTGTGTGCCCCAAGGCCAGGCAGCCCTGCAGCTCAGCTCCCAGCACGGGCAGCAGTGTGTGCCCCAAGGCCAGGCAGCCCTGCAGCTCAGCTGCCCCCTGGCCCTACCTTGGAGTTGTCGGGGCCCCGGGGCTGGCGCAGCACCGTGAGCCGCGGGGCGTTGGCGTCGTCCAGGTTGATGCTCTTGAGGCGGTTCACGAGTCTGTCGGGGCGCGGGGCGGCCACGGCCTTGGCGCCTTCGCTGCAAGAGAGCCACACACAGGGCACTGTCACCCCCAGGCTGGGCAAGGGTGTCACCTCAGGCTGTCACAGTCCTGCCCTGCAATCTACAGCAGCTCCAGGCTGTGCCCAGCAGCAGAACTGATGCTGTGTGACCCCAGGCCTGGCTGGCACCCTGGCCCTCCCCAAACCTGACTCTCCACGCAGGGCTCTGCAATAGCAGGAGCTCAGTGTTCTCCAGTGAGCTGAGGTGTTGTATTTACTCTCATGCACACCTGAGAGCTGCTTCCTACATTTCTGTTGCTCAGAAAGCTGTGGCTGCCCCAGCCCTGGAAGTGTCCAAGGTCAGGCTGGATGGGGCTCTGAGCAATAGTGGGAGGTGTCCCTGCCCATGGCAGGGGGTGGAATGAGATGGTTTTTAAGGTCCCTTACATACCAATCCATTCTGTGATTTAACTGCAATAATAAAAGTTTACAAGTTGCCAGCATGCCATGGCACAGCATCAACATTTCTGAAGATGATGGGAACAGAAAACTTTGAGACAAAAATCAAACATTCTCTTTCTGTCACTGAATAAGTGCTATCTTCAGCTTAAGCAAAATCCAAAGTGTGCAATTTTCTTACAGTGTTCACTGTTCAAAATAAAAAAAAAACCACCCACCACTCTTTAGAAATGCCACGCCAAAAAGAAGAGAGTCCCTAAAAACATGGGTTTTCTATTTCAAAACCAAAGCTGCTCGTCAGAAAACAGGTGGCAGCACAGTGCAATGTGTTGGCCAGAGGCCAGCATCCACAGAGGAAAACCATCAGTTTCCTTATCATTAACTTCTTGGATAAAGCTTGCAAGGCTGTATCCAAATTCCTGCTACAGGGGGAGTTTCAGAACAGATTAAAAGTGAACAAGCCATCTGTAATTTGGCAGGCCTGGGAGCGCTGCTGCTGCCCGCCCTGAATCCCTGTGAGTGCTGGGAGCTCTCAGGTGTGGCTGTCCCTGGAGGCAGCTGGAATGCAGAGCTGCTGTTCCAGGGCCAGGCAGGCCCAGCCTGCAGGCCCTGCTGGGTGCAGACACTGCCAGGGTCAGTCCCTTTAACCCCCAGGCCTCACCAGACACGCCACACGTTGCAGGCACTGCATTTTCCTGTGCGCTGGTTCAGGATTACAGAGAATTCCACTTCATCCCCAGCCTGGAGCTCCACACCGTCCTGGACTTCTTTGACATGGAAGAAGAGCTTTTTGCTGTCACCAACTTCATAGTTAATGAAACCAAACTGAAAAGCAACACAGCACAAGGTTATTGATTTCCTCTGCACCCAAGAGATGCAGTAATTTACTCATCACTGCAGTTTAACTTCTTTAAAAAGTCCAAAACTCTGTGGAGTCCAATAGAAATGGAAATGCAATTTCTACAGTGACCAGAATGTTCTGTCTGGAAACAACACTTCTGGAAATCCAGGCACTCTTCCTGGCTTTGTCAAGTCACATTTAAATCCCAAAGTCTATAGAACAAGTTCTGAAAACTGCCCAAGTCCTGGCAGCTGTATTAAACAGAGAAGAGCAGTGCCCCAAGCCCTGAGACTGCACCCTGAAGTTACACAGCAGCAAACACTCTGTTTTTTGGTCTGTCACTGGGGTAAGAAGCCAGTTACTTCTATTTGCCACGCTACTAATGTATAAACCAGCAAAACTCATCCAGCCTCTCCAGAAATGACTGAAGATTGCTGCTGCACAGTAACTACAAAACCAGAAAGCTTTTGCACCATGTAACTCTTTAATCATTCCAAGATGCAATGAGGGCAAAGATCAGCCTTTGCATTTCAGGTGCTCTGTAATCACTGACTGCTTCATGCTGTGAAGAAGCTTCTTCAGCAAGCAGAGCATGTGCTTTTCTGTTTTTCTGAACACTTTAACCCCCAGCAGAAACCAGTTACAGAAACTTCTAGGACATCTCAACCCCAAGTCTTCAGAATCAACTCCTGCCCAGCAGTTCTGATGTCTCAGCACCAAGCCAAGCTCTGAGCTCCCCTTTACTCAAGTCTCACCAGAGTGGCACAGGTGTGGGGCACACACGTGCTTCCCTCGAGCTGCAGGGCACAGCAACCCACCTGGGCACAACAACTCCCTCAATCCCAGGGCTGAAGTGGTGCTGAGCTGCCCTGTGCAGCATCACTCCCCTCAGCAGGGCCCTGCTCAGTGCCTCACCTGGTCCTTGACACACTCCACGGTGGCCCTGCGGAACGGGGTGATGTTCACAGCCATCGTCTGCCCGTTCTGGCCCAGCACACACAGCTGGAACTTCACTGTCTCCCCCTTCTGCAGGCAGTCACCTTTGTTTGCCATGCCCACTATTCCAAAAGGATAGACCTCTCCTTTCATCTCACCTAGGGGAGAAAAGTATGAGACAGAACTGTGAGGCCTTTCCCACCTGATTCCACATTTCCAGTATTATAAATGCTGCTTTTACAGTCAGTTTACAGTGTGGATATAGTCTGTAGTGTGAACAAAATCCTCAACACTCTATTTACAGTGCATTCAACTTGTGAAAGGAACACTTAATTAAAAGGAACCAATCTTACCATCCTCCATGACTTCAATCATGCCCTGGTACTCAGTCTGTGTGGGATCTACACTCCTCAAGGGACGAATTACTTTACCAGAGTAAACAGTTGGATCTGCTTCTTCAGTGATACCATTCACTGAAAAGAGACACACAGCAGAGGAATAGGATGTTTTAATCATAGTTTATTTTAAAATAATTTAAATTAGTGGTTCAGATTGACCAGGAGTCAACAGTTTGCACTGCATGACACCTGAACAAAATCACAATGGCATTTCATACACAGAAGTAGAAAAATTTTCTCAAGAAACTCAAGGTCATGGAGCTTGAAAAGCAAATCAAAGTGTTTCACTTCTCTTCCACTGCATTCCCCACTCCTCTTCATCACTAAATAATCTTTAAGTACATATTTCCCCACCCCCAAGTCCTTAATACCCCATCTGCCTTCCTCCTGCAACCTTTCCTCTGTGAGGTACAGCACAAGTAGTGCAGGTACTGATGTGGCCAGTTCTGCCACTCAGCCTCTCCTTACAACCCCCAAGTGAAGAGGGCAGATGACACTGAAGTCCAAAGAATTGCTCCTGTGCACAGAACTGTTGGTCTGTGCTTGTCTGTCCTCTGGGAACACAGGGAGCAGCTGTAAGGAAACCAATGACCACCCCACACTGACCATCTTCTTGCTCTAAGCTCCAACCACAAATGGATTTATTAACAAACTTTACCCCTCAGCAAGTGCCAACAGCCCTGTAAGCAGCAAGCACCAGGCACAGCCTTACCTGCATGTGTTTTGTTCACCTTCTCTGCACTAACTTTGTTTCCTTTGCCTTTTGACAAGCTGTATTCCACAGTGTCTCCAAGTTCCAGGCTGTCAATATCACCACAATATTCACTGCAGGAACAGAATGATACAAAATTTTCCTTTAGTTACATGACAACAGTGATGCTCACCCAACATCCACATCAGTCACCAGAAATTATTTCAACCACTCAGCTTCACATTTTCAAGGAACCCTCATTTAGGAAAGTGAAGCATTTCAAATATACAACACAACTGGATTTCTTAGCCTGGGGTTCAGAGGCACAACACCAGGATTGCTGACTAACAGAAAAGCCTGGAGCAGTGATAATAAATGAAACTGTAGATATCAAAACATATCTATAATGTGTGTAAAGTGGTAATGGGTTTAACAGTCAACCCTCCCCTCAAACAGACACACAACCAAATAATAAAACTGCCATTCACCTGTAGTGGAAGAAGATCTCCTTATCATGATTGGCTGTTTCAATAAACCCAAAATTATCTTTCAGGGCTGCCACGTAGCCCAGGAGCCTCTTGGAGCTGTAGTTGCGTCCCAGCATCCTGACAGAGACAGCCGTCTGCAGCCCGGTTCTCTTCACCTCACACACACAGAACTCCACCTGTTCAACAGGTGTCAGTCAATAGCAGAGAGAGAAATCCAAACCAACCATGACCACCACCAAGAACTCCCCCAAATGAACTAATTTGAAGCTGTGTAGCTCTGAAGCAGGGCCTGGGCTCTCCAGGAAAGTCATTTCCCAGTCACTGTTTTCCCATAAATGCATCAGTCACTGACATTTCCTACATTGCAGAGAGCAGCATCACACCTGGGACACCTGCAGGGCAAAGCAGCCTCCAGCACTCAGCTTTTCATCCCCTAGGATGAGAATCTTTCTGTTCAGGTGGGTCCCCTGCACTGCTCACAGTGATAAATGCCTCACTTCACTCCCTGTTTCAGTTTTCAGAAGCAGTACCTGGAATGGCTCTGCACAGTTGTGCTGCTCTTTCACATCTCCAAGCTTTCTCCCATTCCACTGCCTCTTAGACTAATTTGTTCATAAGGGAATGTTCTCCCTCTTCAATACCCATCTTGGTCTCTATGCTAATTTATTTCCTCTTGACAAGCAGAGTCCACTTAGTGACAAAAATTCTTCATTTAAAAAGCATCATTGACACAGCAAGACACTATTTTCATCTATATATCACCAGGCTGGAGGATATTTTTACTTATAGAGAAGATTAAACCATTTAAACATAATATTCCAGGTAATATTACACAAATGCCTTGGCCTTCATTTGCTCCAAGAGGGAGAACAAATCCAGAAGGCAAAGAGAAGTTCACACCCCACAATGCAGAGAACAGTATTTCCCAATAGCAAATTTAGTTATATTGCCTTATCTCCTATCTGGGGATTAGTAGATCCTTCCACATCCTTGGCCTGGTAAGGAATGGTCAGTTTTACTCCACAGTCATCATACACAATTATTCCATCCTCAGCTTCCTGAAAACAAGAAGTCAGAATCCAGAAATCAGTGTTTCTTCATAAGCAAAGAAGTTTCCTACACACAATTCAAGCACTGCTCCCTGGAGTCTTTCTAATAATAACTGCTCAAAACCACAACCAAGCTCTGACTAAAAAGCTTTAAATGATGCCAGACAGTATTTTAAAAGGAAATAAAGTACTACCACCAGTTCCAGGAAGTACTTATTGGAACTTTAATTATTCTGGCATTGTCTAAAACAGCATGACAAAACAGCAAGAGGTTCTCCTCTAGCCCTGGAAACTTCATTTTAAACAACTCTGTCTAGTAGCTTATGTAGTGGGAGGTAGAAAGAAACTTCCCATCAAGTTCCTGGAAATTATCCTCAACAACAATATGACCATTAATGATTATTAACAATACTTTCATCATCTTGTTCAGAGAAGTTAGTTTGCACTGACAGCTGTCATCAGCTGTAGTACACATTTACACAGGATAAACAAAGCTTCAAAACCAGTTGAATGACAGATTTTAAGGAAACAGCCTCAGTCTGCCATGCCAGGAATGCAGAACAGTTATTGAAAAGCAGAAGAGCAGCATTACCTTCTCTTTGCCTTTATTTGGGCTAGTGGCTTTGGCTGGAGTGGCTTCTTTGTCTATAGTGCCCACAAAACGATGTTCTGACTGGGTGTGGAAGGAAACTGTGCCCTTGGGAAGCTTTTTAATCCTTATGGCATGGTTCCTTTGGGCAGACAACATATCCTGCAAAATAACATCCACCAGGTTATAGACAATCTGCACACAACTTCTTTAAATGCTGAGATTTTAGAGGAGTGCTCATCCCACTTACAGGAACGACAGTGAACTCTACTTCATCAGAAATATGGAGCTGATTTCCATCCATGATCTCACTGAAGTGGAAGAACATCCGAGCATCCCTGTCCACACACTTGATGAAGCCAAAGCCATCCCTCATTGCTGCAATCACACCCTGGGAACAGCCAAAGCAACAATTTCAGTTTTCTTACTGCAGTGTGGCATCTGTCTGCAGGTGCCCCACAAGCCTGGAGCTGGCAGGAAGGCCTGAATCCTGGGAAAACACTTGGTTTAGGCAATGTCTTTCCTTACAAAACCCTGGTGCTCATGGCCATGGTCAACCTGAAATGCAGACAGGTTCTTCCCACCTCATTCCTCATGTTAATTTCTTATGGAGAGTGGAGAATATTGATTTAACTAGTAAGGACTGAAGCTAAGGAATCAGTACCACTACACAGGCAACAAAACCTGGAAAGGAGCAACTCTACAAACACTGTACCATCTACAGGAGAATATAAAACATACAAACAGAAAGAAAACATAAAACTACTTATATAAACAGGAAATAAAAATCAGTGCTCAAAGGGAAGTTTAAGAGAAAAACCATCAGATTTCCAGACACAAATGAAGGAATTATAAAGAAGTTTTTAACAAGACTCCCATGCCCGTGGGTGTGTGTTAGGGTAAATATGTTACACAGTAGTTTAGTGGCCTTCCTGATAACCACTGAACTGGAATGCTGAATGATAAACAGAATATTCTGTAGAAAAAAATAAACCACAGTACCAGATCCTGGCAGAACTGGGAAAGATAGAATTCATTAACATGTTCCCTTTCAAACCAGTCATTACAGAGTTTAGCAAGTCTCAGGGCAAGCTTGGAAGATCTGAGTGACAGAGCAAAGGGACTTTCCAGCTTAGGAACATTCTGCTTTCCAAAGCTCCAGCAAACCTTTCTAGAAGCTGCCAACACTTGTCACCCCAATGACAGCTCAATTCAGGCAGGCAGTTCTTCACAGTCAGAGTAGAAATGTAAGTCTATAGGATAGAAACCCCAAAACTCAAAGACTGAAGGCAAAACTCAGGGTTTTTAAAAACCAAGGGTCCCTAATCCACAGAACACTGATGTGACAACACTGCAAACGAACTTCAATTGAAAAGTTATAGTCTAGCTGGAACAGAACCAACATTCCAAGCTACAGGAATGAAATATATTCCGTAATACTGGTTAGCACATCCATCCTAGTCCCTGTAATCCACAAAGAGTTTTTTGTGTGTGGGAAAACACTGTTCTCCACCATCCTTCTGCTTGCCCCTGGGACAGAGATTGGTCAAACAACTTGAAATCCAGAAGCTGCACACAGTCCCTCTTCCAATTATTTACACTTTTAATTATCTGAACAAGGGCAGGCCCAGGATCTTCCTGTTTTCCTAAGGAACATGATTAGTTACGTATTTAGACTCCAGTACCTGAATTTTAAGTTCAAGACTGCATTGCTTCTTGTCTGCTATAACCAGCCAGCACCCCCCTCCAAGTGGGCCAGCTAAGGTCTAATCTCCTAATATAATGTTATTTAAATATTAAAGAATAATTTTTATTCAGTTAAAGCAAAGAAGCAGAGCATTAAGTTCGAATTTTCCACTTTGTTTAAACTGCACATCTGAGGGCTGGATTTCAGGGCAGGCAACAGAAGACACGAGTGGTTTGTACATTTATTGTACAGGACAACTCTCCTCATGTTTTACTCTCATTTCCCCTCGAGAATGAGGAATTTTGAGAGGGCTACTTGCCATTTCTCTGGTTTCATTGGTGAACTGGAAGGTGTTGGGGAGCACCTCGATGTCAATGGAAGACACGAGTGGTTTGTATATTTATTGTACAACACAACACTGCTCATGTTTTACTCTCATTTCCCCTCGAGAATGAGGAATTTTGAGAGGGCTACTTGCCATTTCCCTGGTTTCATTGGTGAACTGGAAGGTGTTGGGGAGCACCTCGATGTCAATGGAAGACACGAGTGGTTTGTATTTATTGTACAGGACAACTCTCCTCATGTTTTACTCTCCTTTCCCTCCAAGAATGAGGAATTTTGAGAGGGCTACTTGCCATTTCTCTGGTTTCATTGGTGAACTGGAAGGTGTTGGGGAGCACCTCGATGTTGGTGGCTCGCTCCAGTTTGTCGCGCCGGTCGGTGGAGATGTTGAAGCGCACGTGGTCGCTCTCCAGCAGGGTCACCTTGGACTTGGTGTCCTTGTCCCCAAAGGGCAGCTCCTTGGGGATCACAAAGTCCACCTTGATGCGGCCGGGGAGGGGATCGCTCTGGGGACACAAAACCCACAGGGAAGGGGGGGTTCAGCTGCAAGGCTCAGCTGCAAACAGCACAAGTGTTCCTGCCAAGTGCCTGCTGCCCTCAGCCCCTGCTCCACTCCTCCTTTGTAACCTGACAAATTCAAGGTGATTTTTGTTGCTGTTGGTTGGCTTGAAGGTTTTTTTTTAAGCACCAACCATGTNGCTCAGCTGCAAACAGCACAAGTGTTCCTGCCAAGTGCCTGCTGCCCTCAGCCCCTGCTCCACTCCTCCTTTGTAACCTGACAAATTCAAGGTGATTTTTGTTGCTGTTGGTTGGTTTGAAGGTTTTTTTTAAGCACCAACCATGCCCTGCCAAAGGAATTTTCTCTGTTTCGAGAATTGAGTTTATAACCATACTCATTACACAGCAAAGAACCTGCCTTTTAGCAATTAAGTGTTCAAAACAACCCAAACCTTCCCACAACAACAGAGACTCTCCTCAAACCTTCATGGAAGTGCTCATGAACACTCCCCTAAGTCAAACATTACAGACCAAAAGCCTCATTAACTGTTAATGCTCACAGGAATCCATAGATCTGGCTTATCCCAGCAAATATTTTGCCCCTTTTCCCAACTCTTTTGTATTAAGGGTATGTCCTAAAGGCACAAAATTTTACAGGAGGTATTTGAAACATTAAAGAAAACACACTCCCCAATGTAGCACTACTCTTGCTCTGTGGATTTAAAATGAAAGGAAGAATAAATCCTTTACTCTGACACGATGC
Organism: Climacteris rufus; assembly: GCA_013398175.1. Lineage (NCBI taxonomy): Eukaryota > Metazoa > Chordata > Aves > Passeriformes > Climacteridae > Climacteris > Climacteris rufus. Next base: position 10,214 of record VZRZ01002086.1, on the reverse strand, counting down.
TTATGCAGCAAACAGGTACAGGGAAACAGGAACAATTTGACTGGAATTCAATACAACCAAACCAGAGTTTCACAAATTTAAGTAACTACTGACATTCACCTGGTTTTTGCTGGGTACTTTAGGAATTACTTTGGTTACAGTTCCTTCAAAATGTTCAATGCTGATATCTTCAAAAATGACAGTTCCTTGTGGCAGCAGTCTGACATCTGTTGCAACTTCTTTACCCTAAGAGCACAAAATCAGTCAAATACCCAAAGAGGAGAGAGCAAGTAGCAGACATTTCCCAATGACCCTCCTCCCCCCTTCTTTTAAAGCTGGAGACAGCAGAGCTGTGCAGTTATGCCCTAGGATCTTGGCTTTTACTGGATTTCGTCTTACATTTCTGTCTTTGATTGTAAACTCCACATCATCACCAGGCTGTAAGGTTTCTAGGTCACCTTTAAATTCACTATAGTGAAAGAATATCTCCTTCACGACATCACCTCTCTCAATAAATCCAAAGGCTTCCTAGAACCAGAAAAAAAAAGTGTTTAATAAATTGTTCACTATCATAACAAGAAATCCATTTTACCGATTTTCTATCACACAATAACAGACTCTGAATCCCAGTATAACACTCAGGAGTGCACTCAGCTACAACTACCACCAGAAATACATACAGAGAAATAAATGGAACTGCCTTGGTTAAGCAGAGCATCAGTATCAAAGATGAGCTGTTTAAACCATTTCACACAATTTACACCCACAGCTCAAACTCTTAACAGCTCTTAACAACTTAAATATAATACTCTGAACACCACTTTTCAAAATTTCACTTTCAAATTAAACTTAAAATCACTTACTTTCATGGCACAGACTACTCCTTGACAGCGGGCTTGTTTCTTTTTTAATAGCATAATGTTACGAGCACTTACAGCACCAGTACTGGAGAGAATAAACACAGAGCAAACTGTAAATAACTCACAACTGAAACAAAAATTAAGATTGTATTTCATGTCATTTCAGTTCTTGAACAGGTATGAATTCTGCCTGACAACTAAAAGTATAAAGCCAAAAAAGCAATACCAACTTACTGTTTATTTGTATCAATTATAAAGTTTATTTTATCTCCTGTTTCCAGCTGTACATTTCCTTCAACATCCTCTGGGGTGTAAGTCAGGTAAAATACTTCCTGCAAATTAACATTAACTAAAGTTACTCTATTTGCAGAACAGATGTTTCAAAGAAAGATTAACACAATTTTAATAACAAAGCCGCTTAATTTAGTGAGAAAATCAACAATGATCAAACATGGCATGCAAAACATTCCTTTCCATCGTGCTGTTTTGATGAGTCTGTAGCAAGCAACTTAAGCTGAAAGGTTTGTACATGGCCATCTTTAAAGGCCAATTTCTAAACTTTAAAAGTTCAAGGTAAGGATACATGAACTTCATGAAGTTTAAAAGAGAACTACTTGGCTCTAGAAAGTTCTCCACAGATGTAAGCAAGCAAACTGACTAAATAACAATATTTTTTTGTAGTAATTACCAAAGCATGCTTTTTTTTTGCCAAGAACTGCACAGTTAAGTGCAGTCTCAATTGTCTACATTAAATGGCACTTTTTTTTTGTTTTTTTTCTCATAGACCACAGTGATGGATCAGTGAAGAGTTCAAGTAAAATACACAAGCTTTACCCCATTACGTTCGTAGCAAACACTCCCTGTTGGACTTTGACCCGGGGCAGCTGGAGATTTACTCTCTAAATTGTGAGGAACAGCACACACAACCTACCAGTCAAAAAAAAAAAAAAAAAAAAAATCCATTGCTAGTCATGTCAGGAGTGGCATTGTTGAACACAAAATGAATCTTAGTATCCTCTACTACACACTCAACAGGGAATGCCACACTGCAACTTTTCAATCTCACAGAAAACCTCCTGGCTCTAGGAAGTGTTTGGAGCCAAGGAAGAGCTCAAAGGGAAACTCTGAATTTTTACCAGAATACACTGCAATGTATTTCAGTGTAACTACACTGTGTGTAGCCAACATCCATGCTAAATGAACCCAGCCTTCTGTACTGGAGGAAGGGATGGAAATGATGCAGGTATAGAAAACAGGCACTAACTTGTCCATTTATTCGTTCTTCAGGTAGAATTTCTGGCTTTATCTTCACCAATTTAATAGCAATGGGTTTTCCAGTTCGGCGATCAGAAGACACTTCAAACTCAACATCGTCTGCAACAAATCCAGCATTGCAGTGCTGTCAAGAATTTGGTCTGGGTTTGGGGTTTTTTTACAAAAATCACTGAACAGCTGTGTTTAACAATTCAATTTATTATGTTTGCTTGGAGGCAAACATAATAAAGTAGAACTCGGGTGCTTTTGTTACCAAGGAAGGACACATGATTTGTAAATATTTCTCTGGTTATTCTGCTTATTATCTCTTGTTGTTAATGAACTGCTCTGCTGTAATTCCACAGTAATTCCCTCCCCCTGCCCTGCTCACTATACAGTAGACTCCCCACTGAAGTTCAGACAACATAACACAGGCCATGCAACAGTTTAGAAACTTCACTGTCACATTATCAGCAGGAATTTGCAGCCTCCCAGGCTGAAAAACACTCGGGAATCTTCAAACTAATTCTAAAAAAAGAAACAGGGAGTACAAAAGGTAAATTCTCCCACAGTCTGAGTACTTGTCTAACTGGGATGGAGGCAAGTTTGACCTAACACTGCATGTTTTCCTTTTCCAAAGCTGTTTGTACCACAAACTGCACAGAGCTGAAGTGCTGGGAAGGGCTCCCACCAGGACGGGTGGATTATTCAGTGCTGGTTTAGCCCCCAGAAACACAGAATAAACCAGGTTGGAAGAGACCTCTGAGACCACCCAGTCCAACCCCCAACCTCCTCATCAACTCAACCACAGCAGAGGGCCACATCTCATCTGTTTTTAAATATGTGAAGGGACAGTGACTCCACCACCTTCCTGGGCAGACAATTCCAGTGCCCAACTGCTCTCTCAGTAAAGAATTCTTCCTGACACCCAACCTAAACTTCCCCTGGGGCAGCTTGAGGCTGTGCCTCTCGTTCTGTCAGACTTTTCCTGGGAGCAGAGCCCCACCCCAGCTGGCTGCACCCTCCCTTGAGGGAGCTGCAGAGAGTGCTGAGATCTCCCCTGAACCTCCTTTTCTCCAGGCTCAGTTGCTCCTCACAGGCTTTGCGTTCCCAGCCCCGTTGCCTCCTCTAACACATCCCAACAAGCAGCAGCCACCAAACAGATAATCCACAAGAAATGCCAGAGCCCAGCAGGTGCCAGGCTCGCCCACCTCCCACTTTGAGCTCCTGCAGGTTGCCGTTGTACTGGGAGCAGTGGAAGAAGAGGCGGGCCTGCCGCTCGGAGCACTGGATGAAGCCGTAGGAGGTCAGCAGCTTCTCGATGACGCCGGTCTCGCGCAGCGCCGCCGAAGTACCGTTGGGGTACCCGTTGTGCCCATTGTTGTGGAGCAGGTTTGGATCAAAGCTCATCTGGGTTAAAGCACAGCAAGGGGGAAAAATAATAAACGAGGTTTCAAATCAGTTTCCTTCCTCCGCGTCCCCGGAACGCGGAGCTTCTTCAAGCAAACGAAAAAATAGAGTAAAACCACCAAAACAGCCAAGCTTTTTAAACACAGTACTCCTTCAAATTGACACGGGCAACATATTTATAAAACAAGCCAGAGCTGCAACAGCAAAATAAAGCTTGCTTAGAACAAAACACATTTCTGGCATTTTTCAAGTATTACACCTCAAAGTACTCCCACATTCGCTGTTTCACACCACAGCCTGGAAGCAGCTGAAGTTTCTGCTCTTCCAAACTAAACAGGTGATTAGGAAAATGCAACAGTTCTCAAGCAACACAATTAGGTCCAAATCCCTGCATAGTTTGTCCCTAGTTTGTGTGTTCAGTCTTTCCTACTAAAAAATGGTATTAAGTAATTAAAGTTTCGCAGTTATGGAATTAATGCCCAGAATTAAAAATTAAACTAACATTCCTGTGGCATAGAAGCTCAAGTGCTACAAAGAGAAAATTTGCTCCAAAATTTGAAAACAGCATTAAACTGAAGGTGTAATGAACTGCTAGACTGACTTACATCCATTAAAACATTTTAAAATATCTTTTTAATAGGGTGNTCCAAATCCCTGCATAGTTTGTCCCTAGTTTGTGTGTTCAGTCTTTCCTACTAAAAAATGGTATTAAGTAATTAAAGTTTCGCAGTTATGGAATTAATGCCCAGAATTAAAAATTAAACTAACATTCCTGTGGCATAGAAGCTCAAGTGCTACAAGGATAGAGAAAATTTGAAAATAACATTAAACTAAAGGTGCAATGAACTGCTAGATTAACTTACATCCATTAATACATTTTTTTAATGGGATGTTTTTCCTTTTCAAGGCAGATTCACCCTTGAAAGGTTCCCAACCCCTTCACCAGCTCATTGGCTTTTTGATGTACAAGTCTCATTTTTAAAGCAGGGCACTAGGACTTACAGGTCAGCAATTATATCAGGTGAAAAGTATTACACCTCACTAAACACTGCAATCCAAAAGAGAAAACTGAAGCAACCCTCCTCCCTCTAAACAGTCAATATGCATCTTAAAATAGACAGAATTATTTGTTAGTTTGGAAACAGAATGAGACTGTATCTGTTTTCTGCTTTCTTGCTGCAACAAGCAGAGAGATTAAAAATTACTCAGCAATGTGTTTGGTGGAGATAAAAGACACCTGAGCAACTTGTAAAAGGGTCACGTTTCTCACTCCAACACAGCCACTGAGCTACTCAAGGTATTAGAAGGTGCAGCATTCTTATTCTGCCGTTTGGAAATCAGTTTCAAAGTGATCAAAGAGCACCAAAAAACATCTGCTCTGAAGTTCCTGGGCAGAAATCTTTGGTCTTTGAGACTGACACTAAAAGATTTAATTGGAAACAACCACACAAAGTAAGGATTGACAGAGTTTTGGCCTCCAAGAGGAGGAGGTCTTCTCCCCCCTTCTAGTTCAGACCCACATGGGGTAGAGGTAGATGAAGAAAAATACAAATAACAGAAGGTGGGGGAGTGATATGAGGGGGCAAAAGGATCCCATGACACTGTGTACTGGTCAGCACTTACACAGCACAGAGTTACCACCCCAAGCTCTTTAAAAAATCAGTGTACTAGTAAATCTGATATCATTTCTGCAATGTGCACTGCTTATTTTCTTGCTCTGTGTCTCATTTCTCCTTCCATTAAAAATCAGTAACAATGTCTTAAATTTAATTAATGCTGCCCTCTTATTCTTATCCTACCAACCTGCAATAACTGGCACAAATCAATACCCTAAACATGTTCAAGTCATGGAATATTGACATGCCAGAAAATAATTAATCAGTGACCCCAGGAGAACTTCAGCCCATCCTTCTCCTCCTCAAAGGCCTCTTGGCAGCCAAGGCAGCCTTGGCTTTGTCCAGCTGAGCCGTGGAGATGTCCAAGCACAGAGGTTCCACCACCTTTCTGGGATAACTGCAATCCCAGCAAAGATCTCTTCCCCTCATGTCCAGCCTAAACTGCTCAAGGGACAAAAGCCACAGCAGTTGCATCTTTTCCATGCATTGCATTATATTCAAAGGACACATTTTCTCAGAATATCTAAGAAAAAGCACTTGACAAAGCTGCTAAGCTCTACTGACTAGTTCCTGTCAGCATCATCCCAAGAGAAGAACCCTCATCTTTTGAGGAAGGCAACCAATCCCAGGACATTCCAAACAAGAAAATGCCCTTGTGGGAACACAACAGCCAAAGTGTTTTAAGCCACCCTAGAGTTTGAAATACTTTTCAAAAATAAACTGGTCCTGCAAGTAGGGTGGCTGGGGGAAGGGAAAATGATATGTTATTATACCTTCTCCCAGGAGAATTACAGGCCACAGCATTAACCCATTCTGGAAGCTGGAATGAGCCTGCCAAAGGCTTTTGTGAGTCACCCCATGGCCACTTCACCTCCAGTACAAGAGAAGTAACAAACACAGACACGCTGCCTCAGACATGAACTAAAGCTACATCAGACAGAGAAAATGACAAAAATCTACCTCAAAATTTAGTTCAGAGTAGCCTCTCAACATTAGAAAGTCACAGTGCTGTCACCTCCCTGCTCAGACTGGCACTGCATGACAGCAAGTGAACAGTTTGAGTTTAAAGGAGCAGCAGCACCACAGCACAAAGAACTCATCAATCCTCTAAAGCCTGACAACTTCAGGTCAAAGATAAGATTCCTCAGATGGCACTAAAATTTGCTGTACAGAGATTTTATAGTATCAGCAGCCTCTTCAGATAATTGTCAGATTGCTACATCTTATAACAGGAATATGAACTATGAACCCACCAACAAATACTCAGAGGAAGAATAAAAACCTGTGCAGTAGGATTAGAATACTAAAAAGAAATTATTTGAAAAAAGGCACTGGAACCACAAACCTACAGTTACTATTAGGGAGAAACACCAAAAATCAGCTCTCCAGGGTTATAGGTATTGTCAAATAGAACCATATTGGATGTACTATTAATTCATCACACTAGCACTAAATCAACACACCAGCAAAGAATCAGGGAACCACTGAATGGTTTGGATTGGAAGGGCCTTAAATCCCATCCAGTGCCACCCCTGCCATGGCAGGGACACCTCCCACCGTCCCAGGCTGCTCCAAGCCCTGTCCAACCTGGCCTGAGACACCTCCAGGGATGGGGCAGCCACAGCTTCTCTGGGCACCCTGTGCCAGGGTTGAATTAATTTATCACTAAGAACTATTACAAAACTTAACCAAAGCCACCCTCTTGTGCTAAGAACTTAGTTCTTGCTAAGTTTAAAAACACACATAGAACTCTTTCCACAGCACATGCACCAACCTCGCAGTGATATTCAAATATTGCACTTTCAGTAGTATTTGCCGATTCTTCTGTTTCAGCACAAGTTTCTAAGGATGAAGACTGCTATTATTTAAAAAAGGGAACAAAAGGAAGAGAGACAAAAAGAGAAAGAAAAAGATAGCAAAAGAAGGTGATCTATCAAGCTCTAGAGAATACAAGTGCTGCTGCCCTGGGCAGTTTCACTACAGCACTGGAGAAAACAAAGACTACTATAGCAGCGTCGGGACGTGCTCTTTTGAAGCTGTTGAGTAGGCACAAACTTCTTGTTTCAGATCAAGCCTTGTATCTTCTTCAGTGTTAAGTTGCCTCTTCTTTGGTCTTGAGTTGTTGTTACAATGTGGTATATTTATGTTCTTTTCCTGATCTGAACTTGAAGCAGCAGTTTCAGGTGGTAAATTCTGTTCTGTTCCACTTCATACTGGAGAAAGGAAAAAGGGACACACTCAGTATCATTTGAAAGGAAATTCTCATCAAATCACAGAAAGGGCTGGTTTGGAAGGGCCCTTAAGGACCATCCAGTTCCAAAATCCAGTTCCAAACCCCTCATACCTCAGCCCTGGGTGCTACTACAAGCAGGTGCATTTTATCTACCTCCATACAGCAGGTCTGATCCATGCCAGAAAAGGCTCTTTTAGTGACATTTTTGGCACTCCCACTTCCAGTTTTGTTTTCCAAAAGACCACCCTCCAAGCCAGTGAGACGGTATTTCCAACTTTAAGCTCTTCAGACACAGCTTGGGAACCCAGGAAAGGTCCCACTTTGTACCATTAAAATGGCAACTTCATTTTAATCATTATGATTTGACCCTCTAGCAAGCCTTAGTCCTCCTATCAATAACTCTGTATAGGTGCTTATTAATTCAATTATGATATAATTTAATAAGTGCTTACACACATCCTCAGACTAGTAACAGGATGTATGAATATATGGCAATTAGAATTTTCTGATCATTTCTGTTCCAAAGGGCAAGTTAAGAACTATAAATACCTGCAGTACATTTAGAATCGTATAAAAATTAACAAACTTCTAAATTAACACACTTTTCAATTATATGCACAGATGCTGCATCTGAAATAATGCAGAGCCATTCTCTGGGCTTCTAAAACAATTTTTGCAAACTGTTGATTACATCTGATGGTGTTTGTGTAGCTAACACCAAGGAGAAGCCTTTTTGCATCAATAACTAGTTAGCAATTAATTCCCTGCTAAAGTTTTCCAGTGCCACTTTGTATTTTCATGAGAAAAGCAGTTTCAGCAAACTGCCACCTACCACACAGAACAAAACCTTACAGAAACAGAAGCCTTTCCTGAGCAGAAACCAAGTTTTGAGTTTGTTGCTTACTCAGTAGATAGATTGAAAAAAGGGAGGATATTTTGGTGGACAAAAGCTGCTAAGAAAGAACAGAGCTCTGAGCCCATGGATACTGGCAGGTCCTGCAGTAATGTAAAGGCAGAAAGCATCAGAGCACAACTCTTCCCCAAACCATTCCACAAATCCCACACCAAAAGAGCAAAAATAGGGACAAAGCCGATTTCTGCAGTGTAGCAGGAAAGTGAATTTTCCAACTTACACTGAGCTTTAAATTCTCTCTGGTGACTTGAAAGAGTCAACTTAAGTGACTGAAAGCTGAATGCAAAGACACTTAACCCTCACCCCAGTGAAAATGCTGAGTGAAGGCAGCTATTGAGAACCCCAAATGAGCAACCTCATCCCCAGCTTCACAGAAGTTTGTATTTCAGAGATCTCCCCCAGCTGAAGCATCTCCTTCAGCCACCACTGAGACAACTTCCAGCTGAAATCAGTTTTCCTGTCAAACCATTACACACACAGGAAACAGATTAAATAAACTGGGTGAGGGCTGCTCAAACCTGGTGTGAAAGGTTTACAGTGAAAATTCAATTATAATTATTCTAAATCAGAAGACACGAAGCAATTGCAAAAGTAACAGTATCACTGGGCTTTTCCCCCACCTCAGCATTACATTCAGGCAACTGTTACCACAACCTCTCTCAGGACAGTGTTAATTTTGGGCAGCATCTCAGCTCTCAAATGATTTAACACCTCCCCAGCCGAGCTCAGGAGAAATGAACCAGGCACACACTGCATCCCAGGAACTGCACAGACACACTTGGAATCTTCTTACTCCTGTACTTCTCTCTCATTTAATTAGACTGATATTATCACAGCTCTCCTACAGATGTAACTTGTATTACATTTATCATTTTTCTGGGCTTAAAATATACCTCAATTTCACATAATAATAAAAACACCTCTTATCATCAAATATGACCAAACCTAATTTTATCATTCAGGGAGTAAAGACATAAACCTTTCCATTAAAAACCAGTTTGATTTGATTATAAGATGGGTTTACTACATTTAAGTTATTAAAAAAAGAGAGGTTATCAAGCAAGCATAACTCAAGGAAAAAGAAATCTCACTGTGCTCATCTCCCTCAAATTCTTTGCTTTTTAATTCAGCTACTATAAATACTCCTCCAAATGGTAAACACCCCGAGCAGCTGCCCAGCCTCCAAGTCTCGCTGCCTTCTGCATTTGTGTATTTACAGCTGAAAGCTTTAATGCAGACAGGGAAGAGCTGGGCCCTGGTCTTGAGGGCTTTCATGTGCAGATTCTGCTAAATGACAGTGGGTCACATGAAGCTGTTCACAGCCAGAAAACACCTACAGAGCCCCACGTGGAACCTGCCCGATGACAGCATTGTTCTGCTTCTCATTTTCTTCACAAAAAGAGGCGACTGCAAGGACCTGCATTCTGTGGATCAGAGCATGTGATTCTAGAAACAGCCCTCTCTTACACGACCACGATACAACTTAATAAAGACAAAACTTTGTTTTTTCAGTGGGCACACACAACACAGCTATCAGATCCGCGGAGATCAGGCTCTTCCATCTCTTTTCGGATGCGTATTGAAAAACAGCACTGCACACCGGCCCTTGAGCACCCCAGCCAGTACGTGACAGCTACGAGACCAGCTACTACCACAGTGGTGAAGTCCCTTTTACGTCAGAAAAAATACATATGCGGGGAAAAAAAGAATTAAAGAATTGCCAAGGACATCGCTAAAGGCACGCGCACGCGAGGAGAAAAACAAAAAAGCCGTTTAAACAAAAACCCAGGTTTTTTAAGGAGTGTGCGGTTCGGGGAAGAGCCCCGCGCTGGGCACCGCTGCGGACGGCAGAGGAGCGGCCCCGGACCGCCGGAGCCGCCCAGGCCCGCTCCCTCCCGCGGCCCCGCTCGCTGCGCTGCACCGCACCAAGATGGAGGCCGCGGAGCGAG